>JAULUF010000007.1:10730000-11172500 GCA_031834385.1 Semotilus atromaculatus | reverse complement strand
ACTTTCGCTTTTAGATAATTGAGGAGGCATGTTAGGCAACTGATCCCGATCAGATGTGATTTGATTAAAAATCTTTTACAGTGTTTCTCAACACAATCACATGTCAGCCAAACACAACATTTACAGTGTGTGTGTCAGCGATCTGTGTTCTCTGTCTGTATTTGCAATGTTTGTGTGCGTGTGTGTGAGTGTTCAGTCAGTGCCTTCGAGAGTTACTGGAGGGATCAGATGAGGTCTGAGTTCAGGCTCTGGCTCATGTCTGGAAGAAAGTGGAGACTGGAAAGAAATGAAAAGTAAGACAGTGAGAGAGCAGAAGAAACGGTGTGCACAAGGAGAAAAGTGTTCTTCAGCAGCGAGTCGGATCAGAGCAGAGATCAGCCATGAGCAAAAGCCCCGTTCCAGTGTGCTCTCTGAATCCTGTTCTGTGCTGGGCTCCAGACAGCCTGCAGGGCCCCCCACGCAGACAAGCAGGAGTGTGTGTGTGCGTGTGTGTGTGTGTGTGTGTGTGTGTGTGTGTGTGTGTGTGTGGTGTGTGATGTGGTAAAATTGTCTTCAAGTTGCCAATGCATATACAAGCTTTTTTTTCTTTTCTTTGCTTTTAGTTCGTTCATATGTTCCTTTAAATATTTGTTCCTTCCTTTCTTAATTACTTCTGTTTCTTTTTTCTTTCTTTCCTTCCTTATTTCCTTCTTTGTTCATAATGTTCCTTTGTTTTTTTTAAATTTTTTCATTAATTTCTTTCTTTCTTTCTTTCTTTCTTTCTTTCTTTCTTTCTTTCTTTCTTTCTCTCTCTCTTTCTTTCTTTCTTTCTTTCTTTCTTTCTTCATGCCTGTCCAATATTTGCTTCTTTACATTTCCTTCCTTCCTTCCTTCCTTCCTTCCTTCCTTCCTTCATTCATTCATTCATTCATTCATTCATTTATTCAGTGTTCATTAGATTATTGCACTTTTTCTTTGATTCCTTTAATTGTTCATTTGTTCTGTTTTTCATACTTTCCTTTTTGTCTGTATTCTTCGTTCCTTCTCTGTGTTTTCTTTCTTTACATGTTTCTTTGTTTATTAGTTAATTTCTTCATCAATTCGTTCCTGCCTTCTTTCTATATTTCTTTCTTTCTTTCTTTTTATCTTTCCTTTTTTCTTTTTTTCTTTATTTTCTTCTTTCTTCCTTCTTCTGTCTGCCTGTCCAATGCTTTTACCTCCTTCCTTCCTTCCTTCCTTAATTGCTTTCTATATGACATTCATTCATTCATTTGGTCATGTTCGTTTACTTTTTCCTTGATCCCTTTAATTGTTTATTTGTTCCAGTCTTCACACCTTCTATCTTTTTTCAGTTTTCATTCCTTCATTTCTTTTTTTCTTTACGTCTGTGTCTTTGTTTATTATTTGTCCATTCGTTCGTTCCTTGCCTTCCTCCTGTTCTTTATTTTTTCTCTCTTTTTCTTGCTTTGTTTCTTTCTCTCTTTCTGCCTTTCATCTTCTGTCAGCCAGTCCATATCTTCCTTCCTTTCTTTCCATCTGCTTGTCCTTCTTTCCTTGCTTACTTCATTCTTTCTTTATCATCGTTCTTTCTATCCCTCATTTCTTTCTCATGTTGTTGGTGGGTTTGGCAGTGAAAGGTGAACGAGGAGAGTATTGATCCTCATAGCAGCGGAGGCAACCGTAGCCCCTGGAGGAGACTGAAGGGCAGAGAGAGCTTGACACAGAGTCTCCTCAGCTCTCCGTGTGTTCACCTGCACTCAGCTGCAGCGCTCGGCACTATCAAGACAACCTGTCACTTCCCCACACTCATCTTCCTCCAGACTCATTACAGTGTTGTTGAATAGAGAGCACAATTACTCAATTCTTAATTCTACAATTTCAGGCTAGGATAGTGTGAACCCATTAAATATTTATACTGTAAAATTAAATTAAATTAAATGATACTTTTGGAGAATTTAGAGGTCTCTGGGATCTCTGTTCTATTCAATATAGCATTCTGGTATATTGAATAGAACCCCCCCCGCCACCACCACCACCACCAACCCTCCTCACTTAGACCGTTTGATCTCTCAAATATGTCAGAAATGTTTCCATACTCCCCTATGATGGCAGCAGCATCAGGGTGAACCTAATCCTATAAGATATGGAATTGAATTGAAAAGCCCAAGGAGGTGAAAAGCTGCTTTCTGTAAAGAGGGAAAGGACAGACTGATTGGAGGGGAGCTTGTCCTCCTGTGGAGAGCAGGGGATGCCATATTGTGGAGAAGAGCCTCGCAACAGAGATTCTGTTATATAAAATGTACTGATGATTGAAAAGGTTTGGGTGTGGGGCTTATGTCACGGCTGTCAAGTCCATGTAATGTTGACAGGCCGGGGCCTTTTTACCTCTTTCCCCCCTCCTCCTCCCCCCCCACTCCATGCTTGACAGCGCAGCGTGCAGAGTGTGGGAAAGGGCGGCCCAGGCACGCGCCAGATAAGATCACACAACAAACTGCCGGGGCCTCTCCAGGGAGTGCCGCGCATGCTTTCAGAGGCAAACAGGCTCCCGCTGGCACGTAGAGAGGGCCCCCCCCAGGGCCTGGACACACACACGCACATACACTGGCTCGCTGTTGTAGGGGCCCTTGAGAAGAGGGACGAGTATGTCATCTCTCATTTCCTGTCCACTCACCCTCTATTTCCCCCCTTCTCAGTGTGAGTCATTTTGGTTAGCAAGTCCAAGCATTTTTCATTCACTGTTTATCTTTGAATGGTTCTTTTGACTGTTACTGTGTTGTTTTGTTTGTTGCCATCCGTGGACCTCTCATCCGACTTCCTGTCCTGATCTATTCAAATTGGTTTCCTTTTCTTCTTGCGCTGTTCGTCTGTTTTTTTTTTTGTTTGTTTGTTTTTCAAGACTTCAAGAATGGTTTCACTGAAAAAAATTTAAACGAGAAAAAAAGCCTCATGCCTGTCGTAAGTAAAGACATTTTTATTGCTTACCTGCTACATACTTGGCAGCTGTATTCTCTTCACTTAATTTTTCCATAGGCGTAGTGATTTTTAACAATAACTTGACCTTTAAAAACCTTCTGGAGCTCCAGTTTGTTAATTGATAAAATATGCTTATATTGAATCTATCAATATTTATTATTTCCAGTTAATGTTATGAAACGTTGTGAAGAACTACAATACCCATGATCCTGCAGAGAAATCTATCCAATCAGAGAAATGCGGCACATTTCTCATGAAACCCGGTGATTGCCACTTTCAAGTATTTAACACTGTAAAATATTTTATGATCAATAAGTTCTGGCAACATATATTTTTACATTGCTTTAACTCTTAAAAATAAGTTAAGCAATTTTCATCTTTTTTTATAAGTTATAGAAAATTCAACTAGTTTTTTTAAAGTCGGTTTAATGAATTTAAGTTGAAATGACTTAAACATCCAAGTTTATTGTACTTAAAAATTGAAGGCAGCAACTGTTTTTTTACGGTACTTATTATTTTGCAATAAACTATTATTTCTATATTTATAACGAGCAACTTTCAACCAATAGTTTTATATTTTCCATTGTTTTCAATTAAATTACGTAATTTACATTGCTTATATATAGGACCGTGGTACTTTCACTCATTAAAGATGCCAAGTTCCTTTGTTTGTTTGTTTGTTTTTGTCTGTCTAATTAATACTTCAAAATAAAGTTTGTAATGTTGTTATTCACCTCAAGGATGGTTAGTTTGTAGCCTGGTAATACCAGACTCTGCTACTTCACTTTGCTTCGTAGACAGAGTCTGGAATAGCATAATAGAGAAGTGTTTTCTCTCTCGCTAGGGGGCGATTTCTGAAGTTTAAAATCATTGGTTACCCGTAAGCCAATCAGATAAGTTTATGTTTTGCGCTGACACAGCCGCATCTAAACACAGACATCATGCATCGAACTCAAATCTATGATCGAACTTCCACTGTAAACCTGCTGTAAACACTTGATGATGCGAGCGAAATACCGGAGTGAACATGGCTGTAAACGACTTTTGCAGATTATGCGAAGTTAATCTACGCATCAACGGTACAATCACGTGTCTCGTTTCCCATTTCCGCGGTCGTTTCGGTTTTCGATTTCTCTATCCTACAATGTAAAACTCGGCGCTTAGCGGCTACGTCACGGCTCTCAGCCGCCCTCTGTTCGTTGATTGGGCCGGCTGTTTTCAGGCCGGTGGAAAACTGAAAGATAGGCTGCTATCTCAGACTGACTACAGGAGCGAAATGAAATTAGCGGAAGTAGGAAGTCTGACGTAGTCAGGCTAGTTAGTTTGGTTCCTGTCTTAGAATACATATGAAAAATCTATACAAAAAATACATAGAGGTGTAAAAGGTGAGGAAAACTGTTATAAATAAATAAGTGTATATAAATAACCATGTATTCCATTCAATACTGAAAAGTATTGTAATTGAAACAAATATTTATGTGTGCTATGTACAGTATTTTATGTGTTAGCTTAGCAACATGCTAATGTCCAACTGTATTGAAATGTGGAGTCTTCTGTGCAAAATGTGAAGTTGCTGCCAATGTATTTTTAATTTGGACAGTTATGAGGTTCTATGATGGTTAAGATGCAAGGATTCACTGTTTGATGTGAATGGTATGATGTGTAAACTTGACGGGGGAAGAAATCAATCCATCTGCCCGTCGTATTCTTCCATCTCTTCTCATCCACAGTCTCACAACTCATATATTTTCACCCTTTCTATCAAGCTATGTGTTGTGTTACGCTGCCTCACCATCCTCCTCAACACACGAGCAACACAGTTACTATTACATTTTACCAAGCCATTTTGTCTTATTTATGAAATTCATATTTATGCAGATTGTAAATGCTACTGAGTATGTTTTTAGGCATCCGTTTGAGAAGCAGCCATAAAATGTGTGTGTTGGTGAACGTTTCCCTGGTGTCTCTTTGTGAATGTCTAAATACTCCTTCAAAACAGAATTAGGAGGCAAAGGTCAAGAGAGATACTCTTATCCCAGAGCTACACACTATCTTTCTCCCTCTCTTTTTCATACAGACAAGGAGCTCACTCATACAAAGGGAGTTTGAGAAGCTATTCTCCCAGGTACTTTCTCCTTATGGCAAACACTGCACACCCACACACACGCCTACTTGCGAAGATACACACAGGACAAAATAAAGACCAACACACAGACTGACAGGCACAAATACAATGAGTTACGTATTATCGAATGTGAAAGCTTATTCAGGGCACACACAATTTGAGCATTCACACGCTTGATTCTTGCCGACATGTCCGAATTGATTTCCTTCCCTTTAACTAAATATTTACATAGGTTTGGACAGGGGTCAGATTGGTGAAAACAAAATAGACCGTTTTTTCCCTCGGAAGACAGCTGGCCAAAGTAGGCTCTTTAAGGCATTTGTATGTTTGTATAGGTAACTCACTCAAAAAGGACAATTCTGACATTATTTACGCGCCCTCATGTTGTCCCAAATTAATATGGATTTTGTTTTTCTGTAATGTTGAAAAAAAGCAATATTGGAGCCTATATGACTTACACTGAATGGAAAAACATTTCTTCTTCTGTGTTCCATAGAAGAAAGAAATTCATTCCATTTGGAATGGCATGGGGTTGAGTACATGATAACCGAATTTTCGTTTTTGGGTGTGCCTTTAAATATTGATTTGTGTGACTTTGAGCTTGAATTTTCGGTAACAAAGACTTTCATAGTATGGACAAAAACAGTTGAAACATTCATTAAAAATATCTTCTTTTGTGTTCCACAGAAGGAAAAAATGGCATATGAGTTTGGAACAACATGAGGATAAATAATGAAAGATTTTTCATTTTTGGGTGAACTACCCCTTAAAGACAAAAACAGCATGTTAGGTACAAATAGTAAAATAATTGAATTAACTAACAAAAAAATACAATAAATTAGACCAAAAACTGCGGACTCCTTACCAACTGTCACAGTGAGGCTTGGTTTGAGAAACGTGGGGTCAGTGGAAGGTCTGCTCTAATGGGTGATCCTGTGCAGGGTAATTGGGGCCCTGCAGATCAAACAGGAACCTTCATTAGCAGAACTCAAGGGGCCACTAATCCAACATGTTCACACACACCGGGAGAACAGGACGGATGGGGTTGATGAGGGTGTAAGTGTGCAAAGGGGGTGCATTGCCTGGCGCCCGCCTCGGCGAGCAAAACATCTCACCCATAGATCAAAGACCCTCAACATCTCTGAGCCGTCCTGGGAGGAGAAAAAAAAAAGGAGAAGAAAAGCAGAGAGAACTAGTACTTCTTGTGACTGGCACAAGGTAATCCACCTCGTGCTTATAGATGAGCCGGGGACTTACGGCTAGTAAATTCATACTCATTTTACTGTAATAGTACTATAATGCTGAAGGTTTGTTTCCTTACTCATGCTCTTTGATCCTAAAGGAAGCAGAAACCAAAGTCGCAATGAAGAGGAGTGGAGTGATGACAGGAGGTCTGACTCCAAAAGCGGCTCCTAATTATCCCAGAAGTTACTGTGTCAGAGGTAAGAGAGGGCTACAGCCCCTTCCTCCGTTTCCTGCCTTTGTTGCTGTTTTGGGGCACACGGAATTAGCACCAAGCTGATTTCCAGCCCTCTTTTACGTTTTTCTCCCAAGGCCGGGCTTGCCCGGTCATCTGGAGATGTTTTCATCTTGACCCTGACCAAGGGGGGTTCAGGAGCCTCGCTTAATTGCCAATTTGTGATTCAGTTGAGTCCCATTGCAGATGGGCACTCAAGTAAGAAATGATTTGGCCCCCTTTCATCAGCTGCCCCACCCTGCCACCCGCCCCATTTTTTTTCCTCCCTTCCTGTTCGGGTGTCTCTTTCCAGTTTCTCTTTTTCCTCCTCTTGTCGTCTCCTAACCCATGTTTTAAATCAAAGCTAATGGGTGGTCTGTCGTCTGCGAAGGCAGTTTTTGGTTTCCCAAGCCCAGTGCTTTTCCGTGCTGAGATTCTAATTGCCAAGAGAGTGACCTCCTCGTTCCTTTAAAATCACACCATGCAGAACGTTTATTTAGGAGGCACAGGGGAGAGGAAGAGGCAAGGCCACGTGGCCTTGGCCGCCACTTCAAAGCCTGTTCGCAGAGAGGAGGAGGGAAAATTGCTTGGGAGAAACCGAAAAAGCACAACAGTTGCATGACAAGATCAGCAATCCCGCTCCAACGCACACAAACGGCAAAAGCACATCATTTGTTTTGATTTATTGAAAATTCTGTCAGAAATGAGCAAGTGTTCTTAATGATAGTGCCAGACAGCCACCTGTTTCATGGACTTTCACAGTCACAGTGGAGTGAAGACCTTCTTGATGTTTATCCCAGATGAGTCTAACAGATGGAGAGGGGGAAACGGCACAGGATGTTGTACTCACTGATCAATTGTCAAAGTGGGCGTTGCATGATTCATTTTTGTGAGATATGAATATTTTTTGTCTGCATAGAAATGAAATGGTACAATCTCAATATCTTAAAGCCAGGTCATGTTACAAGTAAACTACCGTTCAAAAGTTTGGGGACTGGTTAATGCAGTCTCATCATCCTTCAGCAAGCATTCTAAAATGATGATTTGATGCTCAAAAATATTTCTTATTATTATCAATGTTGAAAACAGTTGTACTGTTTTAAAACAAAATTCTGGAAAACATTATTTATGCTGTTTCGAGGATTCTCTGATCAATAGAAAGTTCAAAAGGACAGCATTTATTTGAAATATAAATATTTTGTAACATTATAACTGTGCCCCTTTGATTAGTGTATTGCAATCCTGCTGAAGAAAAGTTTTAATTAAAATACATTTTACTGACCCCAAACCTTTGAGCTCTGGAGTTTATATTTCAGAGATTTTTTCTTTCTTTTTTTTTACATATAGATACAATTAGTCAATTAGTCTTTACAAAAATAAGTCAACTTAACTATGATAACACTTTATTTTACAGTATATTTGTTACACATGTTACTGTAGTAATAACTATACATCATGCATAATTACATGCAACTAACCCTAAACCAACCCCAATTCCTAACCCTAACCCTAGTAAGTGTAACATTCTGGTAGTAAGCTAGTTGAAAGCACAAGACGAAGATGAGGGTTAAACAAAGTCTTTACTGATCAAACTCAGGCAGGACAGACACAACCACGTTCAACATCAACGAGAACTGGCAAGGGACTGAACATAACAGGGAGTATAAATACACAGCATGAAATGAAGAAACTAGGAGGAAGATGAACTAATCAGGGACTAACAAGAACAGGTGCAGACAAGACAGAACATAATTGTGACGAGTAAGTACATGTTAATTATTACTCAGTACTTAAATGTGTAATTACACTGTAACACGGACACCTTAAAATAAAAAGTAACCCAGACTATTTCTAAGTGTATTTACATTCAAGCACAATTTCAATTGGACTAAATCAATAATTGCTCTTTTCTGATGCTCTAGTTTGACTGAAATTGTACCAGTGTGGATTTTGCGAAGTTGGACTAAGAGATGTCTAGATGTCATTTTATTTCTCATCTTCTTTCAGCCTAAATATACACTTTAATAGCATTACAATTGGTCCTGTCATTGTGCCATCGCTCCGAAAGTCAGAGGCATCGTGTGAAATTGAATAATATCAATTCGTTTTCTGTTATGAACTTGAACAGACAGATAAAGATTGTACGCAAACATCACTCTGTTTGATTGTAACTGCGTAAATAAACTTTGTAACTTTTAGCCACTTACAGTCTTCCTTTTTGGGCCATCACATGTTCATTTACACAGTACAAAGGTTGAATACATGACATTTTGTTGAGTGTCATTAGAAAGACATTTACTACATTTAAACACACTTCCTCTCAGTACAAATAAACAAGACAGCTATAGTTTCCCTCCTACACACCAGACAGACTCCATCCACTTCAGCGGGTCTAAAAATACGCACAGACACGCCTGCACACACTAGTACACTCACCCTGGACAAGAGAGGGTTAAGAGCACAACGTGGGTTACACACACACCCCTCCCTCTATATCTCCACACCGGTGCGAGTGCCAAGGGCGGAACACCACCCCTTCAAACATACACACACACACACACACATAAATACACACACATACACACATGTACCCTTACCACCCCCCCCCTCCCTCTCTCTTCTCCTCTCCTCCGCCAGGCTGTGCTTCTGACGCTCAGTACTGGCTCAGGCTCCACCGGCCACAGGCTGTGGAATGTGTGAGAGCCATGTGTCAAATCCCCAGACTGTGGGAAAGTGCTGCTCTCTGCTGAACTCTCCCCCTCTCCTCCCTCCCTCGCTCTCTCTCTCCACCGCTTTCTCCTCTGGCACTCTCCCGGCGACCGCCCTGCCCCACGTCGGCCGCACACAGGAAATGGAGGGGGCTGCCAAAAGCGCGTCGCCTGGAACTATGACTTCCGAAGAACGTTTTCACGCCAATAACCCCCCCTCCCCTCCTAGCCCTTCCCTTCCCTCCTTCTCTCTTCTCTCCCACCCTCCTACTCAGTCTTCTTGGTGGGGACATGAACTGGGCCTAAGGAGTAGATCTGTGTTTCTTTATCGCTTTCTGATGCAAGTGCATTCATGTTTTGTATGCTTTTAAAAAAAGGAAAATCTTTTTAGCACCAGGATTTTTTTATTTATTTATTTATTTATCTATCTATCACTTTCAAAAAAAGTATTTCTTCTTTTAACACCAGGTTTGTAGTTTGTTTGTTTGTTTGTTTGATTGATTGATTGATTGATTGATTGATTGATTGATTGATTGATTGATTGATTGGTTGATTGATCATTTAAAACATAAATAAAAAGTTTTTATCATGAGTATCTTGATCTTTCAGATTTATTTATGTATTTGTTTGTTCATTCTTTCATTCATAGTATGCTCACTTTTTTAAAAAGTAATCTTCTTTGAGCAACAAGGATCTTGGTTTATTATGTATTTGTTTATTTGTTTATATACTTATTTATTTCCTGCAAGAGTATATATTTTATATAAATAATTGGATTTGATTTGATTTGTAGTCTTTGAGATTCAAAGATTGAATTCCTGTCACCTAAACAGACTGATTGACAGATTCTTAAAATCTACATTGACAAGAGTGACAAGGAAGGCAGGAAAACACAAACAGAGTTGTTAAACAATTTTTTGACAGTTATTGAAGAAAAACAAATAATTACAATAAAAATGATCTTCTCTAGCCACACATGGGCAGAACAGTGTCATTTGAACCGAGACTGTATATAAAATATAATTACTGGTTATAGATAGAAAGGATGATGAAAAATGAAAGGATTGCGTTGTAGAAAGCTGGACAACATGTCACACGTGTGAGTGTAGGTTATTGTTATCCAGGTCACTCGTTCACAGAAAGACAAACGCAGCAAATTAACGAGAAGAGTTTTTGGCTTTCCCATATCTAGAAATCTTTCTAAAAATACCACTGTGCACCTGCCACAGACCAGCCATTCACTATGCCTTATGAACACACACACACACACACACACACAGATTTAAATCTAATGACATAAACAGCCGCTGTTCATGTGTAGGGTCTTCTAATGATCCTCCCAGTAAGTGTGTGGGAGGGCAGAGGTCAAAAGGGGCCAACTGATCCTGCTCACTCAGTGACAAACAACAACAAGCGCAAGTGGCAGCACTCACTCAAAAATGCAGTTAACTATCTTGGACAGCTCACTCATGGCATTTCAATGCGCTTATGGTTTTCAAAGCCTATAGGCTCAGTTCTGAATGAACAGAGGTGCATGAGTCTTGTCAATTTTGGGGGGCAGCCGTGACAGTGAAGTGTTCTGGAAAGCATCCACCTTCCTGTTTGGCAGTGTGGCATTTCAAAGGCTGCTGCATTGGCACAATAAGAATCAGTTCACTGTGTAATGTTTGAACACAGTCACAGCAGTCCAATGTCAGTCACTGGACCTAGAGTTCTCACTGGTAACTCCAACACCACTCCCAACCGTGGGAAAAACTCGAAGACTATATCTACCTCTGTTTATTTTATGGGCCAGTGCCACCTGCCAGTTTTTTTCACAGGCTTTTCAGAAGTTAGACATTCAATCTGTGCACTTTGTTTATTTGATCCGATTCCGGTAGATTTAAACAGGCAAGCTGAAATATAATGGATGGACTCAAACTTAACTGAGTAGGCACAGTTTATAAGCCACTGAATCGAAACTTACGGTCACACTTTAGTTTAGGGTCCAATTCTCACTATTAACTTATAATTAACTACGACTTATGCCTCAATAAACTCATAATTACTGCTTATTAATAGTTAGTAAGGTAGTTGTTAAATTTAGGTATTGGGTATGATTAGGTATGTAGAATAAAGTCATTCATAATAAGGCATTAAAATGGGCTTTATACGTACTAATAAACAGCCAATATCCAATGCATGTTATTAAGCAACTATAGTGAGAATTGGTGTAAACATAAGTGTGAACCAAACTTACAATATGAAAATTGACATTCATAACAAATGTTTGATAAAGTTATAGAAAAAAAAGTGCTTCCTGAATGGCGTTAAACATAAAACAGTTTTTTTTAAATAAACAAGTGATTAAATAGGCTGTTAATTTACTAAACACATCAATTTAGTAAATTAAATGGTCAATTAAATCATTAATCAATCATTCAATATATTAATATTTGCACATTTTTAACATGTTTAATTTGTCATTTTTAGCAGTTGTACGTTAAACAGATTATTGGAGTACGTTTTACAAGAAATAGTTTTTTTTTTTTCACTGCTGTTGCATATAATGATGAGTAATATGATTAGTTAAAACATAACTAAATTAACATTTTAAATTGACATTCCCTTTGTTTTTCTAAACGACGAATCCCACACCAGCTTACATACATACAGCTCATCCACCATCAACTCCACTCGGAACTTCACACTAAGCCTCATATATTATACTTATGAAAATCGTGTTAAAGATTAGTTGACCACACTTGGTTGAGCACAGAGTCCAACTGAAGATCAGGAGGTCTGGGTGGTATTTAGAGGGGAATTTGTGATCCAACTGGGAACAGCTGTCCTGACCTCAAGAACATGCAATACAAATGTCCCTAATAGTTTATGCCTTATTGCAGCAATGCGGCTAAATGCAGACCTGGTGTGCCATGTGGAAATTGAGTATCCTACAAACAAACAACAGTCCTTGTGTGATGGCACACAAGGTGTTTTGAATATGCTGCAAAGATGCCTTTTTGAATCGTTTTGATTATTTTTAGATTTTTGATTTCTATTAAGTTATGGTCACAAGAGTACATAGCTGTGAGTTGTTACGCCACTCTCCCACCAAGTCACTTGCAAGTTCTCTAAAACGTCTGGGGAACATATGGTTACACGTGGTTTAGCACTGCAAGGATGGTCAGCTGTTTTTCCTGTCCCTCTGTAGCACTGTTTTAGGCATCTTACATTATGGACATTGCAGTCTATTGCCCTGCAGTCCTCATGTAGCAGATCTATGACATGTTCACACAGGTGATCAGAGACCCTGCATCTTTCTCTTGGTGTTTTTCAGAGTCACTAGAAAGGTCTCTTTAGTGTCTTAAGTTACTGTAACTTTGCCTTTAATTGTCTATTGCCAGTAAACTTTTAGGGCCCTATTTTAACGATCTAAGCGCATGGTCTAAAGTGCACGGCGCAAGTGCACTTAGGGTGTGTCCATATCCACTTTTGCTAGTTTAACTACGGGAAAAATTGTTGGCGCGCCCAACGCATGGTCCCTTTTCTCTTAGTGAGTAATGGGTGTGAAAAAACAATCCCATTCCCTTTAAAAGCCAATGGCGCTCGCACCATGGCGGATTCGCTATTTATATGGCGGAATTTGCAAGAGGATAGACTGAACGCTTCTCCAGAGAGGAAGCGAATCTGCTCGTGCGCGAGGTTAAAGCGCGCAAGCAGACCATCTGTGGGAGAAGCCGGATTTCACCATATCTTTATGTACACAATATTAATCTTTTACATTGTAATCCTTTTATTTTAATATTTGGCTAGTTTGTGTGCTGCTGTGCGTCCCTCTGTGTGTAATAAGCAGATAAATAAGCTAAAACTTTATATTAGTAATGCGCTCTTTGAATAACAAAAAATTATATACAGTGAGGAAAATAAGTATTTGAACACCCTGCTGTTTTGCCAGTTCTCCCACTTGGAAATCATGGAGGGGTCTGAAATTGTCATCATAGGTGCATGTCCACTGTGAGAGACATAATCTAAAAAAAAAAAAAAATCCAGAAATCACAATATATGATTTTTTTACTATTTATTTGAATGATACAGCTGCAAATAAGTATTTGAACACCTGTCTATCAGCTAGAATTCTGACCCTCAAAGACCTGTTAGTCTGCCTTTAAAATGTCCATCTTCACTTCATTTATTATCCTAAATTAGATGCACCTGTTTGAGGTCATTTAGCTGCATGAAGACACCTGTCCACCCCATACAATCAGTAAGAATCCAACTACTAACATGGCCAAGACCAAAGAGCTGTCCAAAGACACTAGAGACAAATTTGTACACAAGGCTGGAAAGGGCTACGGGGAAATTGCCAAGCAGCTTGGTGAAAAAAGGTCCACTGTTGGAGCAATCATAAGAAAATGGAAGAAGCTAAACATGACTGTCAATCTCCCTCGGACTGGGGCTCCATGCAAGATCTCACCTAGTGGGGTCTCAATGATCCTAAGAAAGGTTAGAAATCAGCCCAGAACTACACGGGAGGAGCTGGTCAATGACCTGAAAAGAGCTGGGACCAGCGTTTCCAAGGTTACTGTTGGTAATACACTAAGACGTCATGGTTTGAAATCATGCATGGCAAGGAAGGTTCCCCTGCTTAAACCAGCACATGTCAAGGCCCGTCTTAAGTTTGCCAATGACCATTTGGATGATCCAGAGGAGTCATGGGAGAAAGTCATGTGGTCAGATGAGACCAAAATAGAACTTTTTGGTCATAATTCCACTAACCGTGTTTGGAGGAAGAAGAATGATGAGTACCATCCCAAGAACACCATCCCTACTGTGAAGCATGGGGGTGGTAGCATCATGCTTTGGGGGTGTTTTTCTGCACATGGGACAGGGCGACTGCACTGTATTAAGGAGAGGATGATTTTGGGGAACAACCTCCTTCCCTCAGTTAGAGCATTGAAGGTGGGTCGAGGCTGGGTCTTCCAACATGACAATGACCCGAAGCACACAGCCAGGATAACCAAGGAGTGGCTCTGTAAGAAGCATATCAAGGTTCTGGCGTGGCCTAGCCAGTCTCCAGACCTAAACCCAATAGAGAATCTTTGGAGGGAGCTCAAACTCTGTGTTTCTCAGCGACAGCCCAGAAACCTGACTGATCTAGAGAAGATCTGTGTGGAGGAGTGGGCCAAAATCCCTCCTGCGGTGTGTGCAAACCTGGTGAAAAACTACAGGAAACGTCTGACCTCTGTAATAGCAGGGTGTTCAAATACTTATTTTCCTCAATGTATAATGCATCTAAAGTCTAAAAGCGTCTAAAACCTGGGGCCGGTTGCATAAACTGCTTAGGGACTAGTCTTAAAAGTTAGTCATCTAAGTTTTTTCTTCAATACTGGTGCTAACTTTTTAAAGTCAGTTACATAAAAAGGTAGATCAATCTAATTTGAATCAGAAAAGTAAGACTGATTACCTCTACTAATTTCTAGTTGGCCAAATTAGTTCATAAGACACAGTCTTAACATAATGGCTAAGTTTATGCAACTGGCCCCTGGTCTAAAGTCAACTGTCTATTTCAGTTGCCTCAAAATAGCAACGTGCCAACAAAGTGCCTCACACCTCGTTTTCAGACCAGCAGCCCATGGGCAAACAGATGGGTGCAAATGCATTTGCTATTTAAACAACGTGGCGCAGGACGTGAAAATGATAGCTGCGTCAGGCTGAAACTAGCAGAAACATAGTTTAAACCCTTTTCAATAAAGATATGTAAAGCTTATTTGGATTTTACATAATTATCTTTAAAATAAAGTATACATAGAAAAAAATTTGAAAAAATGTTTATATACTGGACAAATATTGCTGAAAACATCAATAACAGCTTGGCTTTAACTTGTCAATACTCATAAAATACAATACCAATAATTGTCAATACAATACAATACTCCATGGCATTTTTGCATTAAACGATTTGAATATGTGTCGGGTTGTTCTTTGCCTCGATGTCATGCATTAAAATCGTTGTAATTGTGGATTATATTGCTCAATATATCACTGAATATGCTAACACTTTATTTAACTACTCCTGCTTATACTCTGAAGTGAATAGAGATAAGAAATCATTCATCTAGTTAATTAAAAAGATTATGCAATGACAAAAAGCTGATCCAGTGCCAGCAAAAGTGCCATTGTTCTAACCAAAAACCTATTCTTGTTCTTGGTTACCTGTAGCTAACGTCCACTCTAAACTGCCATCTGCTGTGCTGAGCCAGTGCCAGTGAGAGAGCAAGCGAATGGAGGGACGGAGAAGGGCTAACTTTGGGGCACGCTGAGGCACAGCATGAACCCTCTTCTTGCACCCGGGAAGTTGAATAACCACCATATGCCCCACATTGGCCTGGCATTCTCCCATCAACTCTGGCCTCAGAGCGATTTGCCAGCTTTCAGCCACTTTTCCCACACTCTACCCCAGAAGAAAGGCCATTGGGCTTTCCCATAGGTCGCCCGCCTGGTCTGCCACTAGCCACCTCCTCACCCCCAGCCTCCTGGCGTAATCCTCCTTGGCACCCACGACCGGGCTCAATTCAATCCCAATGACTGGCTCACAAAAAAGGCCGGGCTGGGCCGGAGACATGGGACCAGGCGCCTGTGTATTGAACCCTCCGTGGCCCAAACCGCTTACGCCCGCCATACAATAGCTGAAAAAAAGAGAGGAATGAAACGCTTGTCTGTCGCCGTCAGCCTTCAGTTGGTGAGACCTGCTGGGGATACAATGCGAGAGTGAGCGTGTGTACGTGTGTGTGTCAGCATGCTGACAGCTTCTCTGAAGCAGTGTGTCATCCGTGAGGAGACACGCTGGCGGTGCACGAGCTTGCCCCCTCTTTCGCACACATCTTCCCTCAGGATGGTTGTTGTAAAAGTGCCACCTTTAACTGCACAGTAATATCAGCATATAATTGATGAGTAAATGGAATTTTGAATCTTGTATTTTGTCTATAATCTAGAAATAAGATTGATGACATCATATTTTATTTAAATCATACAGTTATGGTCAGAATTATTGGCACCCCTGGTAAATATGATCAAAGATGTCTGTAAAAATAAATCTGCATTGTTTATTC
The DNA here is from genome assembly GCA_031834385.1 of Semotilus atromaculatus. Lineage (NCBI taxonomy): Eukaryota > Metazoa > Chordata > Actinopteri > Cypriniformes > Leuciscidae > Semotilus > Semotilus atromaculatus. The sequence goes on along the minus strand of JAULUF010000007.1, from coordinate 11,156,168 downwards.
TTTTGATCTTTCATTCAAAAAATGTGCAAAAATTTAACTTTTCATTGAAGTAAAAGAATTCAAAAGTGGGGGGTAAATCATACTGTGACATAGATTATTTTCTCCAAAAATGTTAGCCATAATTATTGAATTATTAATTATTGAATTATTTATTCAATACTTTTCAACCTCCTTTTACCAAGATAACAGCTCTGCGTTTTCTCCTTTAATGCCTGATGAGTTTGGAGAACACCTGACAAGAAATCAGAGACCATTCCTTCATACAGAATCTCTCCAGATCCTTCAGATTCCCAGATCCATGTTGCTGTTTCTTCTCTTCAATTCACCAGACTCATTTTCTATAGGGTTCTGGTCAGGGGACTCCATGGGATGGTCATGGCAGAAGGTCCATTTTGTGCTCGGTGACACATTTTTGTGTTGATTTTGACATTTGTTTTGGATTGTTGTTCTGCTAGATTTCTAGCAGAAATGGTCAGGTTTTTTTATCTTTTAGTATTTGCTAGAATCCATGATGCCATGTATCTGAACAAGATGTCCAGGACCTCCAGAGAAAAAACTAGACCCACAACATTAAAGATCCAGCAGTATATTTAACCATGGACAGGGGGTACTTTTTATCCCTGTTTGTACCAAATCCATTTGATGGGATTGCTGCCAAAAAGCTCTTTTTTTTAGTTTCATCGAACCATAGAAGCAGGTCGCTTTTGAAGTTCCAGTCGTGTCTGGCAACTGAATATGCTGGAGTTTGTTTTTGGATGAGTGAGGAGGATTTTTCTTGAAACCCTCCCAAACAACATGTGGTGTTCTAGGGGTTGTTTTATTTTTTAATCTTTTATTTTTTATTTTTAGGCTTTCTGACCCCAAGACTGAGAAGACAACAATTCTCCATCTGTGATCCTTGGAGAGGCCACTCAAACACTCCTCCTATACCATACATTAGGATGATATAGACACATGTCCCCTTCCAGGCAGATTCGTAACATCTTTAGTTGATTGGAACTTTTTAATTATTGCCCTTATGGTGGAAATGGGGATTTGTTTAATGCTTTAGCTATTTTCTTACAACCACTTTCTATTTTGTGAAGCTCAAAAATCTTTTGCTGCACATCAGAACTATATTATTTGGTTTTACTCATTGTGATGGATGATTAAGGGAATTTGGCCTTTGTGTTTCCTCATATTTATACTTCTGTGGAACAGGAAATCATGGCTGGACAATTTCATGCTCCTAGTCACCCTGGTGTGCTAAAATATGAAAATATTAATGGGAATATACTTCAGAAATATTTTACTAGGGGTGCCAATAATTGTGGCTAATGTGTTTTGGAGAAAAACATTAATTTAATAGCTTGATTTTCTTACAATATCAATTGTTTTACTTTCCAGTTTTACTAAACTGAAAGGTTAGATTTTTGCAAATTTTTTTAATGAAAGATCAAAAGGATAAACAATATAATTATTTTTACAGCCATCTTTTCCTCATATATACCAGGGGTGCCAATAATTCTAACCACAACTGTATTTAGACCTTTGAAGGAACAGTAATATAATAAAGCTTTATATTTGTAAAATATTCGTTTTTAGTTTTTAGTTTTGACAATTTCGCTTTTTTTTCTTTTGCATAAATAATCCCTTCCTGTCTAATAGACTTGTTTTTGTTTTATTTGTTTTATTTTTTCAGTTAATATTTACTCGATGGGAAATATGAAAACAAAGGTAATTTATTCCATAATTATTTTAATTAATTATCTTTATTTTGTACACTCCTGTTCAAAGGTTTGGAGTTGAAACTAATGTTTTTTTAAGAAGTCTCTTATGCTCATTGAGAATGTATTTGTTTAGAAATACAGTAAAAACAGTACTATTGTGAAATTTTATGACAATTTAAAACAACTTTTTTATATTATAAAATGTAATTTATTCCTGTAATGGCAAAGCCAAATTTTCTTCAGTGTCACATTCTTCAGAAATCATTCTAATATGCTGATTCGCTGCTTAAGAAACATTTCTTATTATTATCAATGTTGAAGATAGTTTTGTTGATTAATATTTTTGTGGAAAGCATGATACATTTTTCATGGTTATTTGATGAAAAGACAGTTCAAAAGAACAGCATTTATTTAAAAAATTTAAAAGTCTTTAATGTCATGTTTGAGCAATTGAATGCTCCTTGCTAAAATTAATAATTTATTTGGAAAAAAATACAAATAAATTAATAAATTGTACTGACCCCAAACTTCTGCATGGTATATATTCTAGTGCGTTAGTATTCACAGTTTTACTTTTGTTTCTCTTCTTTTGAAAATTCTTGTTTTACTGCTAGTCATAGTTTCTTTATGATAATAACTTGCAAAACATGCTCAAAATGCTTAATACGCAAAACCATGAGAAAGAGGGATGTTTATCCTGGTATGTCATGGGTGGTTTACATCCAATTAGACAATCAAGTCTGTCAATCAAGACAATCACAGAGATTATTGTCTGTAATCACCAGTTCCTGAAAACATCCTGCCTTAAATGAACATATACTCATATACACACATCATCACACACACACACCTACATGTTCAGGCCAGATAGTTTACATGAAAGAATGTAAAACTGAAATGATGTTTCAACATGACATTTTTTAGTTCACTTCAGCTGTGTTGTTATTGTTTCTGATGAATCTGAATGTCATAGCGTTGACTAACAGATCAACTGTACAAATATGAGGAAACAGCATACTGTACATCAGGTGCCATGGGCCAGTATGTGTGGGACCGGTGGGAGTGGCAAGGCGCCAGGCTGCCCTTATCAGCCCCTACGGCCCAGTCACCACTCCCGAGAGACGGTGGGGGGGGGAGCGAGGAGTCCCTTTGTTGTTTTCTCTGATCTACGACCGGCCTTTATGGCATGCTCTAGATCACTATCACTGTGGGAAAGACAGAAAGAAGGTCCAGGGAGGGTGTGTGTGTGTGTGTGTGTGTGTGTTTATATGTGTGATCAACTGAACAACCTCTGCCTTTGACTCTCCGACAACTATCGCAGGGCCTGCCGCTGCTGATATTGCTCATAAAGAAGCTCCCATCCAGCTGCAGGGATGATAAGAGTGAACTTTGACCTCTCGGTTCACCAGTCACCCTAACAACACAGACATCAATGAAGTCATGAGGTACGACGACCCATTAGTCAATATATGACAGAGGCAGGCCAAACTACATGTATCTTGTCATCTGAATTTTGAACATAATATGATATCAAGTGCAAATAAATTAGCATTGTCACATGAATGAAACTCATGGGATATCATGCCAATATCAGGGCAGGAATATCATCACTCTTGTAATAATGTTAACAACTTGTGATAATAAAATAAATATAAATTATTTGTTCACTAAATATATTTTAAAGGGATACTCCACATACAAATGAAAATGCTCTCATCATTTTTTCACCCTCATGCTGTCCCGGACGTTCTTCTGATGAACACAAATGAAGATTTTATTATAAAAAAAATCTGTAACAATTTACAATACGGGTGCACTAATAAGCATTAATTCATGCTTAACCAATGCACAGATAATCATGTGTTAATGTATAATTCATGGAGAAATAAACAATTAATTAATGATTACTGCATCAGTAACTAATAAAGATTCTATTTAAATCTGTCATAATGTATTAATTCCTTCATAACATATTTTGGTAACACTTTATATTACGACCCGCAAACAACTGCGTAAGTAAACCGAAATTACGGTGTACGTTTCTGTAATTATATTGTACTTCCGTGTAGGTATAAGGGAACAATATGTTAAGTTTTGGGTAATAAAGGGGTAACAAGCACCACTTTAATTTACAGCCCACAGGAGTTACACTTACCCTGTAAATACACAGATGAAACGGGTAACAAACACTTACTATGTAACAATACGAAACAACACTATCTGCACAGTAATTACAGAGAAAGGTACTCTTATTATGAAAACAAAACAAAAAAACGTTTTAATTACACAGTATATTTGCCCTGACATTTAAGTGTCATTGCAATACAATGTGATAAGGTAAGTAGGCCTAAGTACTACATGGTACGTTAGAATTTATTTTTATTTTTTTTGCTTAACGTTAAGTAGTTTAGTAAGAAAAGCCAATAAATTACATTTTTATCATACTGTGCTTACATACAGCCATATATATATATATATATATATATATGTATGTACGTTTAATTTGCAAACCACAGATTACCCTCTAACTACATTGCACAAGAACATGTTTTGCCAGAAATGTGATAAAAACTTTTATATACAACAGACGTACAATTTTTGCCAGGAATATATTGACAGAATACCTGTTAGTTTTAAAATAATTACATTATAAATAATTTGCTTGTATATCTGGTTGTACCCCTTTATTACCCAAAAAATTAACATATTGTTTCCTTATACCTACACGGAAGTACACTATAATTACAGAAACGTACACCGTAATTTCGGTTTACTTACGAAATTCTTTGCAGGTTATATATCTGCTTGTTACCCCTTTATTACCCCAAAACTTAACATATTGTTCCCTTATACCTACATGGAGGTACACTATAATTACAGAAACTTACACCGTAATATCGGTTTACTTACGCAGTTGTTTGCGGGTCGTAATATAAAGTGTTACCCATATTTTCTTAACTAATAGAGTAAATGAATGCGTTAATTACCACAATGGGTTGTGTAATTTCATGTACTTCAACTTCAAATTGTCTGCTTTAATTAATCATTCGCTATAATGATTTTGCAAAATCATTATGTTATGACTTTACTTGTTGAGGCACATGACTATTAACTAACTGTTAAGTAATATGTAACACTTAACAGTTAGTTATAGTCATGTGCCTCAACAAGTAAAGTCATAACATAATGATACATTTACAAATCATTACCTAATGATTAATTAAAGCAGACAATTCGAAGTTGAAGTACATTGCTTTGACCAATTGTGGTAATTAACGCATTAATTTACACTTTTAGTTAATAAAATATGTTATTAAGGAATTATGACACATTTAAATAATAACAATTCATATATATTTCTTAATATATTAACCATATAGAATCTTAATGCATATTAGTACACCCGTATTGTAAAGTGTTACCAAAAAATCATATCTGTGAGTTCATAAAATTCAAGTGTGCGGGACCTTCAAAGTTGATGCTTAGAAAAACACACAAATTGAACCTGATGCTAATCCAAATGACATAGTTAATGAATCATTATCTTCTAAAGCTGAACAATAGGTGTGTGTAAGAAAAATACAAATATAAACTTTTTAATCTATAGTTAACTGTCATATGCGGGTTGATGAGTTCACGTTTGACGTAAACCTCCTTTGTGCTGACACCTCACTACTCAATGCGCTTATGTCACAATGCGCTTATGTCATACTTCACAACGCGCTCATGTTTACGTCAAGTGTGAACTCAAGAACCTGTGAATGACAGAGGGCTGGAAGTGATGGTTTATAGATTAAAATATTAGTATTCTCTCTCTCTCTCTCTCTCTCTCTCTCTCTCTCTCACACACACACCTATCGTTTTGCTTTAGAAAACACTGATTCATTAACTGGGGTCGTATGGATTACTGTTGTGTTCACTTTTTCACATTTTTGAAGTGTCAGTTTAGGAGGACCCGTACACTTGAACTCACAGAGGTGGATTCTTTTTCTAAAAGTCTTTGTTTGTGTTCATCTGAAGAAAAAATTCCGAATCCAGTACTCGACCTTTGACCTCTTAGTGTCATCAATCTCAAAATTCTGAGTGGCCTGTGGGAAATGAACATGGGATAATTAGCAGCAAATTGATTTTAATTTTTGATTTTGCTTTGCTAGGAGTTGATAGCCAATGTGCCCAGACAGGGAGGCTGACCGATCTCCTCCCAAACCATAAACATGAGCCGTCTGTGGCCGTGAGGTCATCTGGCAATCTGTAGAAGGTTGGGCTGTAAGCTGAGTCATAAATGAGTTCATGCAGGTGCTGTCAGAGAGTGAGGGTAAATTACCCCTCACTCACATGACCTCAGTACCCCACACACTCAATTAAAGACCTAATGAGTCACCCAGCCGAGCAGGTTAGACATGCAATAAATGAATAAGGCCGCGCTGGCACCAGTGATGTCACCTGTATTTGAAAATAAAAGGATAGGGCCACAAAACCGTCAGGGCTCTGGAGACCAAGTATTAGTGAGCTGAACTTTAACCTGCATGGAGTAGTCGTAGACAGCCTGGGTTGTTGAAGGCTCTGTTGTGATGTGACACCTTTGCTCATACAGTTGTTCTTGCTGGATTCAGACTTTTAAATGATGCTCAAGGGACCCACGCTGGACAGATGAAAAGAATTTACTATGATGTGTGATCTGCGATGAGAGGAACGATCAGAAAATAAAATTTGTCATGTCCAAAAGCAATGGAAGGCCAAGACTTTTATAGGTCTTATGTTCCCGGGGCAAAAGTTAACCTCGGATGGAGTGAGAGCATAAATTTGGCACACATGGAATTAAGAAAGAGAAGGTTATTACCCTTTCAAGCGCAAATACTAAAATATCTTCCTGATGTAATAAATTAATGGTTAGATTCCATTTGTTGACATTTTGTAACATGAGCTGAAAATTAATCATTTTCAGATAAATATTTGTATTAATCTTGACTGATGTTATTTATAAATATGCTTTTGTTCATTGTTACTTCGTTGTTCTTAATGCATAATGTCAATTTATACAACTTGAAATGTGAAAAATATATTAGTATATATAGGAATAGTACACCCAAAAATAAAAAAATTCAAAGAAATATTAATAAAATGAAATATCTTCTTTTGTTTTCCACAGAAGAAAGAAAGTCATACAGGTTTGGAATGACATTAGGTTGAGTAACATTAATCTAACATCAATCAAGATGCTGTGAAAAGTGTATTCGTCGTTAGTTGATGTTAACTAGTGCATTAACTAATGTTGCTCTAAAGAACCTTAATGTAAAGCAGGGTTATAATCGTTAGCTAAAACCATAAAAAATATTTGTATCCCTTAAAATATAATAAACATTCAATTAAATTAAATTAAATATATAAAAAACTCATTTTGTTTTATTTCCAAGTGAATACTTCTCATTTCTGTTTAGTTTAGTTTTGATGAAATAATAAAATAAGTGAAACTAAAAACTAAACCTTAATAAAAAAAACTATGTAGACATATTTTTGGGGAAAAAAAACAACAACACACAATGAAATGACTAAAACTTTAATTAAAATATATGAAAAATAAAAATAAAATCTAGTTATAGTAAATATTAACAAAAACTATACCAGTATCAAGGATACTAAAAGTGTTGCCATTGTGATAACAGTGTGACGCTGTGCAACAAAAAGGTTTCAGAAACATTGGCCTGCTCGCTTATCATCACATTTTAGCCATCCCTAAATTAACCCTTAACCGAAATTTGTGTTCGTTATGTTACTCCATACAGGACGTCAGCTTTTACATTTTGAAATTCTCTGTGAGGAAGCAGAAGACATGCAAATATTACAAAAGCGGTTGGATCTGCCTATGCCGAGTGCTGTTGCTTAAGGCAGAGTATGGAGACCTCCCACTAGCACAGCCAGTGACAAAGTTGCATGACAATGGCAGGATTGGTCTGTCACTCACCTCCTGGGGCTCCATCAGAATGTATGGTAGGGAGAGGAGCAGGCCTGAGGTGGACACACCCTGACCGCAAACTGCAGACCGGGGCTGTTCTTGCCTGTCAGCTGGGATCTTAGGCAGCATGCTAAGAAGAAACCATGGCCTGCCTCATTTTAGGCTCCTCTTGTTAGAGAATAAGCATAAAAACTGTCACCCGACATTGTAAATGCAGAGTTAACCAGAAATAATGAGCCCCGGGCCTACACAAGTGTGCAGTAAATCTACAATCTAACTGACAACATCCACTTTAGAGGGTGTTAATGTTTCACACCTTGAGGCCAAGAGCCTGTGATGAAACAGCTTCCTTTTGCAAACACTCACACCCATCTCCCCTGGTGAGTGTTACTCAAGTGTTTTTTTGTTTTTTTTTAAGACTTTTGGCTTTCTCATTTCCCAAAAAGAAGGCGGGCGGTTGGTTGTTTTGGTCCAGTTTTGATTTCTGGCCGTAAAATCCTGAGACCCAAGTCATGATTAAAGTCTGCACATCAGTAATGTTTTTTTTTTTTTTCTCTCAGTAAATCTATCCAAGATGTAGTTAAATGGCCGGTTTCAAACTTGGGCTGGTAAATGCCTGACATCAGTTGAAAGTAAATCAGAGTCTTATTAGCCTCAAACGACACTCGTAAAAAAAATCCGTATCTAGCGTTGAATTGCTCTTTATGGGTATATATGAAAGAATTACTGTTGTTTCTTGATTTGGAATAATATTATGTATATTTTGTCAATTGTATTTCATATATTTTTTTTTAACTTTTATTCAGCAAGGACATATTGAATTGATCAAAAGAAAAAATATATATTCTGAAATGTAAGCTTTAGCATAAGTTCTGCCAGGAAGACTCAATTGTTACGTCACTCATTACCTTCACATCTATCCAATCGTGTTCTAATACTTGTGGTATAAAAGATGCATGTCTGAGTTCGCAGATGCTGACACTTCCATTCACCTTCATCCTCCCCACCACCACCAGGATGGGGATACCTCACAGGGGGTCGGCTGCGCCCCTGTCTTCGTCTTCAGGCAGGAAATGCAGAGTCCGGACCCTTGGATTACAAGCTATGCCAAAGAACTTTATATCATAATATTGCTTGCTGGGCTGTATTGCTTGAATAAATGGTTAATTGTTACAGTATTATTCTCCCGAGTCTTTCTGGTAGAACTAAAGAATCCTGAAAGAAAGTATCAGTTTCCACAAAACATATTAAGCAGCACAACTGTTTTCAACATTGATATATAAGACATATATAAGTCATAATAAGACATGTTTCTTGATCACCAAATCAGCATATTAAAATGATTGCTGAGGATCATGTTACTTCATGTAATAAATGTAATAAATAATATTTAAAAAATATATTAAAATAGAAAAGTTTTTTAATTATAATAAAAGTTCCCAATATTACTTTTTACTGTATTTTTAATCAAATAAAAGAAGCTTGCAAGAGAATGTCCATAAAAAAATAAAAATAAACTTTTGAACAGTATTTCAGGTTAAAATAATAGACCATTGTGCTGTAAGGTATTTTGTTATGTGGATGGGAATTGTAAAGAACGTCTTGTTCCCTGCAATTCAGATATCTTAATGTTACTATTAATGGTTATTTTAGTAATTGTATAATTTGAACAAAGGAACATTAAGGAACATTGCAAAATTATGATATAGTTTCAATTATAATTAAAAAAAACGTTTTCAATGCTGCATAAATGAAATTCAATAATTGGCCATAACTGTGTTTTAAATATTAATATTGTTACACTCTATTTCAATTAGACATTCCACTAACTATAAGTAACTTTTCCACTGCATGTCAACTAACTCTAATTTGAGTATTAGTAGACTGTATTTGACTATTAGACTGTTAGGCTTAGGTGTTAGTGTTAGTAGAATAAGTTGACAAAAATGCATCTTATTATATAACCAGTAAACAGGGCCTATGACTACATGTTGTCATATGAGCCACCAGCCAGTAACTGGTTTAAGGGTAACACTTTATTTTAATGGTCCCTTTTGAACGTGCTATTTATAAGTAACTTTGCAACTATATGTCAACTAACTCTCATTGGAGTAGTGGACTGTCTGCTTAATATCTGCAAATACTTTATTGTGATGGTCCTCCAACAGACACTATTGACTATAAGTAAATTTGCAACTACGTGTCAACTTAATCTAACCTTACCAGTCTACTAATACTCTACTAACACTCTAATGAGAGTTAGTATGTACGAGCAACGTTACTTATAGTCAACAGAATGTGTTAAACGGACCATCAAAATAAAGTGAAACCGGTTTCAGTCTCACATTACTGTAGGCTACTTGTTTCATTTCATTCACATCTACCATTAATGGAACCGAACGTTATTTGCTTCCAGTATTTTTGGCCAGTATTTTTGTCTGATTATCTATTATTGTTTAATGAAAGTATATAGTATCAGGTTTTGATTTGTTACAACAACAAAAAGTAATATCACTGCTTTTTGTTGATGCTAATCAGCCAGTCCAAACATTGCAACAGTCTTGAAGTGGAGCCCGTGTAAAAGACCAAAGCAGAGTACACATACAACTGATGAGCAAATACAAACCTAAAGTCAAATCTTGTGAGACAAGCTACACAGTCTTCATCAGCAACAAAGACATGTTCCAGTATCATTGTTGGCACGATAGAGAGAAATAGAGAGGTTTGTTGACCGAGGGGATCGGGACAGCAAACAGACAGAGCAGCTTGGACCCTGTCCCACATCTGTCTCGCGTGCACTGCCTATTGGGCTGCAAGATTTGAGGGATTGGTCTCTCTCAAGAGGGCTGAAGCCAGCCTTTATCTCCAGCCAACACAATGTGATAAAAGGTTGTAATTAGCAGTACAGCAAACATAAAAACCTGAGCTGAGCACAGTGAAACATTGGCCATTTGGGATATAACAGGTCTGTGTGTGTGTGCGTGTGTCCCATCAACCTAAAGCTGAAATCGCTGAAATCACTGAACTAATCCGAAATACAGAGACAAACACATCCCAGAATAGCGATGGGTGGGTGGGTTTGTAAAGTAACTGCTCTTTGACCTCCCACTCTGATCCTTATGTAGTTTCACAGTATTAAAATGCTAATATCAGTAGCATTTCGTACTAAGTTAGGAAACACCTGCCATGTTGCTCATGATCAATGAGGGTTCTGAACAACCTGTCTGAGATTTCTAAACCATCATTGAAATGTCATCGTAATAAGGGATACATTGTTAAATTGAACATGATATGCAAATATATTTACTGTGGAGCCATGTAGAGTAGACTGTTGCTTTTAGTATAACTGATAGCTATAAGTGAACACATAGGGCTCACAATGTATGTCAGCAGTGGCAAGACAAACTTTTTAAAGTCTCATTTCTTAAAATGGTAACATTGTCTTTTAAAACAGCTCTATTGTTGGAAGCGAGGTTTGAGGTAAGGTTATACGTAATTCCAGCCACTGTTTTGCACTTGAATAAGATCATATGTCAAGAGTGGAAGGTGTTACATCCTTATCCTTATGACATGTAAAGTTTTTTCAATGTATTTTTGGACAGTTACTTAGAAAATCACAACAAAAAAATAAATAAACAAGATTTAAAAATATATGCATCACTGCAACCAATTAGGCATATTATAGTTCACAATTCTCTTCAAACAGTGCAGGTATCAATGATGTAATTACAAATATTTTAAAGCAATACAATGTAGGTTTGTTAGTTAAAGATTTAAAGCAAAGTTAAAGAAAATCTTTAAGTGTACAAAAAGAATGTATGTTTAATAGATATATTTTCATACAAACATTTCAACCCATTCTTTTTCTAGGATTTGTCTTGCATTTTGAGTATATTTACTCATTCATGTGTACTGAAGTGCACTTGCACAATATAGTTGGCCATTTCTTTGTAAAAGTGAGTAAAAGTGCTATCCTGAAATGAGTAAAGTGCTTGAGAGGTCCTTTAGCCCATGGAGGATCTTTGAGAGCACAGTTTCCCACTTGCTAGCCTCTGAAGGTTTCTTGGATAAAGGGGAACCTCTTTGAAACCAAAATGGAGGGAAAACATAACAAAGGCTTATTTTCTCAATTGCCTGATCGAAAAGTTTCAACTACCACACTACAATAAACGCACACAGAAACATGACTATCCTGGGCTAAATTAGCATTCAGACAATAGCCAGTCCATGTACAGCTTCACACACTTTACAGTCTATCAGGCCAAACCAGAGTAGCACTCGCTTTCCCTAAAGACCCACCTCTTTACATCTCTATGGGGCAACTCATTAGCTAAGTAGAAACTCCTCTTTTCTTATTACATCTCTGTCTTTTGTGATAATGTCAGCTTTTGTTTCCTTTAAATGATCCTAAACAAGGCCCATTTTCTGGTTAATACATATTTACAGCCATGTAAGGTTTTTGTAGGGACCCTGTAGTTTTATTTCTGAGGGTGTCATTCCCTGAGCAATAAAATAATTAACAAGCTGTTGAGGGGTAATTGTTTAGCCATTTTAATTTTGTTTCTGCAGACTTCAATGAGTCTGTAACATTTGAGGAGACAGATGGCCAGACAACACAAGCTAACTTTAGTACCCGACTAAATGTGTAGCCCTCACATTGACTAACGTTGGAGATGAAGCAGAAATAAAAATGTAAAATCTAAAATGTGCAATAAAGACTAGACGGCACATTAACCTGTGAACATGCTTGCGATTTGACATCCTAATTAAAAAATCCTTACAAAAATATATAAGCTAATGTAAAAAGGTGCCTTAGATGCTATAAGTTTATCACTTGGGAAATAATAAATCAGATTTAAACATATTATAGTCCAATCTTAGGCAGCAAAAATCTTTTTTATTTAATTTTTTTGTAACTGACTGAAATTTCAAAAATTTTAACAAATCCGGTTTGAAATCCAATAAAAAATCAGATTCTTTAAATGCTGCAGCTTTGGACACAGCATATGCATTAACATGTAAAAAGTATGCAGTAATGTTTATACACATTTCGTCTGATGCACCTCAGCACCACAGCTAGATGTCATGGTGGACATAAGCATAAGCAAAATGTCCATTTTATTTGTCCCTTCACAAATAACATCTACACTGTCTGAATTTTTTTTTTTTAATTTTCAAAACAAATCAGGTTTATGTGTGAACGAAGCATGATGCTTTACAGACACATTGTAATCCACAACAGTCCCATTAACATCAGCATTTCCCAAATGATTTCACAACCAGTACCCAGGGTCACATCAGCACGTACAAGCTTGGACACCAGTATTGTTCATGGTCTGATGAAATTGCCTTGTTATCTGTCAGTGTTTCTGTTTTCTAACCCCCCTTCCCTTTACAGTAGACTCTTGGGTGAGGGGTCATCCATTGAATGAAGAGGGCATCTGTGGTGATCCGTGAAAAGGGACGAGGAGAGAACAAAAGATGGAATCCCCTTGGTTACAAAGACAAAGGAGACAGACACAAGGCCCAAAAGATCACCCAAATCATCTCCTGTCGACAATGACAAGTTTCCAAGAACAAGTGAGGATAAGGGGGGATCGGACTGAGATAAGCTGCGGTCCTGAGCGGAGATTTGAGCATGAGCCACTAATTCCACTCTTCTTAGTACACAATTAATGCCTGTCTCTGCCAGCGTAGCCTTGGTCCAAATGAGTCCAGATATTTTTAACTTCATTTTAAGTGATCAAACTGTGGAAATAAGTGCTGAACAGATGTTAAACTTGCTTGATTAAGGGCCTAAGAATGACACAAAGCCTCATATATTTTGGTTACACTTTATTTTAAGGTGACGTAGTTACATCATATTTAATCAAATAAGTACTGAGCAATTTAATTAACTATATGTACTTACTTTAGTGTTACAGTTAGGGTTTGGTTTAGGGTTGGTTACTTGTCATTGTGCATAATTTACTGTTATAACTAAGTCACCTTTAAATAAAATGTTCCTATATTTTCCCTTTAAAGTTTATTTCACCACATGGTGATTTCATTTTGCATCTTCATACATATATATATATACTGTATAGACATGTGAAGATATATATGACATGCTATAAGTAGTTTAAGTAGTTGTAGCTGGTTTTTAATTACAAATGTTTGTTTCTTGTGTACTTTATGGTAATATTTGTGTAAGTAGTTTAAGCTTACTAATGAGCAGAATGGCAGAGATTTATCAGTGGTGTTCCCAAAGTAGTTAGCGAGTCTATACAATATATGCACGTAGCGTAATGATGTCACTTTTGTTGAAAATGTTTTGTTGACATGATTTGGATTTCCTGGGTCTAAATCCAGGTATTGGGGAGTAGAGGAAATTCTTTCTCACAAAACAGGGACAATATAGCAACCCATGCTGAAAAAGATGCCCCTGCTGACTTTTACATGACAGTCAATGTAGCAAGAAGCTAATGCCCCAATAGGCTTAGCAAGTAACAAAAGTATCCAGCCTCTGAGAGAGTCAGCCAATTTTCTTGGGCCTATTAAAGCACCTGCCGGTTGCCCCGGTGGTTCAGGAACTCCTCTCTTCCGATGGACAACTCAGGGGTCTAGATTAGGCGCCAGCAGCGCAGACATCCTCCAGGCTTCCTTGTCTTAAAAGCCACCCCACAGGATATCATGTCCTATATCCACAACCCTACAGCTATGCTCAAACCCTAAGAAGATCTGTCCCACCCCCATTATTCTCACTCTTTGGCATTTCTCATGGGTGCTCAAAACCAAATTCTTTCTCATAAGTTGACTCGTAACTCGTAAATAAATTTAAAAAAATTATCATTGTTTACTCACCGTCATTTTCCAAACCCATATTTTCCAAAAGTCAAGCTTGGACAAAGGTTATCAGGGAATAACTAAAACAATGGTTTGGCCAATTGTCTTTAAGATTGTGGCTAGCAGTTCAGTGACTTATGAGTTATATTCCACAGCAAATCAATTGGCTACTGGGGTCCAGAGATAAGGTAGTAGTAGTTTGTGCCGGCCAACGCACATAACCCTGCTTCCATCAATCTTTGTCCCCTGACTCTCTCACAAGGAATCACTGGTTGATTCCTCTATCAAACGCTCCTCAACAAACAAAGACAACAGATGCTGTTATCAGCATTCTGCTTGAGGCAGTTCAGTTTAGGCTACTATTCAGATCTCCATATTATCTTTGAACACATCTGCTTTTTACAGCCATAGAATGTAAGCACTCTGATTTGAAGTATTCAAATATGTATGTATGTATATTACATGTATATTAAAATATATTAAATATTAATACTATAACATATATATATATAAAATACATTTATGTTATTTAATATTATTGTATGCTGTATTTATTTATTTATTATTGATAAGTGTTTCTATACAAAACGGGTCTCTCTGACAGTGAAGTGTTCAGTGCAGATCATTAAGATGTTAAAATAACCAATATGATTCTTGAAAATTAAGGGAAATTGGAGTAATTCAATCTATGGGAAACAAAATGTACACAATCAAGATGCGGATTATATGTTGTTGTTAAACAAGCACGCAGAAAATTACTTAATGAATGCTAAACCTTGGATTAATTGTTCCCCAATGTATTCACTCAGGTGTTTGCATTTGTATTTGACCACATAATGGGAGATTGTGATGTCATGGCAGGGGTTCTTCAGGTTGGTTTAGAGGGAAACACCTGCAATGATGACATACACACACACACCTCAGGGCTAAGAGGTAGGGGGCGAACTGTATGGTTCCAGGTTCCTGTTGGGCTATTCACAAATAGAGTAAGTTAGTAATTATGCTGCCAAACTCTAAAAGCTTTTAACAACACAACACTGCAGCTCATGAGTGAGGAGCAAAACAGAATTGACCGTTGAGTAGAGTGGACAAATAAATCACAGGGGTTGTCTTTAGCTATCCTACTGTGAGAGAAAATCTGTTAAAATCTGATGATTGTGGATTTGGAATCTTTGGGAAAACATCTCACTACTTCCCCTCCAACTTCACTCCTAGATATTCAGCTATTAAGCGAGTAATCTCCTCTCGCTTTACTATTTTAATGTTATCGCAGATAAGATGATTCTGATTTTGTGGAGCAGAAACTGCCCAAAAAAAAGGACATGTGCGCTCGGATACAAAAGATGTGATCCTTGTGGCCTTTAAGGTTAGAAAATCCCTCTGCACAATCACCAAAAATGAAACAGCAATGTGGACCATGACAAAAAACAAAAGACCATCAATAGTTTGATACAAAACCATCTCTTTTTGCCATGCTTTGGTCAGTGGGTCGACCAGTGGAACGGTCAGCGTAGCAAATCCACAGCTCTCCATCATCCTGAAAGCTGTGTCCAATCGCATTCATCCAAAGCAGCAGGTAGCCCACATGCTACAGCCACTGCGCTGACCATCTCCTCCCATTGGCCGAGGATCTCTGACCAGTTCATGGGTCACTGGCCTGGCCGGACACAAGCGATGCTCATGACAAATGTGGTTTGGGGTGGCTAGCGAAGTGATTAATGGCTGTTCAGATTACAGGCCGTACCACACTACAACACACCCGCTGGGCATCAAACTTAAACAGCAAGGCCTTTGTCAGATGCCATTCTCTCTGATCCCCATGCACAATGTGCTATTGCCAACCTGCATTGTGACGTTCTTTTTCAAGTTTGCTTGCCTAAAGTCGCTGTTTTGGTAGATGAAATACGGCAGACATTTTCAGATGGCCCTTGTGGATTGTTCGCATATGTGCATAAAAGCTTGAGGCTTTCAGATAATCTTTGATGTATAAAAATCACACTTTTATTAGTTGTGCACCATCCCTCAAAGCGAAATTAAGAAATGGCATTGTCACTCCTCCCTCTGATAGTAGTTAATCTAATGCCAAACCAGTTAAGTGAAGCCATGGCATTTTTCCTCATTGGAAGAAGTCGACAGACATATTTTCATTGACCTTTTGTTCTTGTTGAGGGATTATGAACAGATGGGCTTTTTCTTACATTTTTTTTCATGCTGGATGTAGATGTCAAATTTACATGCAAACAACAAAGCAAACCTTTTTTAAATTATCTCACATGAAAAGCTCATTTTAAAACCCTTCGCCATTGCTCGCGCCATTCATGAGACTGTAATGAGTCATTTTAGCTGAAAATAAGATCGATGGCGGTTTTGGGAGCAATCTTAGCAACCAAGACAGTTGTGTTTTATTCCACATGAATATTAATACATTAAATAGATAGGAATTTAGTGAGTCACAGTATTGAATTGTGCAACCTATTCAAGGCTGAATCAAAGGCGCAGCGATGTTTCTTAGCTTGCTGAAAAGCCCCAGCAGCTGCCAGCGTGTGTGGGTGGACTGTTTGTCTGCATCGGACCAGGGAGACGGGTCTGGAAAGCTCCTCACCCTTTCAGCTAATTGGCCGTGGGCTGGGCCTGAAATTTATTGGCATTTGAGTGATAAACTGCCGGCATTGTATCCTTTTCCTATTGTGTGTTGCAGGAAATAATAGCCCCCCTCACCAGATATGGAGCCTGTTCTGGTCAAAGGACATAGAAAGGCAGCATGGGTCTTGAGGTGACTGACCTGCACTGTGGGACGGTGGTACCCTCCTTGGCCATATCCCGCTGCTGGAAATTAGTCGCCAATAGGCCTCTCTTTCTGCTGATGTCAGGCGTGGGCCCCTGATGAGAGATTTGTTGATTTGATAACTTGATTAGACTGGTTTATTTTAGGGTAAGGTGGCTGCAGAGCACATAGTAGTGACTCTCCACGTACCCTTTAAACCCCATTTCTGAACCATGAAGTTAAATGTGACCTTTAACCCCTAGGGGCTTTATGTCTTGAATTTAGATGTATGACTGGTAGTCGTCAGCCTTAAAGCGCACAAATAAGATTCGATATGACACAATTACTAATTAATAATTAATAATTAAATTTGAGGCTGGTTTATGTTAAGGTTAAACTTAAAAGCCCTGTTTTAAGCCGCTTGAAGGCATGTAGTATTATGAGCGGAGAGGGTTTGTAAAAGTTTCACGGAAAGTTTGACAATTAACGTCCACAACACCTACAGACATGGTAATGAGCTTAATGAAACTCTTTATACTGACAGCCTGCTTTTAGAGTCTAAGGGCCTAATTAAAGTTAGTGCAAAATGGCTTAATTAATTTGGATCCTTCAAAGGCAGTTTCATATTAGTTTAAAGTAGTACTGATCCCAGGTAGCGGAAGTGGTATTATTTACTAATTCACGGTGAATAGTTTAGTGAGTTCAGTTCTCTATGGCAATCCGTTTTTTTTTTTTTTGTGTGTGTTAGGAGTGAGTTGCATTCTCCACTAAACTACTCATTAAAGTAGAGTCTCAGGATGGATTTATATCAAAAGACTAGATCCTACTTGAAAAGCACCGGTGCATTTAGACGGTTATTGCAGGGTCAATCGCAATTCACTTGGGCATTAATTACAGAGCAGGAAAGCTTTTAACACGTCTCTCACTTTCTCATGCAATCAAACCATCATAAATGAGCTAGTCATCAATTTTACATTAAATGAACTCAGTGTGTGAAAACAACTTTTTTTTGTTGAAAAAAAAGTCAAA
Organism: Semotilus atromaculatus; assembly: GCA_031834385.1. Lineage (NCBI taxonomy): Eukaryota > Metazoa > Chordata > Actinopteri > Cypriniformes > Leuciscidae > Semotilus > Semotilus atromaculatus. Next base: position 11,137,888 of record JAULUF010000007.1, on the reverse strand, counting down.
ATAGTTGTTCATCAAAATAGTTTATCAAAAAATTAAGATATTGAATGTGATCCTTCCTCCGAATTAAAGGAATAACTGGTTTTGTCAATAATATACAGTATTTCTGATTTGTGAATCATAAAGGCCCTTGCTTCAATTTCATTATTATTGCAACAATGTTGTTCCAAACAGTGTTAAATTACTGCAACTAACCCCTCTATTTAATCAAGAACCTTATATATAATATAATAGGTTCACTTTATTTCCATGTTCCACTTTCCATTCTAGTAACTATAAGTAACTTTGCAACTACATGTCAACTAACACTACAGTAGACTGTAGTAGACAGTTAGACTGTTATTGTAGGTTAGGGTTAGGTGTTAGAGTGCGTTATACATAGTATAATAAGTTGACATAAGTTGAGTTGTAGTTTCAAAGTTACTTATAGTAAGTGTAATGTTTGTTGTGGGACCATCAAAATAAAGTTTTGATAAAGATATTAACCAGATGGTCTACTAATACTCTAATGAGAGTTAGTTGACATGTATATTAATAATATCATCCAATGTGTACTTTCTGTGTCACTATAGTGTAATGAAACAAAATAGTAGTCTCTTCGTTTGAGCTGGTTGGTTTGTCTGACCAATGGAAGACGAGGTGAGTGTTTGAAACTTGATTTTAAACAGTCATTATGTCTGTTGGGTGCCACTGGGTGCCGAAAATAACCACTAGTTTTTTTCATTCTCAGGTTTGTATTCCACTTTAAGAGGAAAACAAAGTGGCCTGTCATTCCTTCAGAACTTTCCTCTGACCCGCACTTTCATCCAAACTATCTGTAATGTCTGTCATGTATCTTCTAGCACACGTACAGAGCATGAGGCCATGTTCCAGCTGTCACAACACACACACATGCTAACCCGACCCCACGGCCTCTCACTGTCCTGACTGGAACATATGCCAAAACTCAGCAGCTCCAGACAGGATGTAGCACATGTCCATCATATTACACCCACATTTTCCCATGACCCATGGGTGGTAGTAGATAAACAGCTGCCCTGTACAAGAGACCCAGCTACTGCATTCTGATATTTTACACTTGTGTGCCACGCGGGCTGCAGGTGGGAATGTCTGAACTGAAGGAGACTAAAAGACACTGTTGTTTTTCCCAAAGTGAGTTGAACAGGGGGAGGTATTCAATGAGCCAAGTGTTGTATGGTCTCCCTGGTTCAGGGGAAAGCAGCGGGATGGTTGAGGTATCCTGTTTAAAGGCTTAAAGATATGTGCAAGATCACGCAAGGAGCACAGTTTAACAGCAGGGACCTTTTCAGCTCTATTAGAGATGCTAGATTTTCAGGCAACTGATTTCATGTAGCACAACAGCCGAATGGTCTTTGGTCTAATGGGGGGGGGGGGGGGGGGGGACAGTATATATATTTTTTATTTTTTTAAAAAAATTTGTTTTTATTTTTTTATGTAATGCACTCCTGGTCTGTTAATGTACAACGTTCACAATGTGGATGGCCTAATATATGTTACTTAGTATATATCTGTGGCTTTATATTGTGTACTGAACGTGGTAATGAGTTCTGTTTGCAAAGAAACAGCGTAAAAACTTCTGCTTGCACTCATTGTGAGTAATGGAATTCTAGGTTGTGTCAGTAAATGATACAACAAAGTATGTTTTCGAAACACATACATTTTTCATTATAGCGCATGCTCTAAAAAAGTATGTGGACACTATTAACTTAGGACTGTAAACATTTAAGTGATATGAATTATTTGCAGGAAAAGGGGAAAGTTTAAGATACTTATCCCAAATTTTATAATAAACTAAACAGTCGTTGAGAAATTAGACCTACCTTTGTGAATCGGCTCCCTAAATGCAACAAACACAGCAGCAAAACATCCTTTCAGTCAGTCATCGAACAAAAAGAATGATCTTAGACTGACTTAGACTGTATTGTCAAATCATCAAAGAAAAACATTTATTTGCTCTAGGAGAAGAAAAAGAGTTAAAAAAAAAACAGTACTGACCTGTAATGCGTCTAATGTGGTCAAAAAGGCAACACATATTAATTCTATTGATATATTTGAACAATTACACAGTTTCAAATGGTAAATTTACTTGAACACAGTGGTCCAGTTTCAAACGAATGGTATTCCCCCAGTGAGACATATTAATAAAGCCATGTTGAGACATTTTACAGAAAAGCTGTAATATATTTAGCTGTCCATATCATTTATCAAAGCATTTTTAGAAGTGGGCATGGAGAAGCCTAATGTTCACATGGAAGTCATAGAATGCTGCCAAGCAGGCAAATAAAAAACAGCCACTGACAGAGTTCATGTTCCAGTAGCCCTCCAGGGGCTTAAAACATTTTTAAAACTACTAAGTTTTCAATACAGATCGAATTATATCATTTTGATAAGACATTTATTGCTAGCACCACATGTTTGCTACATCTGATAGTCAATGCCAAAGTGGATTTTCTTATTTAAAAGCACGTATGAAAATCCTGTCTAAATCCTTTCAAGCACCAAGCGAAATTTGAGTTGATGTGAAAATGGGAAACAGCACGATGTGAAATGCCACCCGAGTCTTCAGTCGAACTATTTTGAATTAACTATATTAAATAGGTTCTATGCATGCAAGAAATATGAGCATGAAAAATAGACACTGGGCATGAATTACTGCTTGATAACTATTCCGCAACACATTTCCCTTACTGGATACCTTCAGATGAGAAGTTAGACATGTAAGGACTTGCCTTGGATGTGGACACATGTCCTCTAATGTCCAAGAAGACCCCCTCTAAGCAGCTGATCTAAACACAAACAGTCAGGATAGCCCTCATGCTGTCAAAACCCAAATGATGGGGAGGTCAAACAAGACTGGGCTGAGTGAAATTAGGGGACTTTCCGAGGGGCTGGATAAGCATTTAGGGTGGAGATGAGAGTATACAGTTCCCCAGCATGACGTGTAGAGGGACTCTACAGGTAGCTTCAGGCAGATCGCCAAACAAAGCCAAAGAGAGGGAGTGACAAATACTAATGCGGGCATCTGGCTTGCCTGCCCCCTTTCCAGAACAATATAAAAAGATGTCAATGTCAATTTCACGCCAGGTGCATTGTTTTTTTTTTTCCAGATGCATAGGCTTAAAGTAATTCATTGATTCACAAAATCCATTGACGACTTACTCCATAGATTATTATTTAAATAGATGTGGTGTACCAACTGTCCCAGTGCTGAGTCTGTATACCCATGAATGAAATGTAGCTGACACAGTCATTGCGTGTGTAAAGTGTTTATCACTGTGTGATGGACAGCTGTCCCTCCCAGTAGACCTCTGATAGCGGCACCTGCTTTGTGGCAAGAGGTTAGTGACATGTGTACCCTTTTGTGCTCCTACCCAGTAAAGTCTATCCATGAGTGTGCTCTTCTGATGAGATCAGCAGGAGGAGGGAGTGAAGCTATATATAAGGGGGCTTTTTTTAAATGAAAGAATTTTAAAAAGTAAGATTTTTTATTTTTTATTAGTATTATTATCATGTTCTTTGCTCTCATTAGAACATTTAAACAATAAAAGACCACTTCAGATGTTCATGTGACCATCCACTAGGGGTGCGCAGCAGAGCTGACATCTGTAGCAATCCCAAAATTATTTTTATTCGGACAAAACCGGAGGTAGGACTCAAAGTCAATCGAGAAGCTTCTTTTAATTGTATTTTATTAGTTGATATTACTCTTGGCAAGCTATGATTTTTGAGAGACGCACAGAGACGGCACCGTGGCTATTTATTTGCGATCGCGCTGTGCACATTTCATTCATAGAGTTTATATTTATCCACTTAACTCACTCATTATTGAGTAGTGATTTTAAAGGTTTATGCAGCTATGATATTATATTGTTTTGAAGCCATTTTCAGTGCCTTTCCGAAAGTATTCGGCTTTGGGCACATCCCTACACACAAGTATAATCGGTGTAAGATCAGAGGTAAAAGAAACGAGAGCCTTATTGAGCGACAGTGTGGAACATTTTCAAGACTGATTGAACTGTTGCAAAGTTAAAAAAAAAAAGAATAAAAAAAATAAGAAGTGTCACCTGCCCGCTGTATAACCCTCAACTGATGAGTGTAGCTCCAAGGATGGGAGTTCACCAAGAATAATGAGTAATTGCCAGTTGGAGGTAGAAGAATGACTGTACTGCTGTCAATATAATCTCTTCAAATGCCTCAAAATTTAAATGAGTGTCTATGGATGCAATTTACTCCATAATAGGAGATCAAGAGATTGTCGTTAAACAAACAGTGACTGGGCTGGTTATATCTTTACTTAAACACCTACAAATTGTAGACAGCTAATTTGGTCCATCATTAGCATGCTTGATTACAGGCTTTAAATAATAATACTCATTCATTCAAGTTGCTAAATTGCAAAAGCAATACAGCACAGCAATCCATCATGTAGCTCAAACAGTAGCACATTAGTCTACATAGTAATACCAAAGTCATGGCTTCATAAATTGCTTCATTATCTCATCTACACAAGAAACCATTGATCAGCACCAGCATGTTAAAACAAGAAGACCAGGATGTTTCTTGATCTGCAACGGGGCAAACTGACAATGGAAAAAAAGTAACAATGAGCAATCCCTTCTTGATTTTTGTACTCATTTCTACTAGAAATGCAGCTGTTTAAATAGTTACTCACACTTTTGCAATTCATACTTCCCGGTGCGAATTTAAAAAGGGCTGAGTCAAGACACTCTGGAGCTGATCCTGACAGGAATTATTTGGGTTAGTGTTAACAAAATAAATGGCAGTATGGCAGCTGTAGAGAGCTCCCCCCAAACCACAGCCATATCCCTCCTTTCAAACCCTTGAGATTATGGGATGGGTACCGCAAAGCTTGCTGGAGCACGGCTGCATGTCAGACTCTGCCCTTTCCCACGTTTAAGCTCTGAATCAACTGACAGTCTAGGGTGTTGAAATGAACCGTTACCTCCTCCCATCTCTCCCACTCTGTGTGTAGAGCAGTTTAACAGCTTTACAGAGGAGTGTATGTTATCTTGGGCAGTGTGCAGTACTGGGTCATTTCTGATAACCAACATAGCCAAATTTTGCTGCGGTATTTTGAGTTAACACCCGGAATGTAAGTTAAGATGATTCACAATGATAAAGCATTTCTTGTTAAAGTTTAAAGTTGTCTTATCAGTTATTTTTCTATTCTTAAATGCTGTTTTTAAACTTTCGTTTGTTCCACTTGACTGTTTTACCATTTTATCTCTTTCCCCTTGCATCTGCTTCCCCAAATTGGACAGATGGGGAGAGGAGGGATCCTGGGCAGGTAGGCATCTCCAGAATGCGGGGGCGGCTTGGGAGAACTCAGTGGGGGCTGAATGACGCATAACTGCCTCCCACCCACACCCACGGAGAAAGACCGGATGGGGTCATTGTCCCCACACTTTCAGGGTCCCCTCCCCTCTTCTCTAGGACCCAACCCACTCTGCTGAGTGGGCGAATCCTGGGGGTCTAACGCCTACACACACCTGCATATGGAGCGGGACACTGAGTGGGACACACAAATGTTCAATGCAAAAATTCCCATCATTGTTTTTGGGGTAGAATCCCCAAAGGTAGTACAATACCCTGAGCATAACAAAAACTCCAAGACAGATGTTGAATCTGCTATTGCAAATAAGCGTCAAAGACCCTTTCAGCCAAAGACTCTGCTTGCTAAAAAGAAAAATGTTGAAACACTAACATAATTGACAACACAATCTTATGATTTTGTCCATTCATCAATTAAACTGATGATTACTATGCAGCTTAAAGGACCCACCTCTCTGAGTTATGTACTCAAAGTGATTGTTACATAGATTATGTATCATGAATCATGAATGTATCATATGTATCATGTATCATGTTGTATGTATCATATGTATCATGAAAGCAACATGAATAATATCTACATATGATTTTAACTGATAATGGATAGATTGGAAGCTGCTACCTGGAAAAGAGACACAATTTTGGTAATAACTTTGTCAATCTATTTAAAAAAACCACATATCCTATGTAGAGTCCTATGCTGGAGCCTATTCCAGAGTCTCAGGCTGTAGGCAGGAAAACAACCTGGAAGAATGGCCAGTCTATCACAGGAACAACACACACTTACATATCCATACTGCAACTCACATGCATGTGGAGCCTTTGGATTGTGGGGAAACCAAAAGGAAACCCATGCCAACACAGGGAAAACACAGAAAAGCCTCCTGAGTCAGATAGGATTCAAACTGGGTGCCTTATTTCTATGAGGAAACAGTGCTACCCAATGAGTCACCATGATGCCCTTTTGATACATTTTGGAAAAGAAAATTCCTGAAAATGTACTTAATGCAACTTACTCAATGCAACTTGAATGCACATTAAGTTGCTTTGGGCAATGTGTAAATGCCAAATGTATAAATGTAACTTGCACCCAGACCACCAAACAGATTTGGTAGAAACAGCAACTAGATCTGACACCTTTGGATAACACACAACTCATATCTCCATCTCTGTGAGTTACCAGAACCCCATGTTAAAAAAAATAAAAAATAATGCTACACACACAGGACAAATATATAAGCAGTGCAGTGTGTCTCACTAATTGTCCAGTGAATTTCCTTTCACTAAGCATCAACTAACCAAACTTCAACATTAAGAGACTGCATTAAATGCAAGAGTCCTCTGTTTGTCATAAGATGAGTTTCATGAGCATGTACAGTGTGATTACAGTAGGTGAAGAAAAATAAATCTTGCTGCAAATGGCCTTTCAACACTACAGAGTCTTTGAATGCAGGTCCAAAATTACAGCTGCCCCACAAGCAAGCAATTACTGAGCCGCAAGGCGATGTGCACCGTGGTGTGTGGTATATGTGACCAGTGTGCAGAGCTTGCTAAGAGGCTTCGCATAATTTCCGCCACTACATTTTTCTAAGCATTGGTCTATTCCCAAATCCCACTTCTGTATAATTACATGAAATGTAATGATTGTGCTGATATGCAAACCTGTCAATAAAAGATTCTGAGAGTTTACCATTAGGAAAAGCAGGACAAGAGCCGATGGGTTTTTTAAAAATGTATTTTATTTTTTGCCAGAGGCACCGTCTGGCCACGAAGGCAGTTCATCTTGGCGCGGCAGACAGTGGTGTTATGTAGGCGCTTCCCAAAAATTAGGCTCGGTAGCCAGTGTCAGGCCAGACGGAGTGAGAGATGTGACGGGGGCGCCCACGCGTGACACACGAGTCTTGTGGAAAAATGGGAGGAGGTGAAATGACGGTCGGCACCACCGCCAATTCCGAAACCTCCGTGCCACATGTCACACGCGAGAGCATTGAGTAGAGCAGGCTGGGCAAAGGGCCTAAAAATGTCACCTCCTCCTCTCTGATGCATTTTCCACCTCAAACCTCAAGATTCCTCTCGGTGACCGGAGCGACTGCAGCTTGATTTGAATTTGCCTGTAGCAGTAATTGATTGAAACGTCTGTGCTAGGGAAGACTTTTTGATTTTGCATGAAAAGATGTTTTGGCAATAGTCTGGGAATTTGTTGCATCAATTTGCTAATGTTCCTAGTAGCTGTTAGAGCATGCAAGATGGCATGAGGTTAAGGACTATTTCCCAAAATTGAACATTCTGAGCTTTCATTTTGTTGCACCTGTATTATGTTCATTTTTTCATGGAATACAAATTGATGAATATAATGTAAAGAGGGTGAATGTGAACTGTCAAACTAAATTATCATAAACGTTCTGTCTGGGCATGGTGATGGTCAACTATCCAGTTTTAAATGATGTTTTATCCAATCATCGTGTCATTCCAACCAGCAGTCAGCAATCAGTAATCAACATGTCTACCCAATCAGCAAGAGCAGAGGCCTATATATACACAGTCGACCCACCTATGTTCCTTGACAGTTTTCACCATCCCTCCACCACCCCATCTTTACACTCACCTGGTTACTTCCTAATCAGAAATATGGGGGCGTACTCTGGGTTCGGGCCAAATTCAGCACGCAAAATACGCAATACTTTGCTCTGATTTGATTATTTGTAAATGTGAACTTGTAAAAGGTTTGCAAAGTCTGTGTTGGTGCTGCCCAAGTTATTGCACTTTGTGAAGCTTAAAAACAGGAAAAACACAGGACTGAACACCCTGCATTTAAGTCTCAGGTGGAACGTGTGCCCTGGAGCACATCACTACATCACTGCCCTGATCCCTACAGTGTGGCCCAGACCTGTGCCCTGGAGTGACGTGACAAACGGGATTATCCCCTGTCGACAAGACTCTGATCCTGGCCCGGCCAAGCTCCCTGCTCCTGCCCTTTTCTAAGGGAACCCCTGCATCTACCATACCTTCTCCACCCACTCCCAAACACTCTAATCCATCATGCTCTGTCAAAGGCAAAACTTGAGTCTCCGCCTCCTCACGGGTTAGCATTAGCCTAATCCACTGGGTCTGTGGCCCATTCTAGCGGATCTCCTGGAGTCCTGTTTACCCAGCACATCTGAGTCAACAGCAGCACCGGGACCTGTGGCTCTCATCTCATTAGATCTCGGCTGGGTGTGCCTTTGACATTAACAGGTTTGCTTGGCTGTCCCACAGACTAGCATAGTAATCCACATGGCAAATACTGTATGACTATTGTGAAGGGACACTACGGCAGTGCTAAGAGCAGGAATTGGAGTTATTGAAAGAGCTCTAAGACACTTGTGGAGATGGTTGACGTCTGGATAACTTTAGTCATTCAATGCAAGTGGTTGCATAAGAGGTGCTGACTGAAAGCATACAGAGTTATAGCACGCTGGTGCTTGTTTTAGTGTACATTGACGCAATGAAAACTGCAGTCTTTGCTTCAGTTATCAATGCTAATACAGAGAGGTCTGTGTTTATAAGTAAGTACTGCAAGTCCTTCAAATGGACATGTAAAAACTGAAAGTTTATTTTTTTTAATTTATTTTTTTTAGATAATGTTGCAGGCTGAGATCAACAAAACCATTGGTCAATTAAAATGACCCCTCCACCCTCCTCTCACTAAATCCCAAACAGCAGTTGGTGACACTCACTTTTCAATGGACCTGGAGAACTAGAGCCAATACCACCCTCTTGTGCTCAAAATGTGTAAAACAGTTTCACTGTGTCATGCACTGGATGTGAGTAAGGGAGCAACTTTTATTTCAGAAACTTTGGCAAAATTATGCCATGACTTCTAGGATTTTGTATAAACGGTCTGATGTTCTTGTTTACATTTATAATATTACAATTATAAACAACATGTTCTTTGGATCATTCTCAAATTATGCTGAATATCATGATCCTCGTGATTTACACAAACTTGTGGAGTGCATGCAGTTTGAGTACTGTCATCTAATCAAATATAAATAAAATCATACTATAGAAACTGAATAAAGTCAAACAAATTGCATCCAATACAAATGTATCCAGTTATAAATGCACTAGTTCCCTAAGACATTTTGCCCTTTCTGTCGAAATCTGATCTGATTTTAAAATATGTTCTCCTTTTTATTACTTTCTGAGGCAGCATTTATGTATATCAACATGCAACTTAACCGTCAGGAGGTCAGATTTGATTTGAAATTCCCTTAAGGTCTTTTTTTTTCTGTATGGCTTAAAAAGACTATGCAAAAAATGGTAGTAATACTGTATAAATTATTTGGCTCCTTACATAGAGGCAGGTACCCTGGGGGTAGAGACCTTATACGGCTGCTAATGTTCATATGCCTCATAACCTGGTTCCAGCTGTAATTTCAAAACCACTCTTTATGACCTGAGTCATAACCTTTCACTGGATGTAGCTATTAAAAGTGTTTTAGAACTCCAAGTTTGAGATAAAATAAAAATAAAATAAAATAGTAGGCTAATAATAATAACAACGATTATTATTATTACTACCATAAATTGATTTTAAATTTTAAAAAAGCATTTAAATGACACTGCCTCCCAAAGACTTGACACAAAAACAACAACAAGCACTTCACCGTCCAAAGTGACTCTCACTAGTGAAATCAAGTGGGACCTTCACAGATCATCTTACATACCTAACCACAAAGTGAACGAAACAATAAACAAAAACAAACCTGCCTCCCTATAAAACACACTGTTACTATTTATACAAATGTGCAGAAAGTGAACACATTAGTGAGAAACATAACAACTGAGAAGAGAAAATGCCCCTTACCAAATAAAACAAACAAAAAAAATCTATTTTTTATACTTTTAATCTTTACGTATACACATGAATATTTACATATTCTAGCACATGTATTCATGTCACAATGGCTTCCTTTGTAACATGAATACATAAAAAACCTGTTTATCTCTGACCTTCTTCATGTCTCAGATGAAATACTACATTGTAAGTCACTTCCAGTGACTGTGTACATTTTGACACAGTGCCAGCTTGCAGACAGACACGGAGTTGGTAATGAAATAGATTTATGATATGTTTTACTCTGCTCTGGCTGTAAAACATACTTACAGGATTTGTTCAACTTCTTTGCAATTCTTAAACTGATTCAAACCAAACTAATAGGACACTGATTCCCAATTATTATAATTCTCGGTTAATAAAGCAGAAATTGAATTAGGGCTGGTTATCCAGGTTTGTCCAATGTTTTTGGTTATTTAAACTTATAAAATAGAACTGATATAAAACATTTTTTTTTTTTTTAATAATAAATTGGAGGGTACCAAATACATTTAAAAAAGTAAAAGAAAACTATAATATGGAAAGAGAGGTATACTATGGAGCTGAAGTGTTCTCCCAGACTCTTTTGCTCTTTAAGCCATTTCCCAAAAGCGTCGCTGTAGTCCAGGAGATTAACTCAAGCTGTGCTTCAACATCTATATCCATTCAGCATTGTCTCCTTCTTTATTAATCATTATTGCCACTCTGAATCTAAAGCTGTGTTTTTGAAATAGTTGGCCGAAATGCTGCCCTCAGCATGCTCTCCAACATTCCCCCTAATGGCTACCGCTTTGCTTTAAGTTACAGACTCATTTCATTCTTGAAGAACATGCGGTTGGTTCCTCAGTGGAGCCCTCATCCCCTCTCCCTTCTTTCTCTCTGTTTTTCTGGAGTATCTAAGTGTCATAATCATAGTGTCCATGCTGTGTGTGCTATTCTGTAGGCCACTGAGAATCTCTAATCCCTCAATACCTATCCAATAAAGGTGCCTCATACCAAAGCTTCTCATGGCATTTTGTGTGTGTGTGTGTGTGTGTGCTTGAGAGAGACAAATACACAGAAAGACAGAAAAAGAGAGAGGGGTTCATTTTTGATTCCACGGCAACCCCCTCACAGTCTTGGATCCCACAAAATAAAAGGGAAAGCCGTGATGTTAACTGGGGCTCCTCTATTCTTCATTGACGGCACACTAGACTGCCATTCCAGCTTCACTAAAGTCTTGTGAGAATTTGATCCCGGGAAACACAGCATGATAGATGAAGAGCATTTCTTTGGCAGATTTTCACGAGTGAATAATTGTAAGCAAAACCCCTTTGAGTTAAATAGGTTTGGATTTTCCAATGGCCTGCCTCTTTCATTATATCTTCATTATGGATTCAGTGTCACATGTTGGCCTAGAGTACTACTGCAGAAACATGTATGATCCATAACAAAAGATAAAAACCCACGTTTAAATTGAGCTTATTTTGCTCACACAGTAAGTTAATACGCGTCAAGAGTTATAACCTTGACAAATGCAGGTATTGTGTATGGGTATAACAATAGGTGGTTTTTGATTTGTTTTTGCTTTTAACAACTGCTGCCTTTGTGTGTGAATAGCATCAACTCAATGAAAAAAATGTAAACTTTTTTTTTTATTTTTTTTTTAGGCCATTCAGAGAATGCAGGTCTGAAACATTTCAACTTTCGGTTTCACTTTATTTTGATGATCCCTTTTGAACATTCTGTTGACTTCAAGTAACGTTGCACCTACATGTCTACTCATTAGATTGTTAGTAGAGTATTAGTAGAAAGGGTTAGGGTTAGAATAAGTTGACATGTACTTGCAAAATTACTTATAGTCAGTAGACTGTTTGTTGAGGGAGCAACAAGAGTTAGCAGATATTAATCAGACAGTCTGTCCTGCTACCAGTTTACTTATTACAAAACACTATATTACTGTTTTGTGTTACAAATTATGTAGGAACAGTAAAGTGAAAACCGGTTTGAAATTGGACGTTGCATTACCATAGAAACGGTACTCTAAATTATTTTATCGGTCTCCTCCCCTTTTGGGCGTCATCATGTTTCATAATTTATGATCAAAACCTTTTCTAATCTTGACTAAACACATATTGTCAGAAAGGTCTGAGTCGCAAGATTTCATATTTTGTGACAGAAGTGATATTTGGATAGAAATGTATTAATTTGTTACGGCAGAATGCATACAATTAAATTCAACGGAATGTATGTCACCCGGTGGCTATTTTTGGTATTACGCCTAAACAAAATCTCATGGGAACTTAAATTTTTGTGATATCAACTTCAAATTTGGAACACAATTTGGTTAGATATATGGCTTTGATTTTATAGTATTTTTAGAGTAAAATATATATTTTATATAAAAGAGAAAATATTAAGTAAACTATATTGATTTACTGTAAGTTTAAACTTCCATAACTTTTTCATACTTTCATTTTTTGAAGTGCTTTCACCTCAGCAATAATCTGCTGAGTGTTTTCTTTAAAACATTGCAAAATATATTCCAAAGGATTCTTTAATTACAACCATTAACATTTGAATAGTGCATTTTGGGTGACAGTTAAGGGGTAAAACTCTAATGAGAGTTAGTTCACATGTAGTTGCGAAGTTACTTACAGTCAACATAATGATCAAAATTGACCATCAAAATCAAAAGCTTTCCTCCTGGCTGATAAAGAAATTAAGTTCTGTACAAAAGAATCTGTACAAACACACACACACACACACACACACACGCACACACACATACACACACACACATACACACATTTACTGATTATTTATTCTTATAAAATGTATAATAATAAAAATTGGTAACACTCTATTTTACAGAATCATTGTTACATAATATGTTACAGTTACTATAGTAATAACTATAAATTGTGCATAATTACATGCAACTAAACCAAACCCTAACCCTAGTAGTTACTTAATATTGCTCAGTACCTTAAAATAAAGTGTGACCAAAAAAAATAGGGGCTAGTTTGGTGGTATAATATCGAACTTCTGTTCATTGATACTGCTACCATGACTATTCGTCTTGTTGTTTGTGAAGTTGGGTGCTTCCTTAAAATCACATTAAAATGAACATATTTAATTCAATAAATATTAAGTATCACGTGAAATGCACATAGAATGGAAGAGATTCAATTATTTAAGATTGAAGGCACTTTCCAGCATGTGGGTTTTTAGCAGAAGATTATTCAAAGCAAGTAAAAGAACTCAGCCCTGGTCATGAGAGAGATCAGCGTGGTCAAGCCACCCAAGCCCAGATGAGAGCCCAACAAAGAAGAGAGCCTCTCCTCTGAAGATCCCACTCAACTGTGGAGAATGGTGCCGAGCAGGCCCAACACAGTCATCCTTTCCTTCACGTTCTTCCTCTCCAACCGCACCTGGTTCTGAGCCTGCCAACTCCTTGCACCCTATGGGCCCCCTGTCCCGAAGAATGCAGAAGAGTTTCACAGGAAAAGACAGTGTGAATCAGTTAGAGATAGCCTCCATCTCCATTCGAATTCCAAAGAAAGAATTCATCTCGATCTCTCGCTAAAAGCCTCATATGCCAGATAGACCAGATGTGACGACAGGCAAAACAGAGGATGGAGGAGAAAAAGAGAGAGAGAAGGGAGGGCTGCCCAGTGGTCTTTCTTTCCCTGCACCACTTCCTTTGAGAGGGTTTTCCGAGAGCCGTCTTGCTGTCTTCCCATGGCAACCTCAGAGGTGGGCCGGCAGACTTTTTTTTCTTTTTTTTTTCAGTCTTACGTAAAACCCCCCTCATAGCTCAACCTCCCTGCTCTGGCTGGCTAAAGTTTCTGCTCCAGTGGCCTTGGACAAGGCCACCATTAACTGCGGCCCTGTGTGGAGAGCACGTGGGACAAAAGGCCCAACACGGTGTCCCAGCCCTCAGACAAGGCTGGAAACAAATGTTACAGGGCCGACGCAGAATAGAATCATCCGGCCGATGTCACTGAATACATTTACCTACCTCAGAGCGCTTTCAGCTGCCCGCTTTTGTTTTATGCGGGGAAGAAGGGAAAGCATGAATGGTGGGCGGGAGGGGGCGGGGAGAGAGGCATGTGATGAGAAATAGCGGGGATCTCCACAGTGACCATCCAAGATTTGATAGACAAAAAAACTCCTCAAAGTTTTGCTCTGGGGATATTAGAAGGGGCATTCTTCACAAAACCCTTTTTTCCCCCCCTGTTATTTTAGAAATTCGTGTGTGGACATCCTGTGCTTAATACTAATTAGATGTTTGGATGAACGGCTTAGAAATGATCAGCTGATGTTTGTCAACTGATTATTTCTGAGCCAAACTGGATACCATTTGGAGACATTAAAGCATGTTTTGTTTAGATCTTAAAATGTGTGATGACCCTGTGAAAACATTACATTTAAGTGGCATAAACTTCAGTATTATAATAATTTGCATTATATTTAATACTGAACATTCACAATTTTTGATTTAATTCATTTATACAACATCACATATGATTGTGGATTAGAACCCATGCATGTGAATCGTGATCGGTAAAAAAAAAAAGCAAGATATTTCCCTCTGGGAAAGCCTCAAATTAGAAAAGCTGTATAGATTAAAGTCCACTTTCAGACTCCTCGAATCACCACATGGCTTCCGTTTTGATCTTCTTTGCCTTGATAATCTCCACAATCCACTGGGTTTGATTCAGTCATCTTTTTAATGGTATTCTAATCCATTTGCTCTTTGAGTTTTTGTAGAAGTCACAGTTCGTGGTCGCTGACACAAAAGAAAGCAGCCAGTGTATGACATTAAAGGTTTTGTGAACTTCTCCATACTTGAATGCACCCTTACATGGTGCTTATGCTTAGGGAAGTGCGTGTTTTCATCCTTGTTGTCATGGTGATTCTCATTCCTGCTCTTGCTTTCCTTCCTTACACATTTTAGATGACATAAATTCATTCTTCTGGCCTTTATAACGGACATGACTGAATATCTACTAAAGTTGCTTCTTTCACCACCTGCGCTTTGAAATATGAACTTGGAACAGTATGTTTCTTTAATGGGGAGGGGTTGGACTGGGGTGAAATGCTTTATGTTTCATGGCCTGAAGAGGAGAAGGTCTAAAGTATAACTCAGTAGTCACATCATAAAGCATAAGAACTGTTCATCAAGTGTCTTAGTAGGAGTTACACAGGCACAGATGGGGAATGGGACATGATGCCATTGTATTTGTTTTATAATAAAAGGTTTCTCTGGAACAAGGCAAGACTCACAATTTCACTGAATGCAGGGACTCCTCAAGAGCAAATAACATTGTCAGAAAATACTATTCTGCGATACACACTTACAGTCATATGATACAGATTTGTCACAGTGCTTTTGATCATTAATAATGATTCTGTCACATAATATTGTTTGAAATTTTTTATCAATAACTCTATTCATGTAGCTCAAACAGATCATAGTGCATGAACTGAAATTTAATATTCAAAGTCCTCGGCATACATATGATAGATTTTGTGTGAGAAAAATGGGGGGTATTTACTTTATTTATATACAGTAACTATTAGAAATAAACAGTTTTTTTAAAGTGTTGCAAACAAAAAAAAATAATAAAGTGTGTTAAAATGCATATTCAACATATCTCTACGTGACTGCCCTGTCCAATATAGTCCCACTCAAGAAAAGTGACTTTTTTTGTTGTTCAAATAAAATAAAATAAATAATGAAATTACAATAAAATAAAATAAAATAATTAAATTAAATGAAATTAAATGAATAAAAAAAACACAAAAACAAAAACAAAACAAAACAAAATTAAATTAGATAAATAAAAAACTTAAAAAAACAAAACAAGATAAAACTAAACAAAACAAAATAAATAAATAAATAAATAATAAAGTGTCTTTACTGATTTATTCAGCCTGAGAAAGCAAGTTTGGAATGACATGTGGTGATGAGCTGAAGACAGGATATGTCTAGATGTCTAGATTAAGGAATTAATCAGGGGTAATTTACATGTTAAAATAGAAGTCTTTTGTTCCCATTGGCATGTGCTTTATTGCTGGATGCCCGCTAACTGGATTTGGTTGTAAATGTTTTCTGGCTTTCCTGGACACACAGAAAATTGCTTTCGACATATCCAAAGCTCCCCCTCCTATAACCATCACTGTGTCAACAAAAGGCAGACGGGACCTCGCCTCTGGTGACAGAAGAGAGAGAAAGAGAAGGAGCCTCCAGCAGACGACATCCTGTCCTTGCTCAAAGAGTCTGTGTCATTTATAACAAATTGGGCCCTTTAGTCGGACTACCTGCGTGGGCTCTGAATGCAGTCCCTGACTGACTTCGCCGTCTTGCCCACTGCTGCTTCCCCCTGTGCCTTTTTGTTCTCTTTTGGGCAAACTCTTTCCTCTCACTCTCTCTCCATCTCAAGTGGGCTGGAAGTATCCTGGGAACCTAGCTAACAGTCCGGCAGAGCTCTTAGGACAGCTTGTGAATTAGCCCTTATTAGTCTCCCCCTGACATCATGACCAGCAGCGACTTGTCAGAGGAGCAACGGCTAACAATGGCAGGCCTTTTAACAAGTAAAGGGAAAAGAGCTGTCAGGCAGAAGAAGGCAGCAATTTGCTCAAGGAAGAAGAGTTAAATGACCCCCTCACGTACATAGGCTTGCTCTACCTCTTTCTCTCTGTCTCGGTCCGTGTTACCCTGTAGATGCTCTAGCATAAAATAGTTAGTCTCTATTATGAGGCACATGTGATTACAAAATACAAAAAGAAGATTTTATCTTTACATAGCATGGCCAGAGCAGAGTAGAAATGCGTTACAGGGTGTCCTGACCAGGTGTGTGACAAGTTCGCAAGCAAATCATTTGTCTGTCGACAATGAACGCAAAAAGGCTACACAACAAGACACAATCATAGCCAGTCAGTTCAAATATTTGAAGTTTAAAACACAGTTAACACAGTTTGTTTGTGCATTTTTGTCCATACAATGAAAGTTAATGGGCTCCAGCGTGTGTGTGTGTGTGTGTGTGTGTGTGTGTGTGTGTGTGTGTGTGTGTATTTTACCATTTTAGTATTATTGAAATACTGTTTAAGTTTTTGTTCATATTTTAAATTTTTTGCATATTTTTTTAGCAATTTTGTTGTGTTTTTATAATTGTGGCGAGCAGGACGAGGCCAGTGGCGTGATTCACCGGTCTCGTATCTCTCAAGGAGGAGCGGAAGCAGAAAAGGGGGAGCGACAACAGGGAAGATCGAGAGAGGAACAGGCTTGGACTGTTTTAGTTGGACTTATGTTTTATTATATGTGACAGCAGTCGTCCGTAAGGGGCTTTTACTTTCGTTTTGGATTTGTTTATTTATTTATTAAAATCTTTTGAATGTTCGCCGGTTTCTGCCTCCTTCTTCCCATAACAACGAACTTTGCTACAATAATATTGTGTTGTTGTTTTGTTCTTTCCAAAGGTTTACTTTGTTTAGTTTTAGCTATTTTAGTACTTCAAATTAAACTAAATAAATAAAAGAGAAATGTTGTCTTGGCAACTATACCTGTAGAGACTATACCTTTTTTTTGTTCTTTTTTTTTTGTGCTTAACAATAATAATCCTGATGTATAGTACATAGGGTATATAAATATAGTGTGTTCCATGTAATTAATACAGGTTTGAAACAACATGACATTTTTTTTTTTTTTTTATGAACAACATTTTGAACTATCACTTTAAGAGAATGTGTACTCAATGCGGGATCTAAGCGCTTCACTCTGTGAGTTAATGTTCCAATGGCTCAGCAGCCCAGCAGTATACTTGCAGCTGTTGCAAATTATAATGGAGGAGTGTGCTGGACACCATGCAGAATTTCTCTCTTACACACACTACTTTCCCATACATCACAGTTCCATGCTCCTACAATTTCTTGAGGTGCCCGGCACATGGCATGCTGAGTTTTGGCCGCCTGCTACAATCCCACATCTTGTCTGCAGGAGCCAGGGGCCGGAGCCAGGCATGCAGGCAACTTGTTTTCCTCACTTTCATTCCTCCTCCCAGCCATTCATTAAATCTGGGGCTCCAGAAGCAGAAGCCTGGCTGCACCCAACACGAGACACCGCTATAAAGCAAAGCACAGTTTATTCTAAAATGACTCACTACCCTATAAAGCACACCACTGGGAAACAGATGATGTCATGTCATTACAAAAGAACTGTCTATATCCATTCTGTCAATGCACAGAATTCATTAGCTGCTCAGAAAAAAAAGATAAACATTTATAGCAACACTAAGCCAGAATTAACCTACACTCGGCTTACTAACAACTTTAGCTAAATATCACGAGAAAATATTTTAACACAAAAAAATTCAATTTTAAGCTTAAAAAAAAAGGATAACGATCAGGGGTGTGTTTCCCTTACATAACCCGCTGCCTCACTACCATTGTACGATGCATCCATGAAGAAATCAACTAGCTAGTCACGACTGTTTCCCGAAACCATATTGTCGCAAATTGGTAGTTCAACCACGTTGGTTAATGATGTCACGCAGGTGGTTGAGCAATAACTACTTTTAATAAATCTGTTTGAGATCGAATTAATGCTAAATGTTTTGCTATAAATTACGGACATTGCATTTTTCTTTATTTCCAAATTCAATCATAGGCCTGTTCTTACGTAGCTACTAGAGCATGTATACACAAAACCACTCTACAAAAATGACACTTTAAATCTCTAGACAAACTAAAAGACGTAAATGACATTTGTATGTATTCTAAATGAAAGATATAGATTTTACTGAATGTCAGCTTGCTTATTTGGCTGAAGATAAGGATTTATTAAGTCCACGTCATGCAAACAAGAAACTATGCTTCTAACCACAGGCCGAGAGCTGTCGTCCCAACCACACAACTTTGCGATGCTGTTTGCGAATGTTCGTTAGAACTATGTTTCCGACTCGTTGAACTATGGTGAGAACGACTGAACTTGCGAACATGGTTGGCTAACAATGCTTTTGGGAAAGGCACCCCAGTTCAGATAAAGAAGCTCACCTCTGAAGCGTAGAAAAACAGAAATGTCACTATATTATAAATGTGCTGTCCTGGATGAAAGGCCTGTACATATGGAGAGCTTATGAGAAGGGATGGCTCTATGAACCTGAATGACAGCGTGGAATCCCAGATCTTCACAGCTGTCTCAGCAGGGCCAACAGGTTGTACCGATCACACTCAACGGTGAGATCCTTCACAGCCCTGGCTCTCCTCCTTCACCATCTGTATCATGTTAGGGGATTTGTGTCTTTACTCTCTCGCTCTTGCCCTCTGGACACGGGCCGGGGTTACATCTAAAAGCATGCACATTGCTCATCTCCCTTTGTCCTCAGCAGGAATAGAGTTTATCAGAGAGCAGTTCACTGGCAGAGAGACTCGTCTGAATTTCAGAGTTTAAAAAGCATGACTTTTGTTTGACCAAGAAGAGTCCAGCACTGCGTATAGTATAACTCTAACAGCATAGTGCAAACAACACCAAGGTCATGGGTTTAATTCACAGAGAACTTGTATACTAATCCTATAGATGTTAAACGCATTTGATAAATGTAATTTAATGTTAGTTGCTTTGAATAAACGTGTCTGCCAAATGTGCAAATACATTCTGCCACAATTTTAGGGTTGTGTTGCTAGACTGTTACTAAGTGGTCACTTATTGACCTTAAGTCAAAATAGCCCTCCCTCAAGCCTCTGGACCCTTGATATTATTTTCCTATTTCTTCTTTTATCATCAGCCAGGCAAAAAAAAAAAAATGTCTGACCACTTTGAAAAGTACTAACACACCACTCCTGGACAAACTGTATGATTTGAGATAACTTTCATGCCCATTTTAAATTAGATGGCAAAAATACATCCAAACCATAATTTTGGGTTCAGTAAGATTTTTATTTTACAAAATTTTTTTTTAAAGAAAATAACACTTTTATTTAGCAAGGATGCATTAAATTTAACAAAAGTGACAGTAAAGACATTTATAATGTTATAAACTTTTTTTCTTTTTCCAAATACTATAATTCCCGTTTTTAAGAAAAAATCATGGTTTCCATAAAGTAGCACAACTGTTTTCAACATTGATAATAATAATAAATGTTTCTAGAGCATCAAATCAGCATACTAGAATGATTTCTGAAGGATCATGCGACACCGAAGACTGCTGTAAACTCAGCCTTTCCATCACAGACAATTACATTTTAAAATATATTAATATTTCACACAATATATCTGTTTTTTACTGTATAGTCGATCAAATAAAGCAGCCTTGGTGAAAATAAGACACAAATCTTACTGACCCCAAACTTTAGAATGGTATACTTTATTTATATGTAGAGAGAGAATATATGTGTATTCACAATATTCTTCAGCTACATAGTAGGAACAAAGAGTGTTTTGATAGGAGTTGAAAGCAAATGTCTATAGAATGCGAGTGCTTTTCTTGGGCAGATGGTGGTTATAGAGAGACTTGAATTGACTGCAGAAAAGCTTTACACAAACAGCATTGTGCAGAGTTGCTTTTCCGTGCCTGCACTTGCTCCAGAGGGCAGTCGGTCGGCATCCTGCCAAATTAGACCAGAACAGCAGGGAGTGCGTTCTCTCTTCTTTCACCTCTCCAGCTTCTCATCTTGACCACTGGCCCCCAAAGAGTTGTTTGTCAGTGGTCAGCAACGTGCACAATACCCACCTGGGGACCCAGATCCCCCCATCCCACAGGGGGGCCAGTGCTAGCGATGGACCCAGGGACTGAAAGCTCTCAGTAGGTTGTTGACACCAGGTCAACCCTGGCCTGGTGCTCAGTGGGTCAGCACTGGTCTGGCCAGGGAGGACAGAAAAGAGAGATCAACACACAGACGTCTGAGCTCTGACCACCCAAGGAAGCACAGGTCATCTGGCACAGAGACTTGTGGAATTCCTGCTCATTTCAATACTGACTTACTCCAAGTTGTATGCGCTGACAGTTGCAGTTGTATGGACTCTACTGGGCTTTTCACACTTGAAATTGCCAACCCAAATGCAATCAATACATCATTGTTTCTTATAATTACTAACCATCTGTCAGGTTTTGAGGTAAACCCTGAGATAATGTTTATATATGTCACAATGTAGATCCATTTTATTGTTATTCTTAAATATACACTACCATCAAAACATTTGGTGTCAGCTAATAAAAAAAAAACGTTTAACTTTTAACTCAGCAAAAATGATTGATGCTGTTCTTCTGAACTGTCCATTCATCAGAGAGTCCTAAAAAAATCCCGGTATCCACAATTTTTTTTTTTAAGCAGCAGCACAACTCAGCCTATTAGAATGATTTCTGAAAAATCATGTGACACTGCAGATTTGAGTAATGGCTAATGAAAATTTGGCCTCACATGAATAAATTACGTTTTAAAATATATTATAATAGAAAACAGTGTTTTAATACGAGATTTAAAAAAGACACTTTGGAGAAATGCATCTGCTAAATGAATAAATATAAAAGTCTCTGCCAAAATGGCAAAATGTAAAACACTCTTATGTGCTGAAAACAAACATATGGCTACATGTTAAATATGCTAAGCTCTGAAACAGTTAATGATTGGTTGGCTGTTAAAATCAGAACACATGAGGCAACAGCTAAACAGGTAAAAGCACTTTTAAAAGTACACTGCAAAAAATATATTTTCATGATTTGTCATTGCAATTCTTTTCTTTTGTCAAATCAACTTAGATAATTAATGTTGTTGCAGATAACATAATACTTTGAGTTTCTATTTATTAAACCAATCTCCTTTATTAACTCAACATTTTAAGGCAACCAGGCTACTTACTTTTTTTAAGTGAAACATTGCTCAACCCTGGGTTAAAATTATCTTGCACTCATGGTTCAAAAAGACATTAAACCCAAGGTTAAATGTTAAAAATAAATAAAAAGAAGAAGAAGTGACCAAGTCAGGTGACTATCTTGGCTGCATTCATAAGCAGCAATTTCCAAAGTTTTTCCTCAGCTCTAAGACTGAAATCTCTCAAAACTTGTATTAAATAGCAATAAAATCTGACAACAACATAAATTGTGCTTCATTAGCTCAGTTTATGCAAAAAAAAAACTATTTACTGTCTGGCTAATATATATGCACATTCAAGAGTAAACAAAAACCGGCGATGCCTCAAATGTGAGTGGCATTAAACATTTAACTGCTTTTTTTTTACTGTAAGGCGGTCGTCATGTTGAGCGTTACTATTTTTATATGAGCCGATTTATAATGTCCCTAATGCCACGAGAGAAGAAGAAAAAAAGGATTCTGTTACCCAATACATCCCTTAGCACCATCAGTCAAACTCGTGTCTTTCTAAAATGTGTGACATCCTTCCTGTTTATCTGAGCTGGCTTTTCTCATCTCCTTTGCACAGAGCTGATAAGTTGAATGACATGAGAAAACTGTGCCTCTCCATTATAGCTACAGCCAATACGGCCACGTGATAAGAGTGAGGAAAGCAGCCTATTGCCTTTAGCCCCTCATCAATCCAGTCCCCATCCTTCTGGGCTGACAGTGTTTGACTGTTTCCAAACGTTTGAGGAAGCCCTGCTGGAGATAGGCCTTATCAGGACTGAGCCAAACTGCCATTCTGCATCCATCCATCTATCAGCTGCTCGGCAGCCTGGAATCACACCTCACTGATGATCTGACATCGACTACAAAGAACAGGAAGATGACAGAGATCGAAAACAAATAAAATGCTAAAGTAATTTAGTGAAAGACAAATAATGCTATTAAAGACGGACTGTAAATTTTATCTTTGGCTCTATATTTTATGGATTGGAGTAAAGGTATTTCCTAAGCGTTTTTGTACCCTATACACTTCATCTCTTGAGAGTCAATGGCTTTTTCCTCACTGTGAGACTCATAGATCTATGTGACTTCCACTAGCTAGTTCTCTCTCACCCTCGCAATTTGCAATAAAACAACTGGCCAATTAACACAGAATAGAGACATACTTGGATCCTGATCTGTCCCAGATTAATGACTGGCCACTGGTTTCACTCCCAGTGGCCATTCATCAGGCTGCACAAGTAGGTCACTTATGCATCAAGCATTTGGTCAAGTCCACAGGGGCCCAGCTCTCACCAAAGACTCCAATTTGATTTAATTGCTCGGTTTAGTTTGTGACCTGAAAAAGCCCTATTGGCAAGATTTCGCAGCAGCTTTTGCTAGACCAGAATTATGAATGGTTTTCAGGGTTCTTTTCTGTACAGTTAAGCATCTATTGTTTTGTTTCGCCATTGGGAAGATGCTTATTAAAATACATTTTTCAGCAGTATGACAGTCGCACAGGAGTCTTTAACAGTTTAGCTTTTCACAGAAGCTACTCTTCCAACTTCTAGTTGTGTATATGATAAAATGTAGCTTTTTGTACATTGTTAGATTTCGCATTGGAACTGTTGCATTGTATTGCGTGCAGAGCTTTATAGCACACACCTAAACCGCCCTCTCTAAAGTAGCATTGGGAAGTCCAACTTAGTTCTAAGCGAATCTGTTTTCTGACAGCAATTCAAAAACAATGAATCAAATTCATCAATTTAAAGGGATAGTTCACCCAAAAAAAAAAAACTTTTGTCATCAGTTACTCTCTTATCTCATTCCAAACCCAGAAGACTTTCGTTCACATTTGAGTTACTCATATTTATAGTGCTCTATGTTCGTTTATAAATGTTTATATGTGAACAAAAGTCCAAATTAAATCAAACGTAATCAAATAAAGTGACCGTGTCTCTTCATAAGTAATTAATTTCAAGATATCTTATGACCTCTTTATAAACTTCTAGCTTCAAAGTTTTGCTGCAATTGGATTTTGAATGGAGGGATAGAAATCTCATAGGTTACATTAAAAATATTTGAATTTGTGTTCCGAAGATTAATGAAAGTCTTATGGATTTGGAACAACATCAGGGTGAGTAAATAATGACTGAATTAAAAAAAAATTGGGAACCATCCTTTTCATGTCTTTGACTTTTCTAATGACTTTTCATCATTCTTTTCTACTCTGTTATATGGCGTTTGCTTTTATTTAGTGTAGCGGAAGCAAAAATGTACATCATTTTAGAGAGACATATAGCTCCCTTAAACAGCTAATCATATTTATTTATAATTCAGTGTTATTCCTTCAGTCGAGTTTTGTGCTAGCAACGCCTATGTCATGGGTTCAATTCCTAAGTATACGTTTAATTGCATTAAATGTATACTTTAATGCAATGTACTGTAAGTCACTGCCAAATGCTTTAATAAAAATATTTCGGTTGCATTCTTTGGCACCATTTATTATGTGGCAACCGACAAGAATGCACTGAATTTAAAGAACAATCTTCACATGTATTAATATAGGCAAAAAATATTCATTTCTAGCCTCTTGACTAATGCTGCTTTCCCAAAATATGATTATCGTATGTAAATTCATGCAGACCAGTTGATGAAATTACAAAAAAAAGCAGACGGATCAAACAGAACTGGTTTGCGTTTTCTATGAAGGACTAACAGCATTAGCAGCACTGGTTAACACACTCGACCCAGACATTTATTGGCCTTAATTGAGCACCGTGTCAACAGCTAAAGTCCTTCTAATGGACATGGATCTGCTTCACCTGACTGGCACCCCAGTTAACTAAATGCTTCACCTTAACACATGAACATAATCATCCATACACACACACACCATAGAACAAGAACTTTGATATTAGAACCTAGATAAAGTGCAATTAAACGTCTAAATCTGTAATAAAGTATTATTTAGGCTGGATTGAACTAGTAAATGAAAACAGAGAACAAACCCTATCATGATCTAATCTACAAATCTGTGTATAAACAAACTAAAGCTATACAGTTAACACAGACTGCCTTTTCTCGTCCCTGTGAAAGAAAGGAGAGGATGAAGGCTGGAAGCGCATTGTGGATTGCATTTCAAAGCTGCCGTCATCTGTGCCAGTCTGACCTTTGAGTCCTGGTCTATTCAGATAGTGGCCTTTGTCGGACCACTGGACAAAGCGCAGGAGGTCTCAGTCTAGCTTTTGAGCAGATTAGAGAAGTGGACCCAGCAACGCTCTGCTCCAGTACCCTCCCGGGACCCTCCACTGGCCACAGAGGCCTCAGGGGCCAAGGTCAGCGTCCACTGTGACCCTTTCGAAGCCCTGTCATGTTTGGACACATGCGAGCACAATGCTGCACAGGTCCTAATCCAGCAGATTAGCATACGGGGAGGATAAAAGAGGGCATAAGGCTACGGACCTGTGCACCCACCACGGTGAATGCGGGGCCAGCAAAGAAAGTGTTGGCATGGAGATGGACAAATTGTAAGACAATAAACACAGTCTCATCTTCTGCTCTTTTTAAAGATGGATTTGTGGGGATGTTTTATATAAGGAATCATCCTGAGTCTGTATTCAGCGTGATCTTTCAATTAGGTTTAAGATGAATTCAGTGATCATGCTTTAGTCATGCTGTGGCTTGAGCCTTTTATTCTCCGTGAATCGTGAGATTAGCTAAAGATTGTGAAATATGCAGTGACTGCAGAACATGTTAATTTGCACGGTTTATTTGTGTGCATGTTAAATTGAGAAACATCGCTGCCAGGGATTGCTATTAAATTAAAATAAATAAAATTATGCAAACTGTTCTTTTTGGAGATAATTTATATGAATATGAATAATGATGTGACAGTTAGATTTCACTCAAATTTAAGCTTAATGAACAACAATTCTGAAGTTCTGAGAAAGCACAAAATGCAAAAGATGTTTGCATGCATGCCAAAACTTCCTTGTTTGAGCCTTGGACCCATGGTAACTCTGCATCATCCTTAATGGAGCCCCTCCCCCCACAGACAGCAGCTGACCAAGTTTGCCCAGTTTAATTAAACATCAAAACTAAAACATTTGGCATTTAAGCACTTCCGTTTCCATCGTCCATCGTCCAAAGTCAATGGGTTTTTGGTTCAATGCCTGAAATAAGGTCCGTGATTAACACAAGCTCATGATATTGTCCATTTTTATTCTAAGGGATGGTTACATTGAAGTCATGTGACCGTGGTATAGTTCAATTGTATTTAGGCTAAAAATCCTAATGGGTTTTTGTCAAGGGTGAGGCAAACTAGGTTTTTTATAGTTATTGACAAAGTTTAATATCAACATAATCAAATATTCAAATAATCAAATATTAGAAATGGTGTAGAAACTGTCAAAATGATGTGACTCAATTTTAACAAATGTCTTTTTTTTTAAATGGGTTAAAAAAAATGTGTGTGTGTGTGTGTAAAGTAATGGGATAATGGGACACCAAAGTGTACCGTAATTGTGCAAAGTTTCCATACTGACCCGGTGACTGGGTCCAATCTCTTACCCCTGTAAGCTGGTGGTCTGCTTGGTCATTTCCTGTCAGGAATGGAAAGCCAGAGGCTGTGAGGAGGGGGGAGGGGTGAGGGTGGGGGTGGGGGGGACGGATGGGGGGGGGGGGGGGGTGAGTCTCGCTCTGACGCTCATGTGTGTTCTCATTCAACACAGGGGTCGTGTGTCAGGGGTGAAAGGTCAGGTCTGGAGGTGTGAAGGGAGTGCAGAGGCCTCGGGCAGGTAGGGTCTTAATTGGTCCTTTGGGAGAAGGGAAGATTTTCTGTGCCTGTCGGGGAGTCAGTCTATGATGAACTTGGAGCATTAATGATAATGACTGGAGGAAAGACAACTGTCATAGGGTGAAGACTTCAGGGAAAAGCCTATGGGAGTATTTGTATATACTTCCAGTGGAATGATGCAGGCAGATGAATCCTTCAGGAATTTAATTGGAATTGTATACAGCATTCTCATATTTTGAATAGCGCACAGCTGTGGTATCATGGGCTCTCTATTGCCAGTGAACTCTCCCAAGCTTTAGCCAAACTAACTGTAATCACTCTTATCACTAACAAAATGCTCTATTCTCCAAAAATTCTGACCCTCTCTTCAAAGTTCTCTCCCTCATCTCCACACAAACGTTTTGTATTTGTCCTGACCAATTTGTTGACAGAACTCTGTCATTACCTCAACTGAGAAGCATCACAGAGTGCTTGGTAATTTCATTAACAAGAGAGGACCTGCAGCTGGCAAGAGGATACTGAGAGATGTAGTGAGTGTGAGGAAGAGGTGGGGGTCACATCACTTGTTTGTCTCCAGTGAATGACAAGAATGTGTCCGGGTGAAGAGAAAGAGTGTGTGAGGGGCAGCAGACGCAGCTGTGTAGAGGCAATGGTATGAGAGGTTAAGAAATGCTGTCATATATCTGAGCTTTTCTTTAATGTGCTTATTGCAAAATAAGAGCAGGCCTTTCTCAGCTCATTAACCATCCCGTCCCAGGGCTTGGGATTCAGTCCATGGGAGCTAGGGCTTGGTCACAATGAACTTCTATCTTTAGGCCAGGGAGTGTGTGCCTATGTCAACTTGACTCATGACAAATAAAACCTTGCTCATCCTGAATGGTCTAAAAATATTGACAGCATTGTTTGGAAGTATGGTCATATGACTTCTAGGCTAGCTTGACCCTTGTAAGATACAGATACACAGAGGCACCATGCTACTGTTTAAAATGTTCATCATGGTCTGAATAAAGCTTACTGATTCACTACACACACAGTATATTTATGCATACTATGCAGTATTTAGCACATAGTATGCCTTTTGAAAGGGGCTATCCTTTCAATAAATTCAAATTCAATAAATTCATTTAGAACATTGCCACTGTTAAAGATGACAATGATTTGCCTCTTCCAGGCTGCAGATGGCACGTCCTGGTAGAGTGTGACGTTCTGGAACGTGCTGTGCAAGAGAGCAAGTGGATCGTCATGTTTGCTCAGGGTGAGTCCCGGCACCCTGGGAGCACATTATCCACCTATTAAAGCCTTGTAATTATTTACCTTCCCCATCCTAAAGAAGGGCAACGTCTCTCAGATAAAGAAGAGCCTCTTGCTTTGCAAGTGCTGTTTGAGTTGAGGCTGGAGAGGGCTTGGACTAGACAGACTACAGTTGCTGTCTATTGTCAGAGCAAACATTCCTGAGCACAGGATCACAGCAATGGGTACACAAACTTGCAATCGCCACCCCCAGTACACACAAACCAACAGTTTTGGCACACACCCACCCACACATATTTACACATAGGCATTCTTGTCCCCTGGCTGCAAAGGGCAGGTCCTGGTCTGGTGAGGGGCACAGCAGTCATCCTGGACAATGAACACAATGGCCATTAGGCAGCAACTGTCAAAGGCTGTAGGGTGTGTATATCAACCATCCCCAAGGTCCTAACCCAATATTTGAGCAGGCCTGTGGGTGTTGACTACAGAACGAGCATCCTCATTACTGGAGAAGAAGTATACTTCCAGATCAAATCAGGGGGTGTTCCATCCCTAACAAACAGGTGAATAAACATGGTGTCAACAATATCCATAGTAGCACCAGTGATGTTTATCGGTCGGGTGATCTGGAGCTCGTAACAGGTACTGGGCTCCATTCTTGCATGCATGAGACCCTTTGTGTCTCACAAGGATAAAGGAGTAATCTTGTCTAGGCTCACCAGCCACATGCGTCATATGACACTTCTTTTGTAATTCCCTAATGGAACGATATGCTACAATGTACTATGTTCTATCTAAATGGGTTACAAATCTATGCAATCGGAATTTAACATAAACAAATGCTGTATGACATCCAATAATAGCATACACTTTTCTGTATTTTCCGCACGTCTTAGCTACCACTGAAACATTTTTAAACTTTATAGTAAAACGTTTTTTTTTTTTTTTTTTTTTTTTTTAGTTAAGGATCTTAATGGGATAGTGTGAGAAATAGTGCAGATAATATATTATAATTATGTCATTTATATAGTATATACACTACCGTTCAAAAGTTTGGGGTCAGAATTATTATTTTTTTAAGAATGTAACGCATATATTCAGCAAGGAAGCATTTTCAAATAATTTCAAATAAATGCGGTACTCTCATTAAAAAAATCCAGAAAAAAATGCATTAAGCAGCATTTCCATCATTGATAATATGAAATGTCTCACGAGTACCAAATCAGTATTTTTGTGATTTTTAAAGGATCGTAAAAGTAAAAATTCAGCTTTGCAGTCACAGAAGTCAACCATATTTTATTAAAATAGAATATATATTATTATTGTAATAATATTTCACAATAATATAAAATGCAGGCTTGATGTGCATTAGAGACTTTAAAATAAAATAAAAATAGAAACAATAGAAACACATACAGTTAAAGTTAAGATAATCTTCTGCATGAAAGTACTTTGCATTTACATTTTGTCTACATCTAATCTGAAGTGTATTAATTGAACTCTAACATGGTTATGTTACATGTAACATTATGTAGTGGTGTATAAATGACAATTTTCAACTAAATTCAATTTGGTCTCATCTAGTTGTTAGTGGTGCTAAGCTACAGAGGAAATGCAACCAGCATTCAGTCTTGTAAAGAATCTCCGCTTCACTGCAAAGGCTCTACACTTGTTTGCCAAGGGCTTTAGCATCTGCTAAGATACCATTCTTGCCAATGAAGTAATGTCACCAGACTTCGTTTGGTGCAGACACACTATACCACTTACACAGTGAATGCGGTCCTTAGAGTCCCCAACACTGTAGTGGTAAGGCCCTACAAGAGCCACTCTGCTAGGAGGGATCAGCCCGCCTGTGGATACACTTTCATCCTGGCAACCGATCCCCCCTTCGGTCCCTTCTCCATACCAAACATCAGTGTTTACCTAAAGGATGAGGGAGCTGAGCTAGGACCTCACCTGCTGGCCCCGAGGTTGCCATGAATACCTCAATAATCCTTCTAAGTCCATGCAAATTCCCCCTGGCTGAGTCGCTCGGCCCAGCAGAGGCGGCGCTCTGTTGTTGATCAGTTTGCCATGGCAGCAGCCCTTATCTCCACATGAAAGTGGGAGCCTGTCATGATGCGGACCTCATTCGCAGCCTTCACCGCCTCCCGTCGTCTCCAAACCTTTCACAGAATGCGGCGTGTTTACTCCCAGCGCTCGGCGTGTTAAATTAAACCTCTAACAGTAAGTATTCGTGTCCCTTTATGAGTGAAAGAAAGAGCCTGGCTTGTTTTGTCTTGTGAGTGGAAAAGAGCCACGTAGGGATTAGGGAGCCGAAATATAGATTTGCCATCGGGAATCCATTAAATGGCCTCGTTCCCCTAACAAAGAAGCTAATTCATTTATGACATTCCAGGCCATGAGACAGTGAGGTCATCTTATTGATTTTTCCCACTTTTACTATTCAGATGAATAGTGAAGCAAAGAAAGAAAGAAAAAAAAAACTGACACATCCAGTGCTTGAGAAACAGAACCGAGGATCTATTCAGCTTCACCCATAAGCATTAGAGATATGTGCGTCACAACTAGTGGGTAATATCTATGCTAAATAGTTATAGTAATTTATGGCTCATCCTGAGTCGTAGGCCAGGGGGATGGGGAAGAAAATAAGTGACCTTTGTGCTTTGGCCAAAATCCCCATGGGCCTAATTCAGCTGGGGGAATGGACCCCACAGCAGCAATGGGAAGATGCCTCAAACATAATGCACACAATAGCCAATTGTGCAGTGGTTTCTCTCCTCAATATAAAGCAAAGAGCCCAGGGGACAGTAAAGGGTGAATGAAGCCTGTTGCTTTTCTCAGGCATGATGACACTCTGTGATGAAGGGGTGTCGACTCAGCGATCAAGAGTATCTTATTGTGAGATATACAAACCCATGAATTTAGGATAAACACTAAAGCCGTTCAGCACGTTTACAGTAATAAAAGTAGTGTTCTCAAAAGGTTGAGGGGGCGATAATTGCTATTTTTATTTTGCATGGCTGTAAATTCAAGACAAAAATTTGTATGAATGTAAAATGTAAAAATCAATGTTTCCATATGTGATTTCAGTGTGCACCAGTGTTTTCTGTACAGCAACCATGAATGCAGTGCAAGTCATGTCTGATTGACCAACAAATTGCTCTTTTGCACCTCAATAAAAATGATTAATGAAACAGCTTTAAACAGATAGCTGTTTGAATCAGACTCACTCACTCGAGTTGTACTAATCTGTTACTTAAACGGGAGTCATTTGTGTCTTGAAATTATTTGGGGGGAAAACAGGAAGGAACTGTGATGTATCTTTTAGGTTTGTGAGACTTGCATCAGTCTGTTTACAACTGACTCACTGCTCATGTGACACTGTGTAATTAAACATTAAGGTTCACAAAATAGTTTTATTATCGTAATAAATTACTAAATGGTCTTCTAAAAAACATTGAAATATTTGGTATTGTTTAGCTTTTAACAGCAAATTCAACTTACAATCGGGTCTCATTTACTAAGAAGCTATGCATTCAATGAACTGAAGCGCCTCTGAACAACCATTTTTATCAAGCGATTCTGTAATTTGTCAAACACTAAAGTCATTTGGCACGAAAATGTTCCATTTTAGGGACTTTTTGTTGGTTTGTCTGGAGTCCAAGTAAAGTTGCTGTTCTATTTCCACAGAACAGATCATAAGGTAAAGTGTTTAGTATCAACACCATAAGAACAGTAAAGATTGTGACATTTTTAGATCCATTTCTTTCTGATAAAATAAGACAATCTTAAAAAATGATTCCTAATCAAACGATTGAAAGTAAAATAAAAATCAAAAAGGCGTTAAGAGTACAACAATATGCACACCACAAACTGCTTCACTCTAATTGTTATTGGATTTCAGCCATATTAGTGCAGTAAAAAAAATAAAATCCCACCCTGTCTTGCAGCCCTTTATCAACTGCGATCTGTATAGGACTGGGACAGCACAAAGCCCAGAGGGGCTGGCCCGTCCCAAAAGACAAGCCTGTGAACAAATGGTTACATGGCCAAAACAGCCCAAGAGCTGAACTGCTGAATTTATTTCCTTTTCCCAAGCTTTATTCACAAAGTGACTCTGCGTGGCCACCCTCCCCAAAAAGGGCGGGCGGTGAGGTAGACAGGGGGGGCGATGACAGAAGGGGCATAGACAGAACAAGTCAGTGTCTTTTGAGGGAAAAATAAAGCTTTGTGAGCATCGGCAGTGGTGGCACATTTGACAGGTCTTTACCAGTCTTCAGCTCCTTTGTGTCACTCACATAATGGAGAAAAACACAAACTGAGCCACTGTGGCGTTGTGGCCCTGGCTATTAGTCAACGTGACGGCCTTTGGAGATGCTAATGGCCAAATAGTGTGTCCTCCCCCGTCTTCAGAAGCCAGTTATCTGATAGCACAAAGGCATTTCGCTGGAGGTTGACTTCTCCTTCGCCCCTATTGAAACGCTACAGAGTCATTAGGTTAAAGTCTTTCTCTTTTTTTTCCCCTCCAAACACTCCTCCTTCTCAGACTATCCTTTTTAACAAACGGGGAATATAACCATTCTCCGAGACGTGAGAGAGGCCGGAGCATATGTATGCGTGCGACCCCTCAGGTGCTGGAAAAGAAATAGAGCGCTCTCTAAAAAACAGACACCCTGCAATTCCCTCCACACCCCTCCGGCGAGGTAACGATACCAGTAACAATCAAGGCCTTGTGAAATGGGAGAGGATGCCCAGGAGTTAAAGACCTCTTGCCCACTGTGTTATTCATCAGTGTGGGCTGGAGCCGAGAGCTCAAGGGCCCCACGCTTCCACACATAGCCCAGAGGTCCAGCTCTGACAAACCCTGCACTGATGAGCACAGGCAACAGAGAACAGAGTCATACCTCAGAGCAAGGGCCAATCATACCTAACATACATCATCTTCCAGATTCATTACTTGCAGGAAATGCACATTGACGCACAAGACCTTGAATGCATACGGCATCTAAAATTGGTCTTTATTTAAATATCAGTAAACAGAAAATTCAAATAACACTGTCGTTTTGTTTTTTGTCAAACAAAACTCATTTAGGGCAGTGGCTCTCAACTGGTAATTTTACATCAAACACCCTACCAAAGTTTATTGTTCAAAATGTACAAAAAAAGATGCTCTTGAAGCAATGGTTGATGAACATTTGGAAGATCGAATTAAAATTCTGTCTTTAACTACTATGTACTAACTTTTAAATGAATAATTGAATACAATGCACTTATTGTGTAGGCTACATGTATGTTTTTACATTGTACAAAGCAACTGATAATTGCATTCATGGTATACATTTGGTGCCAGATTTAGACCATAAGACTCATACA
This sequence comes from Semotilus atromaculatus, assembly GCA_031834385.1. Lineage (NCBI taxonomy): Eukaryota > Metazoa > Chordata > Actinopteri > Cypriniformes > Leuciscidae > Semotilus > Semotilus atromaculatus. Next base: position 11,104,412 of record JAULUF010000007.1, on the reverse strand, counting down.
GAACGCTGCCGCCAGGATCCTGAGCAGAACCAAAAAATATGAACACATCACACCAGTCTTTACACTGGTTCCCAGTTACATTTAGGATTGATTTTAAAGCATTACTACTGGTATATAAATCATTCAATGGCCTAGGACCTCAATACATTGCAGATATGCTCACTGAATATAAACCCAACAGAGCACTCAGATCATTAGGATCACGTCAGCTAGAAATACCAAGGGTTCACTCTAAGCACGGTGAGTCCGCTTTTAGCTATTATGCTATTATGCTGGAACCAGCTTCCAGAAGAGATCAGATGTGCTCCTACAGTAGTCACATTCAAATCCAGACTCAAAACACATGTTTACTGAATGAGCACTGTGCCACTGTTCGTCCGACTGTTTGTACTGTATTTTATTTATTTCTTTTATTCTAAACTGTTTTAATTATTCTTATTTCTTCTGATTATTTAAATTTCTTCTATGTAAAGCACTTTGAATTACCATTGTGTATGAAATGTAAACAAATGTGCCGATGGGAGGGGCAAGTTACCAACGCAATCTACCAAGAGCAGTGCAAACCACGGAAACCGCAGGTGAAAATGCGGACTATAGATCCCAGCTAAAGAAGCCACAGTACGTTGAAAAGAGCCAGTGAACAAAAAAATTAAGGGTTGCAAGAAGTTGATACACCAGGTATTTCGTGACTCCTAGTAGTTGAGGGTTCCAATTCATCTTTTATTTCCTGCAGCAAATTAAAAATAGCATGGCTTGGCAGACGATGTTTAACGAGAACGATAACGTCTTCCTCTGGCATTCCAAGTAAATGAATATGAGTGGAAAAGATTTGCTCCCTTCTACCACGTGCTCTGTTCTCTGCAGTCTCCACCTAGCAGCAACAATTGCAGCCATGTCGCAAAAAAGACATGCTTTTTTTGGGCGTTAAATAATGGTGCAAATACCAGCAAATCGGCCACAACATTTGAGGGTGGGAAGTTCGGTCTGGACTTGATCCGTTGTGAAGCAAGTATGCCCGAACCAAAGCTGTTTGGACCAATCAAATTGGCAGGGGTGGCTTTATAAGATGATGGACAGATGATCAACAGTAATGTAATCATCATGTAATCAATGTTTACAACAAAGAATGGCTGCCGCTGGAGAATTTAGATGTGTAGATTCAGCCATCATGTCTGTTATAGAAGATCTAGACAGCGCATTCATCATAAAAGAGGAACAGAGAACCGCGATCAAGGCATTTGCCGATCGGAAAGACGTTTTTGCCGTCCGTCCTTCCTATGGGATTCGGTCTATCCAATTGAGTGCAGAGGTATTTTCTTTCCTGGTTTGGTTGAAACACGCCCCATAATCACAGCCCAACGGAGCAGTATCAGACTCACATTCTGACTTGTGTATGACGACATCAGGATAGTTATCCTGTGTATTTAAGCATAAAAACTACTGGACAGAGAGAAAGATGAGTCAAGGATACAGCCAAACTGTGGATCTTTCAATAAACATTTTCCAAAGTGCAATAAATGTGTTATAATTCTGCACGTTGGATATCGCCCATCCTATATCATCTTAAATAGAGCTCTGTTTAACATACTTTTAAAGTCACTTTTATTATTACTTTTCTTTAAACACCAATTTAATAAATAAACAACATCTGTTGGGGTACAACATGCAAACATTACAATCTACAACAAAAACGTGGAAACATTCTCAAATCAACCGACAGATTTTCTGTTACAAGCACCGCACTCATATTTTTCCATTGTGACAGCAGATCCATGATTTCAATGAACTTACTCTAAGGATACTTTACAAGTACATATATATTTACCCATTTACATTTTTGAGCAACCAGAAACAATGGTGTGGTGTCCCATACACTGAAAACTATCAGGACATTAAAGTGGATTTTATATAAAACCCAACCAGACCACAACAATTCCAGGGAGCGAGATATAAAATGTGCAAGCAAAGAATAAAAGTGCACTAAAGCTGAAGATGACTGATGAAAATCAGAACCATTTGAATCTCTCAAAGTACATTATAGAAAAAGACAGAAAAATAAAGTGAGAGGAAATGGTGTGTAGGGCCAAAGTTATGGACCGGATATGCCATTGCATATTCATCCATCTGTGTGAGCAAATGATGTAATCTGGTTTTGTAATGTCTTTTGTAATGGTAATAGCAAGGTGCAGATGAGATCTACTGTACTATTAATATCAGATTCTACAAAATAATAACAAAGGATTTAGATGGTGGTCGATTGGTAAGATGTTAAGACGTGTAATTTTAACTGTGAATATGTCATAAGAGAGATTTTGTCAAAATCTTGTAAAATCACAGCTACTCATCACTCTATTCATAGCTAGGCCAATCAATAACAGATGCATTTTACCATTTGGATTATCTATAAACATCCCCTTAAATAATAAACAAAGTCAGGGGAGAAAGAGACCCGGACAAAGTCATTTATTGGGAAGGAGGGATGGGACATATGTATGTGCATGTCTGTCTGACTGGTTTCTCTGAGAACATGTCTGGTGAACACATTGGTGTCTTTTAAGCACTGGAGGAAGAAAGAAAAAAGCATGAAACTCTGACGAGATCATTCTCTAGTCAAGTAAGTGCTTTTTCTCCAACAGTGAATAAATATGCTGCAAATGTAAAGGGACTCCAACTCACTTGACTTACTTTCACTGTTGCCAAGGGGGAACTGTGCGTGTGTGTGTGCGTGTGTGTGTGCGTGTGTGTGTGCGTGTGCGTGTGCGTGTGCGTGTGTGTGTGCGTGTGCGAGTGTGTGTGTGTGGATACGTTAAAAACAGAGAAGACAAGAAGCTGGGAAGAAAAGTTATTGATTAAGGGCAAAAAGAAAAAAGATGTTGTATTTAATCAGTGCATTTTCTTCTGTAAGGGCATGACAGTCCAGAAACAAGATGATCCTGAAAGAAGACAAAATATTAAGCTTTAGTTCTCAGATCATGAAATGCAACATGTTAAAAAATGTAGAATGAATTACTAGCGTATGTTGCGTTATTGAATCTCATGCAGTATATAAAAAGAGCAAAATTAAAATACTTAATTGCTTAATACAATAAGACGAGTAAGCATTGAAGAGATGAAAAGTGAATGAAAAAGAAAAGTTCACCCAAAAATGAAAATTCTGTCATCACTTACTTATCCTCAAGTTGTTCCAAACCTGTATGAATTTCTTTCTTCTGCTGAACACAAAAGAAGTTATTTCGAAGAATGTCAGAAACTAAACAGCTGATGTATTTTTTCCCCCTACTAAGGAAGTCAATGGGCTCCATCAACTGTTTGGTTACCCATATTATTTAAAACATCTTCTTTTGTGTTCAGCAGAAGAAATAAATGCATACAGGTTTGAAACAACTAAAAGATGAGAATAGGACGACAGAATTACATTACATTTAATTCAAAACAATTCAATTCAAAAGGCATAGTTCATGTCTTGTTTTTTTTTGTGCCTTTCTTGTTACTTTGGCAGCCCTCAATTTATTTATTTATTTTATATTAAAATGATAAAATAGACTACAAAAATGTATTACCTTTTTAATAATATTTACACTAAAGTATAAATTATAATTCAATTATTAATCATAAATGCCATCATAAACCATTTCTATCACTTTCGCTCTACTGTTTTCTTTATCCATGCAGTAGAAATTAAAAACCACCTACTTCTCTATTTCTCTTTGTGAAGAGCTTCAATGAAGGCTTCAAGTTTCTCCTGAATTTCACGTACTTTTTCTGTAAAGAGAAATGCAAATGTGAGCAAGCCACATAGTAATAATGATGCCATTTCAATGGCATGGAAATACCATTCCATCTCCCCTGCGCTGAACTGAATGAAATTGACTCATCTACTCAAGTTCAAGCTTCTTCTGGGAAAAACCTGGCCACAACCTGGCCACATCATTGCAGAGACGCACTTTCAAGTGAACTCCTATGCATAAGAATGTTTTGCAGGTTTTCTTGCAGATAAAGTATCAAGTCGTGTCAAGTGCCACTGTGGGTATATTCTCTGTCGCCCAAACAGCAGATGGTGACCACTGACAGTTCAGCACTCAAAGGTGCGTGCGGTTGAGGCGCAGATGATGAAGAGGTGGTGTTCTATTGCACCTCCTCACCTCCACATGCTACTTCAAAGCCTGTCCCCTTCAGGGAGTCATGAAGGAGAACTGGGAATAGGTGACAACTTTTAACTATGCGAAAGAGAGGGGCAAAGGTAATGAAGATGATGCAAGATAATGTCCTCTAAAATATGAAATTCAATTTCATTCTCCTGTAGAATTTTGGTTCCTGCATGGGTAAATCTCATAAAGAGGTGTTAAGGTCTCACAATTTAGCCCAAAAGTTAAAAGAAAACAAATATATGTATTATATACATAGATATTACAGTGATGGAAAGTGGGTGGTAAAATGCACATTAATTGTCCTGGGCGGAAAAAATAGCACAATGCAAACAAATTTAGGGCTTCGTTTTCTCTATACAAAACATGACTTTTGTCTCTTTTTTATAAAAACTTTTAGGTAAAATGTGACCTTTACATTTCTTGAGGTTTATTGTGATCCATTCAAATAAATTTGATGTAGTCTCTTTCATAAACAAATTAATTAATTCCAAGATGGTTGGTGCAAGAAAAATGATAAATATAAAAGACTTTCATTCATGAAAAGTAAAAAAAAAACGAAAGAAAATAGTAGCCGGAGCTACTTCTCTCTGTTTATGTCTACTGCGAGTCAGGCATGTACTGGACAACTCCACAGCAGTTCGACTGTCTAAATATAAGTTTATATGTCTGAATATAAACACTTATTATAGGTGTACCATAATGATTCAAGATAAGACAAACACGGTTTGGAAAATGGATTGATCAAATGTAGAATATGAGCGAGTACATAATCAATTTTGAACACAAAAAAAGGTACATACTGCAGCTTTAATGTTTACTCTTAAAGGGATACTTCATGATTTAGCATTAAGCTTTGTATTAGTAGAAAACCTGTAGTATTTTAAAATTACCGTGCTTTCCACCCTCATATCCCCCTGAGACGAGAGATTTATGTATTTTTTGTCTGGAAAAAAATCCTCAGATGACGCAAAAATCATCATTTTGCGATTCAGATTCAGATACATTCAGATTCACCAATCGGAATGAATTCAGTTAGATTGAAACAAAAGGTGTGCATGTAAACAATTAATGGCGACTGCAGAAAGCAAACGCTGAATCCCGGACATTTGACGAAAAAATCGTCATTTTGCACCATCTGAGGATTTTTTGTCCAGAGGCTAAAGACTACAGCCAGTAGTAGGGGCTGTCCCGCATGTTCTCAACTCGCCCATAGAGGGTGGGATCTCACTCACAGAACGTACACATAGTGTCAGACATCTTTTTTTGGAAGCTAAGCTAGCAGACTCTTGTTCTGTGGAGAAAGTTGAGTAGTAGGGGTTACCATACATAACACTTTTTCCCGGACATGTCCGGCCGTCGAGATCGTCAAATGTTCGGGATTCAGCGTTTGCTTTCGGCAGTCGCCATTCATTATTTACATGCACACCTTTTGTTTCAATCTAACGGAATTCATTCCGATTGGTGAATCTGAATGTAGTGTTTACATGAACGCTAAACAAGTGATCGGTTGATGTGCGTTTTAACATTGCTAAGAAAATTCCCGCTCCTCCGTGAGAGATACGAGACCGGTGCGTCTCACAGGTGTCGCTCATCAGTAATCACGCCACAGGCCTCGCGCCGTTCTCCCGCGGCCCTAGCCTCGTCCTGCTCGTCACAGTAAACATGATGAATGGAGACTGTAGAACGCAAAAGCCGAATCCCAGACACTTTGGGCAATCTCGTAATCCCGGGCAGACTCATCACGGAGACTCACTAGTAGCCTAGACTGGTTGTTTAACTACTGCGCTCTGTTACCGGTAGGTGTGGCCTCCTAGGGCAGCGAAGAAAGTGCATTCTGGGAGTTGTTGTCTTTCATCCACATAAGCCAAAAATAAATTTTCTGGCTTTTCTCAGTCTAGAAAGCTCCAAATTAAAAAATAATTTCACATTTCTTCTACATAAATGACCCATTTTAAATACACATTCATCTTTCCAGAGGTGAAGTATCCCTTTTAAAAAAAGTGCCTAGAGTTAATAATTTTATTTGTTGTTTATTTCTTTTCAAAGATTAAACTTTGTTTAAAATTAAATGTTTTCAGTGCGTGTAATAGTTCTTTTTGAACATTTTCATCTCATTTGAAAAAGATTAAATAATATTGATAATTGTGATATGAAATCTTCATACAGTTTCATCTCTAGTTGTTTTACCGGGTAGCCTTCATTCTTCATCATGCAGACTTAGCAACGATTGTATTTAATTGTACAGTACAATCATAATATAGTAGAGACATTATATTAATTTCATAATGTAACATAACAATATTGCTGGCCATAAACTGAGAAAGTGCGCGTCTGGTGTGCGATACCTCGAGTTGTCCTAGACGCGGCGCAGCGCTGCGCTTCTCGTCCGGAGTGCGACCTTTAGACATACGGTAATATAGTAGGCTAATTCTTACACTAACTGATTTGTTGAACACATTTGAATTATAAATAAAACGTAATATAATGTGGTAACCTCCTACTGTCATGCTTTCCGTCTATCAGCCTATGCTATTTGGATCGTTATCTCTAGGCCTACACTCAATGAACAACATCTCAACACTAAATTAAAGGCCCGTCTCATATACCAGACGCCTGTCTCAAATACAAGCCGGTGCAGTTTGGCGATTTTGGAAAATAAAAGCCCGGGCAATTATTTTAAGTTTTATGGTAATTACACTGTAACAAGCACACCTTAAAATAAAGGGTTACACTATTTTAAGGTGACGTAGTTACATTGTATACTTACTCAAATATATACTGAGTAATATGAATGAACAACATGTACTTGCTATAGAGTTACGGTTAGGGTTAGTTACTTACATAATTGACTGTTATTGCTGTAGTAAGTACATGTAGTAACTACTTCACCTTAAAATTAAGTGTTACCAAATAAAGTGTAACCTTTAATGCTTGTTAAACCTTGCATCACATACATTGAACTCAAGAGTTGAAAAAATTCATAAGTGACTTCCAAATCAGTCATTCGTGAGGTTTAATGACCAGTTGGCAGCGAGGCAGCTCACTAGGTTTTAGAGCATGTTATATATTTACGCAAGACCATTTGTGGCCTAATAGTGTGTGAACAAACAATCTATGGTCTCATATGACATAAGGTTAACTAGGCTTTTAAAGTGGACACTGGGCTACAAGTTTGTGGCCGTAACAAAATACTGTCATCCAAGGCTTGTGCAGCCGTTTTAGGCGTATTTGTGGTGTGGGGATTCCCCATTCTCCTCAGAGGTGTAGAATGAAAGAAATAAGACATCCTTTGTGGACATCTGACATCTCTAAGGTCTGAAATTCGATGCTATGATCCGCACAAAACCACACACGTGCTCACACGTACAAACACACAAACTTTCACAAATATCCTGAGGGATGGAAACATGACCTTTCAGCACCTTCTGAACACGTATACGCAATCTCATGACTTAGACTTTTGAGTATCTGTTTTGTGCCTTGGGACATAAAGAGTAATGGTGAAGGTTAGAAAATATAACAGGCATTAAGTTTTGGAAAGGGCCTGGTGACACGGCAGGTGTGGAGATGAAACCCAAGCCACCTGTGTTCTTTTCTGAAGAATGCAGGACCACAGCAGGAAAAGATTTTTGTCATAAAATGTATTCAATCTGAACAGTTTTGATGATACCTGATCTAATTGCATGACGCTGCAATAGAGATCTGTGCATTTATTATGGATGCACAGATATTTACCAATAATCTGGTAATTGTTTTCATGTTATGAATGAATTACAAATGTAAAAATATTAAATAAATAAAAAAAATAGTTTGCATACTACAAATGAACGTAGGCATCACATTATAAAAAGTACAGAACATTATTTACAAATATGCACAGCTCTTCAATTGTGCACAGCATCTCCCAGCAACATGTGCTCTTAAAGGGACAGCGCTACTCAAGAGATTACAGCAAAGATTACTCTTACAGGGCTTAAAGGAAAAAGTCATCTAAATCTTGAAATAAGTGGTAACAATTAAATATCCAGATATTGGCAGATAGATAACCAAAATCTGCTAATAGAGATAAAAATAAAAAAAATTGTTTACAACAAAAACATAAAACCCAGATAAATGGCTCATAATATCGGTCCGATGTTTTGTACATCCCTAGTATTTATCAGTGTTGAATACTAAAAGTTTTTGTTTATTTGTTAATTGAATTTGTGGCTCGTTCCGTTTATAATACACCAAGACTTCTTTGTAGCACACAAATAGCGACTCTAAAAGACTGGGCATGGAATGAATCAAGAGGACGTGATGCGAGGGGGAAACCGCAAGTCCATGGAAACTGTCAAATCGAAAACGTGTACGTTTACAGCCAATGAAGTTTTAAAGAAGAATGAACAGCTAAGGATGATGTGAACTTGTGTGTATATGGGCTTAAAGTGTCTGAAAAGACTGTGAGAAACAGATATTTATTTCTGGTCACCATCTGTTTGTTCCACACGGAGGAACGCAGAATGACGGCTAAGAAAAGGCCATAACAAGACCGGTCTTTTCAGTGCCTCGGAAATGTGAAGCAGGAGAGAGAACTGCTCCTTCCCCTGCTTCTGTGAGTCCGAGAACAGGTCCAAACTCCATTTAGACCCCTGTTTACCTAAGAGATGAGCTTTTGGACACATCCATTCATAGGTCTTCTCTCTTTATCTGGTCATGAATATTCCCATAATCCTTTGGCCCCTGTCCCAGCAGCCTCCTTTTTTAGGAGGTGTGTGGTGGCTTTCTCTCTTTCAGGATTCCTCCTCAATCCCTTCTTTGAAAGGGGCTCTCGCCTGATCACCACATGAAATGATATCTCTTTCACTCCCACTCTTGCGGGCCTCTAAGCCTCCTGGGCCGGAGCGGCAGAAGGCTGGAGAAAGCCCTTAATTGACCTGTAATTAGACTGTGAAACAGTGTGGCCGTGGAGAACAGAAGGACGAGGAAAAAAGCGAGAGTCAGGGCACGGGATACCGCCAAGGAGATGGAGCTGAAGAGAAACTCAATCCCTTTTGATATAAATGGTGGCCTTCGGTATTTGCCATCAAGTAGCACGACCATTAATGGGGAAAAAGGCAAAGAAATTAAAATGTGGCAACAGCCTTTTCAGCAGCTCACGTTTCCCAGTTTCCCACCATGCCTTCCCGGAAACAAAACTGCTGAAGACGGTCTACGGAAAATCAATGTCACATCACGTGTGAACCTGTGTGACAAGAAAAAAAGCTTCTCAAGCGGCAAACAGAAAACCAGAGAGGTCCTTAAATTGATAGATCACCCTAAAATGTTGTTCCAAACCTGAATGTCAGACTTTCCTTTGCAGAACACAAAATAATATATTTTGAAGAAATGTTTTTTTTTTTTTACATGCAATGAAAGTCAATAGGGTTAAAAACAACTTTGTGTGTGTGTAGTTGAGTAAACGATGACAGAATGTTCATTTTGGGGTGTCACAACACCATGGAAAACAGCAGTCCCACAAATCAGCTCTCCAAGTTATCTCTAAAACATATGGTCACAAGGAGGAGAGGAACTGCTGCCGGAGCTCTGCTGTGGAGAACCTCAGGGTTCAACATGAGGGTAGCTTCCAGCTTACCTCAGATAACTGGCTTATTTGAGTGTGTGAAATCTAACAGCCAGTTAGATGAAGTGCGTAATTTCTTGAAGTTAAAACACTTTCCCCATCACAGCATAAAGTGAAGAGACAACTAATAAGTCACTAGTAGGCTGATTTCCCAGACCTTTCATTGACATGACTGGCTAAAAATTACATTCTTGACAAACAAATCTTACATGTATTCCTTCTGTCCAAATATGAAAAAGCCATCTTTACGGTCTTCCTACAGTACCTTTAGACTCACTTATTAGAATGACATTTTAGGCATTCTATATACTATAGTGCTATGCTAATTACCACAATGTGATACAGTGACTACAATGGAAAATTGGAAAATATCACATTACATGCAAGATAAATGTGAAATATAATTTCATTCGAATTGGTTGATATTGGATATATCAAGGGATAGTTCTCCAAAAAATTAAATTTCCGTCATCATTTACACACCTAGTCATTCCAAACCAAAAAAAATAAATGATTGTCCATAACGTAAAAAAAAAATCATCATTCCCAATCCCTATATTGAAATAAAATGTATTGCATGACTTTAAAGGAAATTAACCACTACAGACCACAAATAACTTTCGTAGCATTCATTTCAACACACCCAACAGTCAGTAACTTTGAACAACATCTAATGGTGCATCTAATGGGAGTTTTGACTTCACTTTCCCCTTAGGCTGTGTGAGAGACTCTTGCTTATAAGGGCTGTGCAGACAGCCTTGTGTCAACCCAGGTGTATGCTGAACTCCTCACCTACCCTTCACAGCCTCCCTCTAGCCTGGCCTCCAATAAGCATTTAATTACAGGGCTTTGGCACAGGTAAGACAGGGGCAAGTCAAGACGTGGAACAGCCAGAAAACAGTCAACCGGACAATAGATGGCCGTCCCTACAAGTATTTGAGACCAAAAGTTACCCTCGCTGGAAAGAACAATCTCATAACCGCATGTCAGTCAGCATAAAGTTACAACGTTGACCCTGCACTCACAACTGCAGGTGGTCACAGTGCATTTCCATCCCACCCCTAATTCCTTGCACCACTGATGGGCATCTAAAAGGGATAGTTCACTTTTCTTCTTTGGAACACAAAAGAAGACATTCTACAAAATGCCTGTGTTTTTTGTCCATGCAGTTTAGACCAATGTTGTTTTGGACCTCAGTGACTTTCATTATAAAGCCAAAAACAATCAAAATATAAAATGTTGTGTTCCAAAGAAAGTCACATAGGTTTGAAACAACACTGAGGGAGAGTAAATTATTTTTAATTATTTTTATCTCTTTAACTCCACTTATGTGGAACCCGATCTGTCTGAATATTACAGTCATATAAACTTGCTAATGTGTGTGCAGAAATCTAGCAGCCTTTCATCAGGTCTTGATTTAATGGATCATTAGGTTGGACAACATATTTTCTGATGGATGTTGTGCTCTAGGTTAAGGGTTAAATATTAGGACTCTGGATTTAAAAGAGAAAAACAGAGTTTGCAGAATATATTAAAGTGATGCCGGGGACTAAAATTATAGCTTCAGTAAATCCGTTCTTTTAACTATTCATTGAGAAAAGACATGATAAAGGAGCAGCACTATGTCATGCAGTGTCATCGTGACTGGTCCAGAATGTGAGGCATTGCAACAAGTGCTCTGCTTTTCCTCAGCGAGGAAGGAAATGTATGGTTTTCCTATTACCTCATAACATACTATCTGACAGATAGATGTATAGTGTGGTGTGCAGAGGCTTTGAGAACAGCCTTGCAGGAGACCGAATGACAACAGGACTTGATCCTGCCAACCCCAGAGGTCCTTTTTGTGATGGGACGAATGGTGAAATGAAAATGCAAGATCGTCGGCCCATTTCCCACTCATTTAACTTCCGCTTCCCCAGGTTCAGTGGTAGGGTGACGGTAAAAGAGAGAAGTGGGAAAATACTTCCTTCACTGGGATGAAGAGTGTTGAGAGATTTATATGTGGAGAGCAGGACCTCTGAGAGCACTTGGGTGGGGTGATGGGGATACGTTGGTGGGAGTGGGCGGCCCATTATCGGCTTGCATGGGAAGACTGGGGCTACAAGCCAGCTTCGGGGGGAAGGGGGGCTCGCTCCAGCTGTTTTAGAGATGGGAGCGGTTTCCTCTCAGCCTGAAAGAAAGGCATAATCGTCTTTCTGTCACTAGAGGGGCAGGCCAAAAATATGCTTTTCACATCAGTGCAACGGGGTGCAGGGAATATGGTGGGAGCGTGTGAGAAAGAAGAGGCGGGAGTGAGAGGAGGAAAAACATAGAAGCTGGCCACAGATGAAAGGCAAGTGCATATAGTTCTCCAGAAATTGATGTGAGACATCCTAAAGTGTGCGGTTTTGTTTTCAATACAAGTTCATTGGTTGAATCAGTATATGGACATGTCTTTAGTGAACCGAACAATCATTTGCATAAATCAATAAAAACAAGTTATCAGGTCAATACAGGGTTCAACAGCAAGAATTACTCAATGGTTTCCAGTTGAAGAGGCCACATCATGCCCAATCCGGCTTGGAAAAGAACATCAAGTGTCCTATATGGAGTTACATATAGCTGTATTACAATTACTTTTAAAAAACTGAAATTGATTTATTTAATAGATGATTATTTCTTTAGTTTAGCTTTTTGATGAAAAGCTCTATAATCTAGTTACCAGGGCAGTTACCAGGGCAACATCACGAACAGATGATAACATTCACAGGATCAACAGTTCACACCTGAGTTGCACCATATGTGCAATATGTTTCATATTCCAAGCTCTAGATAATCCAATAAAAGGCAAGCACATACAGTCAAGGGAATGATTAGATAGAGGGCAAAGAGAGTGAGAGTGAAAGATACTGTAAAGAGGTGGTACACCAGCTTCTGTAGTGACCTAACGCCTCATGCAAACACAGTTAAACCCTGTGTATACAGAGCTCAGGGGCAGAAACAGTACATCACAACGCTAGGAGGAAACAGAAGCGGGTTTCATTGAGCACTTAAACTGGTTTCCATGTCATCCTTTCATGAGAGAGAGAAAATAATGCGAAGGTGATGAGGGGGAGACAGAACGTAACAGCGTTTCTTAAGGACCTGCATATCACTGATCTGGTTTAACTTCTGTATAATCCTTGCAGGAGGTGAAACTGTGGAGATGTAGTAACCTCCAATTATGGCTGGATTGACAATAATAATTAAATGATGTACTAATGAAGTAATAGATACCAAAAACAAAACAAAAAAAGTAATGGACTCCAAAAATTAAATAAAAAATAACTTCCACATGCCTGTAGACTTGTAGTACTGCTGCAGGGTTGCAAGTTTGAGCCCAAATTATTTTTGTTCTGCTCTCCCCTCCTTCCTTCTCTTTACAATAATGTCCTATCACCCCATAAAAAGTGAGAGTAATGCTCTGATAGTGGGAAAAAAAACATCCACACTTCGGTTGCCAGGTCTCAAAGACTAATTTTGAAGGCCTTTAAAAAGCCTAAAAAGTAAGTACTTAAAAAATAATTACTCTGGCTGTTTACACATCAATTTTCCACCCTTCAAAAAAAATTAAACGGCAACTAAGAGCCAAGTCTACGGCTGTCATACGGGCTGACAAGAGAGGGAGCCCCGCACACCCTGGATTGCTGTAATTGAATTGAGTCTATTAGGTAAATCAAAGACTCATAAAGCCGTCGCCTGACGTGCCTGCAGTTGCATATTAGCGATGTGGGCAGAGCTCCAGCGAAAGGCACAGTGCCATACAGCTGCCTTGGCACTGCGTGTGCACACGACATCACCCACAGGCGGCAGCCACAGTAACAAGCCTGAATGCAGCCATCTTGCACATCTAATCCCACGCATTCCCACTCTCTCACTCACACATGCTCAATCCCCAAGTGTGAAACCAGAGCAGCTCTCTGCCTGCCTGCCTGCAAGTAAGGGCAAATCGCTCTTAACACCAGACTTTGCCCCAGGGGCTAATTTTTTTTTCTCTTTGTTAAGGGAAGTGCCCCTGTCCTCCCCCAGCTCCTCATCTTCAAACAGGCAGACAGGTGAGGCCAGGGTCAGCAGCTCAGCTCCCTGCACCTGTGGGAGTAATAGCCCCTCATGGCCTCGTGTGAGCCGGACTCAACCCCTGGCCCAGCCCCAGGTTCCATGAGCCCATCAATACATCTCTCGCTTTATGAAGGGGGCTGTCAGTTTTTCCAATCCGTCTAAAAAAAAAAAAAAAAAGAAAAAAGAAGGCAAACAGGGAGCAAGACAGGGAGCGTGTAACAACAGCTCATAGGTGATTTAAAGAGCATGGAGCTTGAAATCCCCCTGCTTCCTAACCCCCCTTCCATCCGCTACTGGATTCTGGATTCTTTTCCTGTTGGGTCTTGTAAGGTGGGCGACGTGGGATAGATGTGGCTTGGAGACATATACCCAAAAATAAAATCCCCCACTTTTCCACCTTCTAAAACAAAACAAAAACAACAAAAAAAATCACCATCCAGGAATACATCAATGGCATAAAAGGTCCAATTTTGTGAACTCAATATAGTCTAAGATCGGATCTAGCAAAGCGTCCTCAAAGTGAACTGAAGCACAACGCTCAGAGTGCTTCGTAATGAGTAATGGGCTTCACTGATTTGTAAAAATCTCAAGAAGCACTCCAGAAGTCAAACATCTAAGAGACGCTTGTCAAAACTGCTGGTCAGAAAGTGATACTTCAAAGTGGATGGAACTTTAGCAAGAACCCACTGAGAGAGTATGCTATGGGTTATTAAACATTTGGATTTTTTTTTTTTTGCCCAAGGTTCAGCCCCAGGTTCCAAAAGGTATTTTTCACAGCAAAGCCATAGAATATTTCAGTAAACAGTTCTTAAAAGATTCTAACAATCTAAAGAACATTTTTCCACTCATAAAGAACCTTTTGTGCAATGGAAAGGTTAAGGGTTAATGTTAAGGGTTCTTCATGGAAACATACATGGCAATGAAGAACCTTTATTTTTTAAGAGAGTTTGATTCAGCTTGCAAGATGATAACACTCTAAAAATCGTTCAGCTGTTATCATATTCATTTGAGATCCTCTGAGAGTAGGACACTGGAGCTGAAACCAGGCCAGATTGAAAATCACGCTGTTGTTTAAATGGTTTAAGAATTTAGGAGGTGAGTGCGGTCAAAATAAGATCGTTTGTTCTCTCCGAGAGGAAACCGAGACAGCACATCAAAATACATCAAAAGCTCCAGGAACCCTGGGAACATGATGCCACCTCACGCAGGAAAGGCGGCAAGGCCAGACAGGCCCACAAATTCCTCCCTGCTATTTGAAAAGGCATTGGAAATAGCCAGGATTCTGTCCAAACTCATGTTCTTTACATATCCCTTCAGGATGTGGCAGAGACCACAAAACTGGATCAAAAAGAGTGGCAAAACTAATGCACTTACAAAAACACCATACTGTGTAAATTGTGTATACACAGAACAGACAATGTAGTACGTTTATACTTAACACACACATTGGCAAACCTCTGGCCTGAAAACTATACAAACATGCTTTTGATTTAACCCATGTACACAAAAAATTATAATATATACTGTGAAAGAAAATGGAAAAACGGAATATAATATGATACTGCATACGATCAAGCCATTATGAATCCTGTAAACTTATGACAAATAGAAAAGCTTTTTTACACTTACACCACAAACAACAAAATGCACCACAATGACGACAGGATGAAAACAGCTGGGTCTGAAATGATTTATAATAAGAAACAGTTTCTGCTTCAATTCAAAACATACAATTTTGCTTATTAATAAAGTCAGACGAATGCTTAATGCGTCTATTAATCAGCAATATTCAATGTATAGTTACTAGTTCTGTCAATAGATTAAACATTTGATTATGAATCTTTTTAGCATGATTATTGAAAATCAATAATATCAAAATATTTTGGTTTAAAATGTGATGTAATGCTTGCTTTTTTTGTCGCCCGAAGCGCAATTACGCTGCATGTGTGTTCTGACTACGAGGCTATCGGCTTCAAAGTCTCAAAAAAAAATTTATTTAAGCATTTTCAAAGCGAAAAAGTTATGTAAATGTGCTAACGCCATTTACGTCATTAAACATTTAATTGATCTCATATATGATCACTTTGGCAGCCCTAATTGTTACTTTTTACTAAACGCAGCCATTGTTTTTCATATCATGGCAACCATTAACAACAATCCAAGACCTGTCACTACAACCGTCTCTCTCCTTCATAAAGACTGACTGCACCTTAATAGAGTGACCATGTGTTTTGTGCAGTGGCAACCGCTAGGGCACTGATGCATGCATGCAAGCCCAGACTTGCTTTTATTAGCATAACAGCCACTTCTTGGGAGGTCATGCTTGTGTTTTCCCTAAGTGCTGGTTATCCACCAGGCAACGTCATGCTTTACAGCACAGGAATCCACTTACCCAACGCCAAGCATCGGGCTTAAACAGTGGAGGGTCAGACATCTACTAGGACTAGAGGACATGCTCACGGGACCAAAAAAAACATCCTGGTCTTTATATTCGGGCAGATACAAAAGCAGATTGAGCACTCTTGATGGTTAACATGGTCCATCTCTGTCCTGAAAGACTGTCCAAAAGATTGAATCTCTTAAAACAGGCAGAATATATAAAAATAATCTGTATGACTGCTACAATTTATGTTATGGGATAAAATCACTGCCATCATGCTTTTTCCTGTCCACTGCAAAGACACTTAAGCAAGTCAACCTGGTCAAAAGAGACAGTGCCCACTAAACATTTAGAGAGGCCTCTTAGATACACAAAGACATACTTCATAGAGAAGGCAGAGTGGCTCTTTATGACTCAAGACACTGTATGGGCAGTTTGACCATTGTGTCTAAGCACACACTAACCTGGGCGGCAGGGCCATTACCTCACTCTCTGTTATCACAGTAATGACAGCACTGGGATTTACGTGTGTGCGAGTCGTGTGTCTGCGCGAGATCAAGTCTGAGCATGTCAGTCGTGCCTCCACAAATTGCTGCTTTAATCAACAGTGTTTAACAGTAACCAGGGCTGAAGACATGACAGACAGCAGGCAGTGTGCAGCCAGGAGCTCTCTCACACTGTCTCCCACACTGTGAAGGGCAATTAAGGGTTCAAGCCTCAACAAAGGAAGGAACAGGGGGAAAAAATGAGAGGGAGTGTGAGAGAGAAGAGTGTGTGGAAAGCTATCTGTACCCTCTTCTGAACTAACATCATTTAAAATGAGGCAAAAGGTACAACGCAAAAAGGATTGATAACAGTGAAGTTCCAACCACAGACACCTGACACTGAAGTACAAATGGTTTTGGCCCTTAAAAAAAACTTTTAGAATTCAAATGTGGGAGGAAATGCTTGGAAACAGATAGGGTCTGGGGGGCATTAAAAAAATGCAGATCTGATGAACCTTTCTGACTTTGCGTATTACAATAAAAAAGGGTGTTTTTAATATTAAGGGGGGGTGGGGGGTCAATCAACTGACTTGTTGCATTGAGAAAAAAAAAAGAGGATTTATAAACATCAAAAGTATTCATGAAAAGATTTAATATTCATCAATTTTAGAAATGGACCAAGAAAAATGGAAATTTAATGCTGGAGTGAAATTTGATAAATGGATAAAATTACCCACATAGACCAAATGAATGGGCTCTTAAGTGCAAAACATCACTGCCCTCTGGTGGTCGACCTGTCTCGCTGATGTTTCACAGACTGAAAGAAGGGAAAGTATGAGGATAAACTTACTAAGGTCTTCTGCCAACTGAACCCTCCTGCCTGTGATCAGCTGGACTTTCTTCTCGTTGTCCTCTCCAAAGTCCTCTAATACTTCTTTAACGTTCTTCTCCAAGCGCCGCACTGCACACAAACACACCAACAAATGCTTGTCTCGTTTGAACATGGAATGGAAATGCTACCAGAAGTCTTTCACTGTTCCTCAAACTGAAGCCTGTTTAATTAGTAATGAGAGATAACCAAAACTGAAGACTTTGCAGGGAAGCTTACCTTCGGTGTTAGTGAGCTGTTGTCGAAGAGTATTGCCTGTGATGGCCAACATCCTCTGGATCCTCCAAAACAGAACTACATCATTGCACTCAAGCTAGAACAGAGAAATACGAGAAACTATTAGCTAGATATAACTTTTTAACACAAACCAAGACAAAAACAGCTATTTTACAGAAACTGTACTGTAAATAAAGTAAACTTTTCAGTCTTTGACTGAAAGAGAGAGAAAAATGCTATGATGATAATTCAGCTCAGTTACACAATGAGTGCAAATGACTTTTGTTTTGTCATGGATAATTAATAATTTCTGGTTTTCCTTTTTAAATAAATTCCTGTTAATAACTTTCATAATTTTGGAGTACTGAACACAGACACCAATGGTGGTTATACAACTGAGATTAATTAAATGTTAAATGCATTGCTTTTATTTACTTATTTATCTTACTTTTGGCAAAATGCTTAATTTAGTTGTATCTATTTGTTTTCTCTCAACAAAACAAAACTAAAGTAAGCATAAATAATCTCATTAAACATTTAATTCTCAAAAAAAAATCTAAATTTGACTAAAAAGGACATCTTCTCTACCTCAGAGTCTACAAAGTGTCTCTGGTAATAGTAGAAACCTCGCCGGCAGAGGTTACAATGTGATAATGCCTTTTGCAGGAAGTGGCGGCGATAGAGCTGGTGCCACGTGTCCTTGATCTACAGAGAGAAATCAGTTATATACACATTAGTACAAAAAAAGGCATCAAATCAGATGTGCAGATAGTAATGCTAAATATTTTCACTCAGGGTCTCACTGACCAGTACAGGGTCCACCTCCACTCCTCGGCCCTCCAGGTTTTTGCGTACTGTAGTGACCTCATCATTGGCCAGGTAAGCTGTGTGATCTTCGTGCAGCTTCAACAGACGCTCTAGCTCGTTTTTGGTTTCATTACGGATGTGCTACAATTAGGAAAGAAAATATGTTGGCTCTCTTTTCACTAGTACCAGCAAACACAGTGACACTTAATTATGGCTCCATGTTCATAAAAACTATGTAAAAAAAAAAAAAAAGACTGTGGACAAACATGTAGTTTTGTCTGTCCAACCTGCTCTGGTGATCGATTTTTCCAGCTCAACCACCTCTGCTTCCAGTCTGGCCCCACCATATCTGCTATTACTGACTCAGCTGCAACACAGGAAGATGAGTCACACACTCCGTACACAGAAAGACAAGAAATGTGTTTATGAGGGGTAGACATACTGTCTTTAAGACGAGACTGTAGCGTTTCCTCCATGAACTGAATAGCATTGTCCCACTGGGGTTTGTCTGTGATAGAACGATCCTCCAAAGCGTTGTGTTGAATCACTCTCTGTACCGCACATACATGAGCAACATTTACCAACAGCACTCAAGAAACGCTTGTGTGCAACATTAGCAAAATACCATATTATTTCTGGTTATAAATTCTATATTGAATTTATGGTGTTTCTGGTATTGTGCATGATATTTACCAAGCTGTCCATGGCTCTTTCATTCCACTTGTGTCGTTTGATGCTCTCATCTTTGACAGCTTCCTTAAGCTTATCAAAGATGTCATCCTGATCTTTCCCTTTGTATTCTGCCATGAAACGGGCAAACTCCTCCTGCAACGTTTCCCAAGCAACCTGAGCATGAAAGAAAAGAAGATAGATTTAAAAACTGGACGAGAGTTTTCATTTTATTTTCACATGGTGTTATGCAGCACTGTATAGTTTGGGGTCAGTAAAAACTCTTTGCTGTTTTTTAAATGAATACATTTATCCAGCATTAAATTGCTCAAAAGTGACAGTGAAGATTTTTGCATTGCTGCAAAAAAATATTTGTATTTCAAAAATACTATTGATTTCTGAAAACTAGAGTAACGGCTACTGAAAACTCAGATTTGCCACCAAAAAAAAAAATTATAAAATATAACAAAATAGAAAACAGTTCTTTAAACTAATAATTTGATAATATTAATGTTTTACTGTAATGTTGATCAAATAAATGCAGTCATAAGAGGAAAAAAAAATATTTACAAAAAATCTTACAGATCCCAAACCTTTGAATGGTAATATAATATCATATAAAATTTAGAAGAGAGCAAAGGGGATGTCAAAAGCCATCTTTGTAACCAAACAAAATGTCAACATTTCGCATAAACAGTCTATTTTTACCTGATGATTGGGAAACGTAACTACTAAATATCAGCATTCAGCACAAAGGAAATACCAGTGTTTCACCAGCAATGATTACCTCTAGTGCTTTATGAGGAAGTTGTTTATCAGTCCACTGCTTGAGTTTAATGTCTACAGTGGTGTTGAAAGTGCCCGAGTTCATGGTCTGGGCGGCAGGCAGGTAGATGTTCTCAATAACGTGTGTTGAGACCCTTTCCCAAAGCTTTTTCTGTAAGATGGACTCCCTACAAAGACAAAATGTATGTACATGACAAAACTGCTATCAAATAGAGACCAAGAGCAGAATTAACAATGTTAAAGCTGCCGTCGGCAACTTTTTTTTTATCATATTCAGCGAATTCGACACTATATTCCGACAGAACAACATAAATAAAGTGGTTTTAGAAAAAACCCGAGCTTCTAACTCCACCTGGAGCGTGTTATTTGTTTTGCACAAATTCACCGCTCCCGGTTCATTGTGTCCAATCAGCGCAGGGGGGTGTGTGAGATAGGACTGTCAATCACAAGTCGTGCATGCACTCGTCAATCACATGCGTGTGCCTGAAGTTCGCGCAGTAGCGAATAGTGATGGCGCAATAACGAGCACGAACTCGGTGGGAGGGTATTCGTTGATAGTGGGGAGGGGCATGAGAGTTGTAAACGTTCAAAAATTTTCCTAAGTCCACTCAATCAGCCAGAGTTGCCGACGGCAGCTTTAATTATGCTGTTTTCAGTCCCCTCAACTATCAAATCACATCAAAAATGTACTTCATAATTCTAAACAGTCATGTGGAAAGTATAGGACTGACATTAAGACAAAGATGAGAATATTCTGAGGGTGACGGTCAAGCTCGTTTATCATAAAAGGCACCATATTTCATAGCTCCCTGTTTGCTTTGTTCTATCGTGGCACATCAATATACACACATCTTCAATAACACCAAACGAGCGCTGCCCAGAGAAGCCACCCTCCAGCTATTCATCATGCCATTGATTTGAGAGGCTGATGGAGCACACTGGGCCGCCTACAAACATCTGATCTATTTCATTTAGCTTGCTCCTCTGGGGTTTGGGATCATAACTCCAGGTACAGCTTGCAGCTCTGCATTCTGATGTTACAGTCAGCCCTGAAGCCATGACATGGAGAAGCTGAGTTTAAAGTCAGTCGGCCAACAATGAGTCGAAGAGTTAGTAATCCGTATTTGTTTGTGTGATATCAAAAGGTATGTTTAGCAAAGAATTAATATCATTGAATAAAATATCATAAAATAATAAGGAATAAAATGAAATGAAGCACATAGGTGTGTTCAACTTGAAGTGGTGCTGTGCAGATCGATCTCATAGTGAGAGCGGAGGGCTCTGTATGCTTTCGAAGCGCTCTCACTCTACTATGATGTCAAATACTGATCGGTCTGTTTAAAGTCCAACACACCTAATGAACCAATGAATGAATGACAAACGGACGAACACACTACTACAGAAGAAATTTAAGTTGGAAGAACCAACTTCATGTTTTTGTAAATCCGAAGTCAATTACGGAGTAGGCAGAACAAAATCAGTAAGAAGCCATCCACACAGCATGCATTTTTAATATAGTTTGAAAGTATAATTTATATTTATAGTTTGAATAAATTTGAGCGATTTGAAAGTCCTACAATTAATTTTATAGTTCATGAAAAGAGAAGTGCTCACCAGTGTTTTGGTGTAACTTGACTCAAGCTGATAACCTCATCCAAGATCTCATTTTTGGCCTTCTCATAGAGTTCATTCTATGAATATAGAGCATTACATACACAGTATAAAACATAAACTTAAGGTCTGGTCATATCACAGTCTTTTTAAGGAGCTTTTAGTACATTACAGAATTCAAAGTACTTCTTTCATTTTTTTTACCACTTTCTTTTTGCAAGGACAGCACATTAGCAACATATTTATGTAACTAATATTCAATAATGTTGAATTGATTATAGCCATACTTAAATTAAAATACACTTAACAAGGTGTCCAAGACTGAAAGATGTAGTCTAGATCAGCCAGGAGCTGATTCTTACCCTGTCAAGCTCTCGTAAGCGAGGATAGTTGTTCTTCCACTCAGTCTCCAAGTTAAATCGAGATGCTGGTCAACAAGGAAGGAAAGTTCAATTTAGATTATTTTCATTAATATCTATAGATTTGTAAAGGAAACAAATCTGAAGGGTTATAAGTATTAAGCCATTTTTTAATGCTTTTAAAACTAGCTTTAAAAAAAAAGAAAAAAAAATGTATTCACTCTTATGTCTTTCCAAACCTGTATGACTTTCTTCTGCGGAACACAAAAGAAGATTCCCATTGACTTACATTGTATTTTTTGTCCTTACACTGGAAGTCGATGTAAACCAAAACTGTATTGAACATTCTTCAAAATGTGTTCTTCTGTTACATAGAAGAAATTCAAACAGGTTTGGAACATTTTGACATTTCAATTTTGGCTGGACTATCCCATTCTATACTTTTAAGGACAATTCATTACATTTTGAGGATAGTGAAATCTCAGTACCACTAACATGCAGTAAAAAGTGTTGCAAAACTCGTAACATTTCGATTTCAGTTTATATGACTGTGGCAAGTAGTTCAGACGTACGGTTAAAACATTAGCAACTTGTATATTGATGTCACAAAAAAAAAAAAAAACATTTTGATTTTCTATAAAACAATGGTTTCAAAGTTCACTTAGCCACCTGAAATAATAGTGAACTTTGACAAAAACTTTTCAGTGACTACAGCCCTATTCTTCAGACACTTCCCATCTCTGTCTCGTTCCCCGAACAGGGACACCAGATAGCCTGCGCTGTGCTCGTGATCAATGCACCTGGAGCCAGGCGTGCACTGTATCAGCAACCCCACGTCCCCCTGGGGCCCCGCGTCCCCAGCACACACACGGGCCGGACGTCTCGCTCACACAATGGAGATGACGCTAATTGCTCTGGTTATCGGGCCGGCCCTGATGCAGCTGTGGAGATCGATAGCCCACACAAAGGTTTGAGGAGCGTCCCGGGTCAGGTAATAAATCTAGAGGTAGAGCGTTAGCAGGGGTGGCCTGTTAATTGGCAGCGTGGAGGTCTACAGCGTGCCCTGTGCAGAACGCCTGAGCTGAGGTGAAGTGTGACGGGAATCAGCACGCACTGCTGAGGTGGGTTTCAGAGTTAAGTGGCTGTCGAGCTGTTGGTTTGGATTATATTAAGGTTTATTTACTGGGTCTCCTGAGAGCTGATGTGTACTCTTCTCAAAATGCCCTTGAAAATTCAGCATCTTATTAAGGGATAAAAATAGCAATAATCAACTAAAGACTTTTAAAAAAGCACAGTTCATGTGCCTTTTTAATTTGAATGGTTTTTATGTAATAAAGCTGTGGTTAACATCCTTTCTGACTTCAAGGCTCCCCATTGTCCATAAGAACAATAAAGGGACCCATGACTTTTTCAGTCAATTGTGATATACCGATGGACCTTTTTTCATACTTTGATGACGTGATTATTAACATTGTAAATCTAGTAATTCTATTTTATATTTTCATTTTAAAAAAATTTGCATACATATATACAACACTACACTTTGTTACATTAGCTTGGAATTACATTTCAGAAAACCTGCTGTGAGGATGTTTGTAACACAACGGCTAAGGGAGTGACGGCAAATTTGACACCGACCACCGTAATAAATTTCTCAATATTTGTTTCCCTTTTGGAAAATCATTAGAAATGCTATCAGGGATTTTTTCTTTTGCCATTGGAGCAAATAGAAACCCAACAAAAACACACCTGCTTCTTGGAACTTAGAAAGGGTATATTAAGAATTAGGATTTTTAAAAACATTTATTACTCACAATTTCTACCTGATTGAATAACAAGAAAATGTTTATTAAACTACAAAAATGTTCAAATATTTCAAAAGATTTATATACATGACTTTTCCAAGTCTAGAAAAATCACAGATTTTTTTTATTTTTTATTATTATATTTTCATATTATTTTAAAGTTCAGTTTGTCTTATTTTAAATTATTTAAAGTCATATTGAGCCCTCATTGTAAGTTCGATAAGGTCCCACTAATGGTCCCTGCTCCCTGGTTGCGAACCTGTCCTAAAAGGATAGTGCAGACAAAAATTACATATCTGAGAGAATAGAAAATGTTTCTGAAAAGAAAAAAGAAAAAACATTCTTTCAGTCTGTTCTTCACAGAATGCTATCATGTGGCTTTAGAACAGTGACTTTCAATCATGGTCCTGGGGACGCGCCAATCTGCACATTTCTTTTCTCTTACCTTTGAAGGCATCTGCTTGTTGTTCCACTGACTCTCTCACCATCTTCCAGAAGCAGTCTGACACAGCAAGACTCAGGTTCTTTGTGGTCACCTGATGAGCTTTCAGCATGCCATCCCTATAGCAGTTTGGTTAAAGACTGTCCAATCAAAAACAGGTGACAGATTATAGAAAAGGTAAGGTAGAAATATGCATTTGAGTCCTACCTCAGCAGTCTTGAGTTCTGGAAGAAGTCCTCCTCATAGTCTTTGATGGAGTCTATGCTCTCATTAGTACTGCCTACAAAACAATCGTGGGTTTGAATGACATCTAAGTCCAGCAAAATCCAAATGCAATTGAGAAAGATCTCATTCTTTACCTTTGCCGGTTACTACTGCAAAGTAGCCCAATGCCTTCATTGGGAATAATCTGCCTTCAACAATTTGCTGGATCTACAAATAGAGAAAATGAATAATTTGAGGCAAGTAACAAAAAATTGTAATCTGTATATGAAGTGTGAAACATTCCCATGAATGCCATCACCTGCGCATACCAGCATTTAATATTTCCATCTTAGTGTCAGAGGATAAAAAAGGAGCTCCCTCTAGTGGCAAATACAGCAGGTAGCATATTGGGAGTTTGAGCAGTGAAATATCTAAAGGTCTTACTCTGTTCGGACTAGCTAGATTCTTTTCTGCCAGGTCAACCTTGGTAAGAACAAAGATGGTCCTTTTGCCCTGAGGGTCCATCTGACTGACAAGATCAGTGACTATACTACGCTCTGCATCTACTGAGCCATCTGAAAGAGAGAAATAAAACAAGAGACAGAGAAATATTAATAGTGTTGGCTAGAAACAGTGATAGCACACATATTATAATGAAAGAGTGAAAACTCACCCTGAATGCATAGGATGATGGCATTTGGATTCTGCATGTAGGCTTTACTCATGCTAAAAATGGTTTCCTTTGTGTCAGCAGCCATGCCGGTTGTCACAGTCTGTACACAAATGAAACAGTCAATGATTTAATTTCAATCAAGTCAAGAACCAGTGTAACATGTTCTGCATAGATGTGTAAGCTTATATTATGTGCGATGAGCAAAACTGTATGAAAATGTACACAAAACTTACACTGATAACTCCCGGCAAGTCAACAAGCACCATTCTCTGGATTCCTGGCCCCTTTACACTTAAAGAAATGGTCTGAGACAAAATAGAAAACACATGAATGATGAATATTAAATCATTTAGGCTGCCTCAAGTGTAAATGTTTTCCCAAAGCACTGAAGGAACAAGGGTCTTACCTCAGGGCTGACTGTCTGACCTTCCTTCACACTCTTCCTCATCCGGAGTTCAATCTCATGCCTCAATGCAGCAAGCTAGAAAAGAAAAGAACCTCATCTCAGTGAACTGACAGTCAAATATAGAGACTCACAAAATTGTACTACATCATTTTAATATACTTACATCCTCCTCTTTCCCAAGGTCAAACTCACGAGTGCTGTCTTTGAACATTGCTACATGGTGAGGGCCTTCACTCAGTGTTACCTTCAGAATAAAACAAGTCAGGTAAACGCAAGCAGAACAACTGTTTTCAACATTAAGATTTTTTTTAGCATCAAATCAGAGGTCAGGATAAGTTAGGAAGTGAATTAGTTTAATGCACCTTGACAGGAGACCTGGTCATCATTTCTCCAGAGCCTCTGGGGAAGATTCTAGCTTGAGCTATCATTTCCAACACACTAGTCTTTCCTGAACTCTGGTCTCCAACCACTACCACCTAGAGAAGAGAAGGTGTTTTATGAAGCCATATTACAGTGAAATAATCAGATTGCAGTAATATGTTATGTTCAGAAGAGGGGATGTGAGTTTTCCTGTAAAGAATTACAACTTTCACCTGTAAAATGTAGTTTGTGGTTTGTTAACTTTTGACTTTATATTGTAATCTTTATATTTTAAACCATTTTGCACTCAATGCAGCATACATTCTATAGACATTTTTGGATGGAAAGAATTAATTAAAGATTCATCTACAATTTTTTTCAAAATAGTTACTAGTCACTAATTTTGAGTAAACATTTGACATTCTAAAAGAAGAATAAATAAGAATAACACTGACCCTTGGCAGGTGATCTTGAGTATTGTAGTTGGAATCATAATCCGAGAGAATGTCCAGGACTTCAGAGTACATATCAATCAAAGACTTCTGCATAGGATCAAAAACAGGATAAATGCTTCAACGAAACCCAGCGAATTGTTCTTTGTGCTCACTGATAAAAATAGATAAAAAAAGACTGTTGAAATCTGACCTTGGCTTTTCTTTGGTGAATCCCCTTGTCATCTTTCTGCAATACGACTTTCCTCAGCTCCTTATTCTCCTTTTCCAGACGCTCTAGCATCCGTTGGTACTTCATCTATACAAACATGAGAGAAACGGAGTATAAAATGATGATGAACAAATTAAAAATGAACTACTCTAAATCAAGACTTAAAATCAATGACATTTAACAGTTAATACCTGAGTTCGAAGAAGTTCATCCTGAAGCTGGTCAACTCTTTCTTTATCAGATGACTGTAAGCACAAGAAACAATGTAGCAGACTATGATCATGTTATTTCTTTTCAGGACAGCTGATCATCTTCCTAATATTCCCCTGTAAGAGTCATTGCACAAACAATCCACATCTCATGCATTCAATTCCAGTATCCCAGCAGAGGATAGGCAAGTTAATGGAAAGAGAAGAAATTACACTTCCAAGCATTTAATCAATCATTTATTCTTTACACAAATCACCACACACACACAAAAACGATAAATCAACGCATTAAAAGTGCTTCTTGAATCATTTATTGGCCCGCACCTGCAATGCAACTGTTGAGCACACGCACCATAAACTACAGGGCAAATCACAGAAAAGCAGTGAATGATTGGACACAAAAGAAAGGACACAAAGGTAAACATCAAACATACACAAACACACATCTACATAAAAAGGTGTGTGATAAAATGTGTTTTGTTTTCTGCTGAATAACATGTATTTTGCCTATGTGCAGACCTGGTGTGAGGCAGGTTAGTTTTGCTGGCCAACAGCTGAAGCAAAGTGCATTGCACATGTGGCAGGACGGCACACCACTCCATGCAGTGAATATAAACTGTACACGTGGGACTTTGTAAATAAATGGGTTTTGCATGAGCGAGGCAGAATGGATCGAGTTTGGGCTTATCGCAAAAATTATGAAAATATACAAGACTCACTTTATACTACTAGCATTAGATGGATTGCAAGTTTTTTTTTTTTTTACTTTCACAATAACAATTTGTTTAGAATAGGGGTCTTTTGAAAGCTATTTGAATGAAACGTTGAAACAGTTCACTGTATTGTTTAAAAGGATATCGTTTTTAAAGTCACTTTGATAGTTAGAAATCAATGTATATGGCATAAACCATGGGGTTCAAAAGTCTGGGACCACACTGAAAATCTGAGATTCAAAAAATAAAGTTTATTTAATCTTGGAAATTAATGTTTATTTTTTTTATTAAAAATTATTAACCAAGAAACAGTATAGCATTAATTGAATGAGAATATTATACATAAAGATTCTGCTCTATTTCTAGGTCACTAAAAAAATTAGCAAATTTGTGACTGATCGTGTGAATATATTTGTACAAAAGGTCATATTTCGTTCCATTGAGGATCACAAAATGCTCTTTGGAACATTCTAAAATAGAAAGGCATTTTGCCACACTGTATGGGGTAAGTTGTCACAATAGAACAATCCATTAAAAAACTATTATAGTATACTATTTTAATTCAAAAAAGTTATTCTAATTAAAGGCAGTTTTTAATTTTATGTTTAAATAGAGACAGGCTATGTGACAACTTAACCCAACTAGCCTCAGTACCCCCTGATTCCCCCATATTTTGTAATGAAAACTGATTTATTAAATAAATAAAGTTTGATCTAGTGGTCTAAGAATTTGAACCTCACTATATAAGCTATGAGATGGAATAAGATCACATTTTGGTGGGAAGAGCATGTAACCAAACAGACGCTCAGATTAAATTAAAATACAAAAGCGGATTAAGCAAAATTCTCGTTTAGGACAAGTCATTTCCAACAGGCGCCTGGATGGGTGGAGCAAGCTACTTATTTGGCTTGTAACTTAACTATATTAAAGCTGTAGATCTCTCACACCAGTCGTGAATACCTCCACCATTCTGCTAGCTATATTATAAATATAAACATCATCATTATAGTCAGCTGATAAGAACTTGAAAAATATGTATTTCTGAGTGTCAGAAATTCAATATATCATTTCAAAAGCACAATGTAACTAAAATCGAACGGCGTGGGGCAGTCAAAGACCGGCATGAGAGCCACAGCGTCAGAGGGGTGGTGGGGGAGTGGACCTTCACCTTGCTTTTGGACTGCGAGGGGCTGGGGTTCGGGTTCGGGGCCGGGCTGGGACTGGGTGCAAGCGGCGGAGGCGGAGCATTATTGGCTGCCGCCCGCCGCATCTCCTCCTCATGCTGCTGGATCTGCTGCTGAATGAGAATGAGCTCGCTGAGCAGCCCCTGCTGAGGGACGGCACAGTGACAGAGAGGGGCAGTCAATCAACCTGCTTACCAACCAATAGGAGGACATGACAGAGCCTTTGGGTAACGGTCCGCCTCACTGCTCTTAATAATACAGTAGTTTAAACTCGGTTATGGCGAACCTAAAATCTTAAAGAGCATAAGAAATGACCATAAAGGTCTCTCAGCAAACGGGAGGGGAAGAGCTGAACTGCGAACATCAGAGGAAATTTATAAGAGAACATTTGTTCGCACTAGTAATAATGTTGAGTCACATTCAAGACCTGCACTCAAATTCAATGTTGTCAAGCTGCTATAATTGCAGTAAGTTTTAATAGATTAACTAATATCATTTAAAACTAGTGCTACAACGCAAAGCAAGCATTTGAGGAATACGTGATTGAGTAGCAGAACAGTGCAAAGCCTGAAGCTGGAGAGAGCAAATATTTACTGCACATCTTACAAACACCGCTGCTTCCGAATATATGTATTAGGCTAATTCAGTTGTATAATTTCATCTTACACGCACTCATACTTTCATTCAAAAATTTGGGGTAGGTACAATTTTTTTTAAATGTTTTTGCTCACCAAGGCTGCATTTATTTGACCAAAAATAAAGTAAAACCGTCATATGAAATATTATTACAATTCCAAATAACTCTTTCAGCAGCCATTACTTTAGTCTTAAGTGTTAAATGGTCCTTCAGAAATTATTCTAATATGCTGATTTGATGCTAAAGAATTATTTCTTCTTATTATCAATTGTGGAAACCATGAAGCATTTTTTCTATGATGAATAGAAATTTGAAAAGAAATTACTTTAATCGAAATGAAAAACTTTTGTAACATTATAAATGTACTGTCACTTTTTTATCAATTTAATGCATCCTTGTCCTTGATGAATAAAAGTATAAACTTATAAAATATAAAAAATAAATGTACTCACCCCAAACTAAATAATAGTGTAAATATGCTTAGACTTCCATTATAACTGCTACAACCTTGTCTGTTAAGACATTTTATGGGATATATCGCTCTTTTAGGAATGTTAAAATGAAAAACTTCAGTGTTAATCTAAGATAAACTAAAAAGTATACAGTTTTCCACTGTAGACAAAGAGTGATTCATGAGTGATGAAACAAAGAAAGTGAAAAACAGAACACTGACATTAAACATTATATCAAGTATTAAATAATTTGCTCTCAGAGAAGCAAGTTTTCTCAGAGAGCACAAAATGACCATGGCAGACAAACATGGAGTTAAGGAGAGGGAAGCTTTTAGACAGACAATAAGCTGAGAAAGACAGAAATGAATCATCAATCTCCTGGAATAAGAGTTTAAATCCAGTTGCAGGACAAATTATGTGTGAACCCTTTGGATTTGCATATATAGGTTATAAAACTGGATCTGACCTTGGAAAAAGAAGATTTTAGAACATCTAAAATTAAGAATTGTTGACTTGCATGAAGCTAAAAATTACACAAAAATATCTCAAAAACATTTGCAAAAAAAAAAAAAAAAAACATGCCAATGTTTCAGCATGTCAAATGATACGAAGATACATCTGTACACGGAGAGAGACATTTCATTCAAATAATGAGAAGGTGTCCAAAAGAGGAAAAATATCAAGAGCAAAGTGCAGACTGCTCACAAACAACAATTTTAATTAGTTGAGTAATGGGGCAGCTTAAATCTTTCCAGCTTTTTGTTGTTTTGTTGTTGCCAGAAACCACCAGTGTTTTTAATCATTTTCACAAATATTTCATGGCCCCCACAATAATATTTAGTTGTATGAATAGTATGCAATATATCAAAAGAAAGAACAGACCCTCTGCTTTTAAACAAAACAATCTATTTTATGCTAATTTCATGCATTATTTTGTCATCAACACTTGAATGTGGGTAAGTTTCATAAAAAAAAACTCAATTTTGAGCAAAAAGCTGAGAAAATCACGTTGTTGTCAGACTACATCTGGATCAGATTCAGTACAGTGATCAAAACATAGATGGAGTCCATCATCACAGCTTCACAGTCCTCTAGCTCATCCTGGGTCGACATTTCATTCGGTAACATTAGGCCGTTTTGATTTATAAGCTGTTTATTGTTGATGATTCAATTATTTTTCATATGCATCAGCTAACATATGAGATCGCTCGTTTCTGCTGCTTCTTTGCCTGTGTTTTGATCTGGATATACAGTACTAGCTTGTTCAGGAGATGCGTAACAGCGCCCCCCTACCTTACAAAAGTGACGAAACAGAAAGCAGCAAAATCTTGTCAATGGCAGGGAAGCGTTTTCTCATAAAAGTTGAGATAACTCGGCAATGGCGGGGAAAGAGTTCATAAAAGAGAAACTTAACTTCAGCATTAGCAAGTTGCCTGCCACAAGCTACTGAAACAGTGTCTCAATATTTACCAGGACTACAAAACATTAGGATCGCCATCAACCAATGGTGGTTGCCCCTTATAGGAAATAGTCAAAACAATAGCAAAGCAACTGGCAACTCAGTTAAAGCTGGAAAAAAGCCCAAGCAACACAGCTTGGCAGAAAAATGCAAATAAAGAAACTTAAGCTGCTTTAATTATTATAATGGCTGGATATACTAAATGATGACAAGAGCCGTCATAATATTATGGTATACCTTTAGCATTCAGAAAAGCCATTTGAAACATCAGTGAAAAGAGACATTTACCTTCTTGAACTGTTTATCACTGCTGTCAGACATGGCTGCAGACGTTGGTGGGATATCTGGTGCTCTCAGGGCTGAATCGCCTGTGGTTTCTAGGAAAAATAAATACAACATACAAATACAAATTATTGTTCCTCCTCTTTCACATTTAGAAACAATAACTGTCATGTGACAACAAAAATTATTATGCGAAAGCATATATTTGCTTATAGTTTAAAGAAATTACATCAAGTCACCATATCCCAAAAGAGACTCAAAGGTTTGAAAAGTAAATGGTGCAAAAATGTTTGAGAAATAGTTCTTAAATTATCGAGGCACACTTTGAGTGTAGTAATGAGAATATATACTGTATGAAAAAATATGAGCAATATGTTATGGAAAACATGAACAGGAATATGAACATTATATAAAAATTCAGTTCTAAACAATTGTACCCTCTCTAAGATAGCAAGAATTCAGATTACATATTCAATCAGTGTACTTTTCAAAACTCTTGAGCTGTAAGAACTTCACACACATATAGAATAAATTAGTAATATCGATGGAAAGAGAGAAAGTGACAAACACAGGTAAGGGCTCACAAATCATTAGAGAGGAGAAGGTGAAGTCAAGGGACCAAGTGGCAAGACAATTCAATTCGGAGAAATCCACATTCACAGATACTGTTAGTGTCATTAACTGCAGCTCTACTGTAACTGTAAGTGTAAATGTAAAGTCAGTCAGGAAATCTGAAACTGACTATGAGTGACCTATGTTAACTGAACGCTGTAGCATCCAGTTAAAAGATCTCAGCTAAAGGTATATTATGAAAAGTCAAACAAACTAAATAACACTTGAGTCTTTGTGATCCAGTTTAGACAATACACTAGCGTTAAAAAGTTTGGGGTCAGTAAGTTGTTGTTTTTTATGAAAGAACTTAATACACTGGTTCAGCAAAGATGCATTAAATTGAGGAAAAGTGACAGTAAAGTCATTTACATTGTTACAAAAAATATATATATATTTGAAATAAATGCTGTTTCTTTGAATTTTCTGTTCATGTGACACTGAAGACTGGAGTAATCGCTGCAGAAAATTCAGCTTTGCATCACAGGAATAAATTCAATTTAAAAAATATATTGAAATAGAAAAGTTATTTCGAAAACATTAGAAAAAATACAGCCAACCCCAGACTTTTAAAAGACAACACAACACTGTGACGCAACTGCAACAGGAAGCTTATTTTATATTTTAAGCTTAATAATATTAAGCTTCTGTCACATAAAGAAGCTGTAGCTCTGTACAGACAATAAAGCGATTTCTGACTAACAACATTATTATAATACTTTAAAGATTATTCCCTGTTTGGCTGGCCCATCCTTAGAGGCGCACACCCCACCATCAACTTAAATCCATTTTACATCAGTGCAGCAGATCAGGAGGAATCGAGGCACGCTAAGTGAGGCATTTACACACCTAATAACAGACGCAGGCCAGAAGCTCCATTGACTTCACTACCCAAACCTGTGAAGAACGTGGAGGGAGGGAGAGGAGAAGGGAGGAACAAGAGGAACAAATGAAATGAAAATAAAATAAAGGCTGTAGAAAAAGCATGGAGCGCTCATTCCATTACACATTGGATTGGGACTCTAGCGGACAAGCAGTGTCAGCAGCACTGTACACTGGAAAACATCTTAAGCAAATAAATAACCCAGACTTACGTGAAAAATCTTAAAATGCCTCAATGTCATATTACCATTAGGAAGAAACTGATTACGCATATATGGAAAAGATTATTAGCAATGCAGTGTCTAAGAATATACTGATCCATTTAGTTGGCAAAAATCACAGAGAGAAACCACATGGTTAGATTTAGCACCTTGAAGCTTTAAAGATTTTAACATTCAAACACATTCGCATAAACGGTCTGACATTCACAAAAAATACAGTAAACTACGATGGCAAAGCTGACCATTTCTCATGTGTCACATGATACTTCAGAAATCATTCTATTATGCTGATTTGGTGCTCAAGAAAGATTTCTTGAGATTATCAATCTTGAAAACTGTTTCACTGTCACTTTTGATCAATTTATTGTATCCTTGCTGAATATATCTCTATATTTTTTTTCGGTACTTTCCTGTTATCCGGACCCCACGATGGCCTACCCCTAACCCCGCCCCTAAACCTACCCGTCACTGGGGTTAAGACCAATCAGGGACGATGGCCTACCTCTAACCCCGCCCCTAAACCTACCCGTCACTGGGGTTAAGACCAATCAGGGACGATGACCTACCCCTAACCCCGCCCCTAAACCTACCCGTCACTAGGGTTAAGACCAATCAGGGACGATGGCCTACCCCTAACCCCGCCCCTAAACCTACCCGTCACTAGGGTTAAGACCAATCAGGGATGATACGGACTATACGGGAGTCGGGACTAAAAGAAACACGTGGGGTCCGGATATTTCGTTTCTCTTTATTCAGTTTGTATCCATCATGAGGTGTGTGTTCATTGCTTACCGCTGGAGAGGAGGCTCTTCAGGAAAGTGAAGTTCTCTCCGACCTTTTCCATATCAGGAAGTAGTTTGGCTATCTCTTCTAGTTCAGGCAAAGCTCTGGCGAGCTTGTCTTTATTCGGGAGCAAAGAAATTACATCATTAGCATCATTATCAACCCAAACAATTGTATCCAGTGCACCTAAACAAACAAAAAAAGTATATATATATATATATATATATATATCAGAATAAAATAATATATCGGCCATCATATTGGTATCGGCCGATATATGGCCGACTAGCCTTAGCACACACAGCTCAAACAGCAATGCTATTATTTTAAAAAGTAATATTAATTTTAGATGGGTTTTTTTTGCAAGAACATTGATGCATTATTAATAATAAATAGAACTTTTATTTTTTTATATTATTTTCATCAACAATGTTGTTTAATTAAAATGATTTCATTATTGTCCATGTGGAGGCTGTTCCATTTTACTTATCCATAGCACATGGCATATTTTTATTTCATTGTGAGGCAATACATTTTCATTTATTTTTTGATAAATACATTTGGCTCTTGGAGTGTAAAATCTTACACTTGTTCTAACTAGGATACTGTATGTCTGATTTATGTTGATGTGCTTGGGACATGGTTTTTAATGGTAAGTCTTTTGGTTTGGTAATCAGGCTCTCAATTTTTTTTAATAAAAATATGAATTTATATTTATCTGCCAATATATCAGGTATTGGCTTTCAGATATAAATAATTATTCGGTATCATATCAGAAAAAAATTCATATTGATGAATCCCTAGCATAAGCATATTTCTTTTATCAAAATATGGCTCTCTGAATTACTTACCTAAATCAATATTTTCACTCAGCTCCCAAATGAAGTCTGGCACAATCCATGTGTATTGGCTCATATCAGGAAGCATTTCCTTCCATTCATCATAGGTCTGTAAAAAAAAAAAAAAGAACAGACAGTATTTATTGACTAGTAGTGGACTAATAAACATTTTGCTTGATTCCAAAAGCCAATAAGTATTTTTGTTGATAACTGATATGATGGCGGATATATCTATAAATCACATGCTTAATCTGTTAAAACAACATGATGACATTGAAAACCAAATATCTGCATCTTGTTTGAAATAGAACAAGCAGCACACCCAGTGTTCATTCAAATTCAGACTCTGCATGTGCAAGTAAAAAGACTTTGAAGTCAGTCATTTAAATTGGCTCAACACTACCAAATAGTTAAGCGTACCTTTTTTGCTGTATATCCACCTCCAACTGCTGAGCCCAGCAAGATGTACCTCAGTTTCAGCAGTCTGGCAGCAAGTCTGGCGACCCAGAATGTCCGGTGCTGTTGATAGCCGTGTCCTCCTGACCGGGATTTGGGAGGACGCATGGGAAGCCTGGAGAGAGACGTGTAATGGCGGGCCGCTGAGCAGTGAGGTGGTCTTTGTGGGTTGTTGTTAGCAGAGAAGCGGTGATGGATGGCACGAGAGAACGGGTGCAGTTTCTGCAACGGAACTCTGAACTTTACCCCCATTCTGGAGGGAAGAAGATTCTTGCAGGCAATGCTGTGGAGAGAGAGACACTGTGATCATTTGGACACATTTATACTCTTCTGAGTCTCTTATTTTCCAGATTATATCAATCCGGGATGTACGGTATATCGGCCACCATATCATTATCGGCTGATATATATGTTCATAGAAAAAAAATGGCAGAAATAAAGCAGAAAAATAATGGACTATTTCCTTTAGCTGAGACACTTCAGATGCGCACTGCTTTAAATATAATTGGAATTACTTTGAAAAAGGAAAACACAGTTAAGTGAAACATGTGCAGTGCAAGTCTGTCATTTAGGCTACATAAAATTGTAATGAAAATGACAAAACACTAATGGTTCAAGCAGTGTGCTATCGTTTTCGATTAACGGTAAGTGACATGTTACAGCTGCAATTGACTAACGTTAGGGTTTTTTGTTAATAAAACTAATAAATAAAATGTTTATGAATGATATCACTCTATCTAAATGTATTTATCTAAAACCGTGAAAAGTGAGTCAGTGTTCGGGTGTCTATTAATGCAGTACTAGGCTGTCAGTGTCATTTAGGAAACGATAACGTTACCAAGTAACATTAGTCATTAAGGGCGAATCATTACAGTCAGCCGTCCTTTAAAATGATAAATTAGTGTATTTATATCACATATGGGATTAGGTATTTTATTTATATATCCAATCGCATGGTTTCCAGTCTGTATCTGCATTAAATTAACGTTATGTAGCTGCAAGGAGCTAACGTTACTCTACTTACCAGGTAACTACACTTCCGGCTCGTAACATCCTGCTATTGGCAATAACGGAATATATAGGAGTCTATCAGATCTCTTTCCGATATAAAATTCAATTCATCTTTCCAAATGTGGCACTCAAGATAGCTGCGTGGCTAACAAGGGCACAGCAAGCAGGCGATCACCAGTGTCAACTGCTGCTGGATGAGTGAAAAGTAGTTCCTGGTCCATAGAGTGACGCCATACTTTCAAAACAAAAGTCAGCAAAGATAAAAGTCACGGTCTGGGTCACATGCAATGGAAAATTTTCTTATTTATTTGTAATCTGAAATGAGATGTAAAGATGCTAATTTTTATGAGCAGTATAACTGGAGAAGAATAATTGTAAGGGCCATTTTTTAAAACACTAAGGTAAAATAACACCAATCTTTGATTTCTTAAGTAGCCTAAATTTTTATATTCTCAGAAAATAAAGTGGCTGTAGAAAGCAGTCAGATTTTTTACTATAATAGGATTTCATCACAGTGTATAAACATGACATTTCCTAAATGTGTGCAGTCAGTACAATGGAGTTCCTTAATTTTTTATTTATTAATATCTTTGCTCATTTTGAGAGGGTAATGAAAAAGTGGAACATTGTTAGACTCAATCAAGTCCAATGTAGGCAATAGCCTACCTCTGAGATTAATTTTAGGTTCTACTTGTGATTGCAATACAAATAAATTCCACTAGAGGGCAAGTGACAGTGCATAGCATAGATGCAATATTGAAGGACTAGCTTTAACCTTTAAATCTTTACCATAACATTTACCGAAATTACTGTAGAACTGTAACTGTCATCCTCACAGATCAAGTTAAGCTTAAGATCTCTGTTCATATTCCCTGTTAGAATGTCCCCCTGAACAAAGACTGTACTGAATGTGCAATCTTCCTCTTTGAGTGTCTTCATTTGGCACGTTCAAATTTAATTAAACTGTCAGTGCTCTTTGTTCTGGCTTCTGAACTGTGAATAGTGTGGCTATAGACAAGTTGTTCAGCCTGAATGGACGTGCTTATGACGTGTGACCTCTTGGGAATGGGATGATGGTATGATAATATTGATATAGACCGCCAACTGGGTGTGAAGTATTTCTCTTTACAATATCTGAAAGAGAACTTCTCCAGATTAGTGTGTCTTTTGTGCTACAATAGGGTAAAAATATGAGATAACTAAAGTGCTTTCGTTTTTGTTTTGTTTTGTGCTTATATATGTATGTATGGCCTAAAATTAACACCAAGTGCCAAATGCAAGTAAAAATAGGCATACATGACCAATTTAAATATTAAAGCGCAATAAGACGCAAAAGGGAACTCAATTATCCGCTTGCTGTGTGGGAAGTTTTCGAGACAGGGGTAACTACAGGTTGGAGTAATGGGTGTGCCGAAAGGTGCAACAACAGAAAGCCCTAACCCTAAACCCCACAAAACAGCAGCAACCCCACAAAAGACAAATTTTGTGACCAAATAAAGACCTTTCGCCACGCCCATTACTGCAAACTGCAGATATGGGAACATAAAAAAAATGAAATTGCAACTTTTTATCTCACAATTCGGACTTTTTTTCCCACAATTTCAAGTTTAAATCTGGCGTTTTTTTCTCAGAATTGCTTGATATACCTCGCAATTGAGACATAAACATTCTTAAAAATTGAAGACTGGCATGCTTTATTGGCATTAATGGTTTCTTGAAGAACCTGTAATAGCATGAAACCCTAAAAGTTTCTTTGGGGACCCAAAAATGGTTCATCCATGGCATCACTGCAAAAAAACTCTTTTGGAACCTTTATTTTTAAAGTCATGAAATCGAAATTTACCCTATTTACTATGTTAGTGCACAGTAGGCCTATTAGTCTTGTGGTCATCAATTAAACCGTGCAAGTTAATTCACACAGAAAGAAAAAAAAGATTTTAGTCATGGAAAATTTTAGTCATGGAATTTATATTTTTGCGAGTGTAGATTTTTTTTTCTTCAGAATTGCGAGTTTATATATTTTTTTCTCAGAATTGCGAGTTTATAACTCAATTGTGAGTTATAAAGTCAGAATTGTGAGAGAAAAACTCGCAAATCTGAGAAAAAGAGTTTTTTTTTTCCTCAGAATGGAACTTTAGACTATAACCCACAATCAAAGTTTATATCTCACAATTCTGAGAAAAGATGTAAGAATTGCGAGTTTATATCTCGTAAATATGACTTTATTTCTCGCCATTTATATCCTGCAGTTATCCCGCAATTTGGACTTTATAACTCACAATTGCACGTTTATATATCGCAATTCTGACTTTATAAATTGCATTTGCGATATATACAAACTTGCAATTGCGAGTTATAAATTTGTAAACTCACAATTTTGTGATAAAAAGTTGCAATTATATTTCAAATTGTTTTATTCTGCGACTGAAACATGCTTAGATACACTTGGAGATTTATGTGCGCAAAAATCCGAAGTGTGCAACCAGACAGCAACAACTGGTAAATTGAGCTCTCTTTCGCTTCTTCTTGTGTTTGAACGGACAAATTAACACAAAGTTATGACAAAAAAAATTGGTTATTTCTAACTGAACATAAACAGATGACAAAAAAAAACGCATTTGTATTAGTAGCCTATATTGAATCCGTGCAGGTCTTAAAGTGACAGCAGCCTAATATTCCTGCTGCTGTCTGTGTCATTAATATTAATACAACAACAAAACACAACGATAAAATCCCTCCCTGCTCTTGTCTGAATAACATGTGTAACTTTGAGGATTAATCCATATTTAATTTATACAGTGAAGACCATCCAGTGTTGTTTTACATTTGATTACTTTATTGAATTTCTGTCTCTGAAAACTAGGCTACCGTTAGACTTACCTAAAAAACACTGTTTATTTCATTTGTTTCTTTGTTCCAATTAGTTTGTGCCACTGCTTTTAATTAGATTTTTTGTTTAGTTATTTTATTACTGACTGTTTACTTGTCTTTAATGTTTAAAGACGGTTTTTCAGCAGTTTAAAAGGCTGCTACTGTATAGGCTTTTTGGTTGACACATGATGTAAAATGTCAATTGAATGCACACTGCCATAGCAAGTTTAGATCAATCATAGCTCTTAGCTAAAACAAGAGACATGATCAATTTGTATTTGTGCTAGTAACAAAGTTATGAGACAGGAACAAAGCTGTTGTCTCCCTGTATAGCCATAAATTCAGTCTGGGTCTTTTCACTCATCATTCAGTCAGTGAATTTATGTTAAGGCCATTCAAAACTCAGAATATGATTAACACACTGAAAATTCTATAGATGCCTTTAGGACAGTGGTTGTCCTCAAAAGATACTCTCACTTTCTCCTCAGTGTTGTAAACTGCGTCATGAGTTCTTCTGAGGCCTATAAACACTTTCTGGTCAAGTACACACTGCAGCGAAATGTGATTAATTCTATTCTGGTCAGACAGAGTTTAAATTACTAGTTTAAACTAATATTGTAAATTGCAATATCAGGACGACTCCTGTATTCTGTACAAACAGTGTTCCAGTTTTTTTTTTTATTTTTTTTTTTAACTGCCACATTTAAAGGCTGTCGTCATCAAGACCGTTGTGTATGTAACCTCCTCTTGAAATAATTACTTATACTCCACGATTGGCTCCAATTTTACAAGGACTCTGTCATTTTTGGACCACAAGTTCATAACTACAAGTCTGTGTAGAAGTCAAGAACAAATATTGTCATACCTGCTGTTTTTAGATGGGATAATGTAGGACTATTTTAGTGTAAGAAAACACCTGAAATAGAACCACAAACAGAGCAACCATTTATATGGTCAAATAAATCCGTTTTCGCTTGCACAGAATTTTGCACTGAAACTGGAAAGGAATGTACTGATTTATTTTTTATAGTCAGTGTTTATTCTCGTTCAACTGCTCCTTCTGTCAGGAAGTAGTTGGATTTGGTCACACTTGACCCAACACTGAATGATCTCTTCTACTTGTTATCCATAACAACTTGATTCATTAAACTCCTTAGTGTTATAATCTATGGGATAGCAGGTGTAACCAGGGGTGTAACCAGGGAGGGGTGTAACCAGGGGTGTAATGGTCACCAGCTGAAGTGCCCTCGAGAGCCACCAGAGGGCACTCCACATCAGACTATTGTCATTCCCTCGCAAACTACATCTCCCGTAACTCACTGCTCGGACTCTTATCACATTCACCTGACATCCATTATCACATTCACCTGTGTCTCATTATCTTGTTTAGCTCACCCCACTGGTTTACTCAGGCCTTGTCCACACGGACACGGGTATTTTTATAACCGTGACATTTCTTACGCGGTTTGGCCGTTCGTCCACACGGAAACACAGTATCAGGGCACTGAAACCGAACATTTTTGAAAACCCCTGCCAGGGTGAGTATTTTCTGAAACGTCGGTTGCAGTGTTGTCGTAGACGGTAAAACCGGAGTTTTTGCGCCGCTGACGGCTTCTGATTGGCCAACGTGGCTTTACGGTTAGGGTTATATCGCCGCCTGCTGGTGTTGCATGCTCTTGACAGCGCTTGATAGCGTGTTTTTGCGTTTTCATGTGGACGGAGTTTTTTTTTAAAACGCAGGAAGGAAAAACTCCGGTTATAAAAATATCCGTGTCCGTGTGGACAAGGCCTCAGTCATATCTGCGAAGTCTTGTTTAGTGTTATGCTGCATTTCCGAGCATTCTCCCTGGTTTCTTGTCTCTTGGTTTTGGATTTCTTGCCTGTTCCGTGGATTTCTCTTTTGCCTGTGTTCCCTGCCTTGTGTTTGTTTGTGGACTGCCTGCCTGTGTTTGACCTTTCCTGTACTTTGGATTACGTCTTTGGATTGCCCTGTTCAATAAATACTGCATTTGGATCCTCGACCTTCTTGTTCTCGGAGCAGTTCGTGACGGCAGGATCGTAAGAGTAAGATCACTGAATAACAAAAGAGATGGTCGTTTAGATTTCTGTGATTAGAAGCACCTTGTGTTAGTAAGGACACAATTCGGGTTTGTTGAGGACAGGTCTTTCTGTCAGTGCTTGACACCATCCCAAAACTTGCAATATCTGAAATATCACATTGCATTTTTTGGGGCATTATACCTTTTGCTTGGATAGAGCTATTTTTTCACACATTAATATTAATTCTCTCTTCAGATTTTTATGTATGTAAGGTTTTGGCTGATCTTAAATTATAAGATTATCTCCATTCTGGGGTTCATTCAAAAATAAATGATTTCATTCGTTTAGATTTTTTTTTATATACTGTATGTCACATAACTGCCCTGAAAACGTTTTATCATGCCTTTTTTTTATAAACTGACAGTGCAACTGACAGTGCATTAGTGACAGTAAATGCTTTTACATTGATACAAAGAAATTCTTTATCATAACATGGTTGAATTACATTTAAAATATATTAGCCTAATATAAACAAATTGCATATATTAATATAAACAAATTGCAATGTTTCACAATATTACTTTTTTTTTAAACTATGTTGATCAAATAAATGCAGCTTTGAGGATAAGAGACTTCCTTCAAAAACTATTTTATATATATGTAACTTGTCCTAATTGTCCTTGAAACAATACATATCATAAAATATCACAAATATAATATTTTTATTCAGCCTAATTTACAATCAAACTGTTAAATTATTCAAAAAGCATGAATTTATTAATTAAGCATAGTTTTATGTGTATTTACATACAGTAAGCATATATACAAATTTACCTTTGCATGGCAAAACAGTTTCTACATAAAAATGCTATTAAGCACAGCACATTATTTTAAATGTGGTAGAAAATTCATAGTGGGAATTTCCCTTCTTTCTGTAGTAAAAAAAAAAAAGGTCATAATTAGTTAGTGCCCGTAGTTGAAGAAACACTCATATACGCATTGTGCAGATCTGTTACTGTAATGACTATAATGCAGGCAATATTTCTTTGCCGAACACAAGGCATAAAAATAAATAAATAGGCGAATAGTGACCTAGAATTCACATAACAGTTAAGGACAAGGATCAAACAGACATGTCCACAGGTGTTGTGTGTTTTCAGTGTCTCTGGCCATACGCTCTGCTGCCCCAGAGTCCAGCGGTGCACGACAACTGGAGCAGGACAGCGAGGCTTGGGGGTGGTTGTATGCCCCAGATTGCTTCTTCCTGAAAGGGAGGGGTTTTATCATATTCTAAACTGAGGTCAGCTGAAAATACATGTGTTCCTGAACGTGCAGCTGCAACATTTAGAATGTAAGAATAATGTGGCTACTTTTTTGCAAATATATAGTGGAGCTTTCTGACTAGGCAGACATAATCTGTCAAAATGATTCATAACATTTTTAGGATTCAGGATGGATGGATAACAATGATATACAAAGATATAGTGCATAACTACATTGTGAATATCTATTTAATGCATTGTACATAAAGGCTTCAAGTGAAGTGTTACCATATCATCTTTTGGTTTGTTGATTGAATTGATG
Organism: Semotilus atromaculatus; assembly: GCA_031834385.1. NCBI lineage: Eukaryota > Metazoa > Chordata > Actinopteri > Cypriniformes > Leuciscidae > Semotilus > Semotilus atromaculatus. The sequence continues at coordinate 11,061,598 of JAULUF010000007.1, read as the reverse complement.
CAATACAACCCACATTAGGCCTACTTCCCCAATGGTTATACTACAAAGCATTTGTCATGATCAGAACAAAGTCTAGCCATCGCACTCGATAGATGCCATTCTGCATTGATTGGTAATCTTACTTTACTCATTGTCAGACAGTATAAGTATAAATACATGATCACACCGACTCTCGCAGCACATGCTAGTTCTGGCCTGCTGCGGTCCATAATTATTGACAGGTTTGATGTGCTCATTGAGTGGAAAGTATGGGAGAATTGGAGTTGCATAGAGTGTGTGTGACTAACTCCCACCCTCAGGCCCATTGCTCTGTAATGGAAAGATTAAAAGCAGAGCACCAACCTAAAAAACACCATCCTCTCACTCTCTCTCTCTTTCTCTGTTTCTGTCTATCTCACCCTCTCCCTAGCTTTACCTCTCTCCCGCCCTTATACTGTAGTCCCCTCCCTCTCTCATGATAAATAGATAACAGAGAATTCACTTAAAGACTTTGACAAAAAGCTGTGCATATTTTGGGGTCGGCTTAGAGCAATTACACCCACACACTGTGAGCACCTAACTGGAGGAATCTAATTTCAACCAACCACAAAGCCAAGCCCAGCCTGGAGTCTGGACCGCACATTGCTTTCAACGAGAGAGTTCCTGAGAAGCTCCGGGACAACATCAGCAGCAGCAGGAGAAGCAGCCACGTCTGACCCAGCTGGATCATCTTATTACGCCGGCTGCACCCTGCTCCATTTTTTATTTCCAGGAGACAGGAGCCTCACAGAGAGCTCCACACACCAGCTCTCACGCTGTCTCTTCGGCTGCTTCCCGCCATTCTTATGGACAATGAGGAGGACGATGATGGGAACTTCACCAAGTGGATGAGCAGTTACTGGGGGCACGGAGAGGAGCACGACAGAGAAAGAAAGAGGAGCTTCAGGAGGCCATCCCGCAACAGAATTGACCGCCGTGCCTCTTTGCCCTGCATGGTAAGGTAGTGATCACACATGTGGAATGATGTTAGGGGAATGGGATTGGTCATAAATGCAACTTATGAATGTAGCCTATGTTAGTAAACAAATCCCACATTGGCTTTTGGTATAAAATGGATAGTTTTAACTTTAAATTCTGATTTGAAATGTTCAAAGTCATTGTAAAATGAGCCAACTGTTAGGATTATGAACTATAGGATTATGAACTATATCTCTGGAATATTATTGAATGTTATTTAATTTAACTTATTTTTATAAATACAACATCTTATTTTGCAATAAGGTACTTTCTATGAACGTGCAAGACTCACGATTCATTAGCCACTAATTCTCAGCTCATTATATTTTGCATGGGCTTTTTCGGGGTTTAAAATTTTAAGATAACTTTTTTTTTTCATTTCAAATAAATTCAAATAAGCTACAATGAACAAATCAATTGGACAAACACAGTAACAGTCAACACAGAATAACAGAACTAATTGTGCATCTTACTACAATCAAAAAAACAAAACAATATATATATAGCCTATGTATATTGCCCGCTCTTACATTAGAAATAAGGTGTATAATAAAATATACCAAAACATAATATTATCATAAACTATACAGTAACACAAATATTTATAATAATTAACTGTAGTATCTATAATAATTTAAATACATGTTTTACAATTATAAAAATGATATTGTTTAGAATTATTATACCACTGGTGTCTTTTGTCATAGTGCTGTTGGTGCCATTTTTTTAAAGGAGTAAGCTGATTTTTACCATAAAATAAGAGCAGTTCTAATCATGGTAAAATGACTGTAATGTAGCCTCACATCTTATTTCTTTAATGCTTCTGGAAGAAAGTGAATCCATTCACAAAGTCCAGTCTAGTCCAATTGCAGACTATTTTTGTCTGTTTATGGCTTATGGCAGGATTTTCACTGTGTTTTGACATGCAGTCAATCTTGAAAACAAAGCTGGGCAAAATATTGCATAATGGGTTTTGAAAGAGAACCTCTGTGAAAACAGGAAAGTGTGCTCTGATTAGAGGTTGTGACCCAGCAGAAATTGTTCTCTTCCCCCACAAATCAGTGATCATACGCTCTTTCTCACGCCTCGAAGACTCCTTAAGTAAACAATGTACAGCAAGACTGTGTTTATACCAAAAAGTTGGGAGAGAAGAATGTTTAAAAAATGTGTGATGGCTGCCTGGATTACTGCTAATTTAAAATAAAAACAGATGAAAAAAAATGGTCTGCGATGACAGCAAAGTATTCTTAAAAGAACACATGTATTTGTTAGTGAGCCAGGTAGATTTAAACCAGAACTTATTGTGGAATATCCTTCACTTTTTTTCTGCATGTTTAAATTTAAATATCCCAATTTGCACAAACAGTAAAATAAATATTACGTAAACAAAAGAAATTTGAGGCTGACTTGTTACTTGACATGGCAAACTTTGTGCTTAACGTGGTTTGTTGTTTCATAAATGTAACTTATTCCTGCTTACCTTTATAAAAACTAAGAGTGGACATCATCATTTACATCTGGATTTACATCTAAATGTTGTTAAATTTAAATGTAATCACTGTAAAAAAAAAAGATATTTTCAATAATTATGACAACATATGTTGTACATTGCTTTAACTCATCAAAATAAGTTAAGCAATTATTTTACAAGTTATACTATATTCAACTTATTTTTTTAAGTAAGTTTAATTTAATTTAAGGTGAAATGACCTTAACATACAAGTTGATTGTACTAAAAATTGAAGGCAGCCCACGTGCTTGCAATATTTATGTATTACGTTTAAGCCCACGTGCATACAATATATGTTAACCTTCTGCACATTGTCTAATATTGATTACATTGATCTATATATATATATACAGTATATAATTTATTACATTAAAATATACTGACTAGAGAGCAGCTTTTTCTTTCAAATAAAATTGACATTAAAATAAGTAAAAATCTCATAGATAAGTTTAATAATTTGTGGTACATATATGCATTCAGAGAAAAGCTCTGGGTCAAAAAAAAATTATTATTGACTTTAAGCTATAATGTCATGGTGCCATGTTAAATAGGTTTATATAATTTTTCTTCAAATGTGGCGGGTCTCTGGTCACTTTGTTGTTTTAAATGTATATTGATCTACAGCCATTTTTGAACTATAAGTCAGGAAATTAGTTCTGGCAGTGCTCATGCTCTGTATGTGTTGGAAAATAATATAGCTATCAGTAAACAGGGTACATGTCCTAAGAGACAGCAGTGAATGGCAGTTCCATCTCCAACGTTAATAGGTAAAGCTCCTATGCTTAGCTTGACTTCAAGTGAAATGTCTACACAAGTCATTATGAGCTGCATGCTCAAAAATAATGAACCTTTATTTAACCCTTGCCATGGCAGAGTGTCTTATACGGGCGGTTTATTGAGCCTTACAAAACTAACTTCATCATTAATTTGCTATAGGAAATTATGACTGGTTTCCCCAATGATGTCATTCTGCTCAGTATCAAATATCAACCACTTCAAAATGGGCAAACAAACAATAATCATTACTAAATTAGCTTTTAAAGATTCTTTTCACTTCCTATCCCATTGTCATGGTTTTTCTCCCTCTCTCTCTGTCTTGGTTTCTGTGCTGAAAAGTCTCAGCTAGAAGCCATGCAGGCGAACCATCTCCATTCTAACAACATGGCCCCTGCCCCTGTCCACCAAAAGAGCCGTGAGGAGAAGGAGGCGCACTCTCACCCTCGTGCCCGCCGTGTGTCTTCAGACGAAAACAGCCAAACCAAAGTAGGGGGACCTGAATGTCACATCACCACAATTCCAGAGCTCTCCAAGTGCTTAGAGAAGAGGCTGCGTTTCCACAACCAGAAGGTGATATCAATGGTGGGTATGAGGCCAGATCATATGTCACATACAATGGACCAAAAATGTTTTGAAACTGTCATACTTAAAATTTGGAAACAGCATATCCCCCAAAAGAAGGTCTGAACCATTAGTCACAGTGTGGTTATCTCAGGAGCAGACTGAAGACTCAGATTAAAGATGCAAACTCAAACTTTAAGAACTCTCTGGAACAAGCTGACATGCAGGGAAAACACATAACGCAACGGAGATTGGACAGAGACTGAAAGCAAGGCTGCATCTTAAGCCTAGTTCACACTACATGATTTTAAAACATCGGGCTGAACTGTGCGGTTCACACTACATGACTTGCTCTCTGTGAAATCAGGAGTGTTCAAGTTGTTGAGCTGTTCACACCACACGACACAACGTGATTGATCCGCAACAGGAGGTAACTCACTACACGAGTTGACAACAACTGTCACCCAACGATTCTATCTTGTCTACAAACCACGTTTTGTCACGAAAAATCACGTGATAAAACGAACCAGAAATGACGTGAAACAGCATGCGCGCAAATACCCAGCGAAGAAGAACACAACACGCGAACATGGACGTCAGACAGAAACTAGTGCTGCAAACTGTTTGCGCAATGATTTGCTCTGAGAAAATATATAGACTCTACAACTTCATTTTAAAAAAGAACACCCAGAACATCAACATTGTGGACATCGGCAATATACAGTTGACTTTCCTTTTTCCTACAAGTATTTTAGTAAAACCTATGATTACAAACAGGGATATACTTCCGAAAAGCATAAGTAATTATATTTGTATGTCTACACATACTTGTATATTTAATCTCTAGTTGCTCTGATTGGCTGTAGCTCATGACATCACGTGAGGTTGAGTCGCGCGACAGCTCTGGATATCTAGCATGCTAGATATTTTTCTGGGCTCGGCGACGCGTCTGCGAGGCGTCTGCGATGTGTTGTTGGCTCTCTCATACTAACAGATTGGCGAGCGTTCATCGTCCGCTAATCCCCCGCGATTTGCACGCGATAACACCCTGACCTGTCGGCGAGCTCAACGATTTGCAAATCGGGCTTAAATCGGGCTTAAAATCATGTAGTGTGAACTAGGCTTTAAATAGCAAACAGAAACAAGATAACTAATCAGGCACAGCTGGGACAAATGAACTCATAATGACAGTGACCATAGAAACAAAGGAGTGGTTGGAAACATAACAAATGAACACAGGAACTGATCAAAAATACAAACAGAAAGTCCATACACAAACTGAATCGTGACATTACTCCCCCCTCCTCGAAAGGTACATCCTCGCGGCACAAACTGGGTGGGGGAGCCCTGCAGGCTGCCCTGGTTAGCTTAGGGTTAACAGACAGCCGGGCGGCGCCAGCAGTTCAGGGCACCAAGGCGGATCCGACAGCTCGGGAGACCAGGGCGGATCGGCCTTCGTGGCCTTGCTGATGTAGCCAGCCTCGGCCACTATGGCAGAGGACGTATTAGCCCCCCTAAAATGTTCATGGGGAGAGCTATGGGTTTCTGGGCTGAAGACTGGAGGGGCTGGAGCCATCTCTGGGCTGAGCTCAGGGACTGAAGGCCTCTCTGGGCCCTGGACGGGGACTGGAGACTATGGCGCGGAGGCGGCCGCCCTCTTGGCAGAGGGCTCCGTGGCTGCCGTTACGGGACGGGACTCGGGAATGTCTCCCGAGTCTTGGGATCGGGGGTACACGTCTTCCAGTACACTTGATAATGGCGTCCCTCCAGGAAAGTCCTCGAGTGTCTGGAAGTTCAACTGGGTGGTAGTAGTTGGCCCCGATCCAATATAGTGTTCTGAGGGTCTCGTTATCATAGGTAGAGAGGATGGCAAGACAGCAGAACTCCACGGAGTAATCTACAAAGTAGACCCTTCTGGGCCAAAGCAGTGAACTGCGCTACTATATCCATTTTAACGGTCCAGTCTTCTGTCACAGTGTGGTTATCTCAGGAACAGACTGAAGACACCGATTAAAGATGCAAACTCAAACTTTAATAATAACTCTCTGGAACAAGTTGACAGGTAGAGAAAACACACAATAACACAACGGAGACCCGACAAATACATCAGTGGTCTAAATATATAAATGCCAATGCCAATCTTTGCATTCAGTTCATACCTGCCTGTCAATCTTCTCAATCAGAAGATTAAATTAATCTCAATTCATCCTCTGAAGGCTGCATAACTCCAACCAACCTACCAACTCCAAGGCAACCTTCATTTCGCATCCTTCATTCGGCTCATTTTGAAGGATGAATCAAGTGTACCCTCTGCAGCCTTCAATCACCCACAATACTTTGCACACATTCCAATTCACAAAAATTAACTGATGGAAAACGAGTCGGCACTGAGCTCTTCTGAGTTGTGACAACAAGTGTTAGTGTATATTGCAATACATACATGTTTTAGACAAAGTGCATCAATGCCCTATAATAATTATATTTTAAGATGATTTTGGCTGCTTTATTTGTAGGGTAATGCAGATAGCATATGTCTTGTTTGCCATGAAGAACTACGGAATGGAAGGAGTGGCATCCAAGAGCTTCACTGCAGCCATCATTTTCATAAAGAGGTAAACACATCCTGCATCATTCTCTCCTCTGTTGCCTGACAGTGCCAAATCCATCCCATCAACATTTGTGCAGTACACATAGCGCTTGATCATTATTTCGCATGTGTTATCCCTCCTCAACATACAGTTCAAAGTGTAACCTTAGTAGTGTGTGGAGTCCAGACACCCCATGTTAATTGAAGCAATGGGTTAATGGATATAGAGGTTTACGCGTGACACCAAATTAATGTTTTCAAAATTCCTCCTTGCATGCATGTTTATCTTGTTATTTGCTGCTCTTGTATCAGCTGTGACACTGAATATTCTGTCTCTGGTTATAGATTGGGCAGGCAAAATGGCCAGAGCAGCGTCCACGTCCACGTAGTGGGAGTTCTACACCTGCATGTGAACAAGAGGACTATCGCTTGCCCCGTCGTCAACTGTCTTTACGCAGACAGCGTTGATTGTTTCCAGGGAAATATACCATGGTACCAAAAGTAGTTCAACTAAACAGTAATCACTGTGTATTATCAAAAATCTTGTTCATTTGAAATGGTCAATTTTTGTTTGTTTATCTCCACAGTACTTTTGCTTAAAAATTAACCTTGTGATCTCTTGTTTGGAGGACAAAGCAAAGAATTAGATAAAAAAATTTAAAAAAAAATCTAATTCATTTACATAAATACTTTTTGTCATTTTTCTTTAGTTATAATGATATGAACAATATGGTTATACGTATTAGTGAACTTTCAATCAAATTGTGTTTTTCAGTGAATAATATACAGCTATTTTGGATTAGATAAGCAGCTGTGAATATAAATGATAGGGTTATTTTGGTGCTAGATTGGATGAATTATGGATGCTGAAACTGGTATCCTGAATTTGCAGGTCATATGTCAGAAGTTGCAGTTACAGTAGCTTGTTAAATGCACATGCTGGAAATAAGCTGGTGGCTAATCTCACCACTGTAATGGAAATCAATTGTGGACGACGGTTTTGCCCCTCAAAGGTCAACAGATCTATTTTTCATGCATACAGTTGTCATTCCATCAGGCCTCCGTTATCCCTCTTGTAAACTGCTCAGTCATAGAACATTTTATGGGCAAAGATTTATATATGCAATTTTTTTCAAGTCTTTTCTTTGGTGGAGAATAAACATAACATTTCATTTGACATTGTTTTCTTTAGCATTTATGACACACACTACCAGTCTTTTTGTTTTAGTAATGCACTGTAAATTTGTCCAAAAAATCAACAACAAAAAATATTCTAAGCATTGAATTAAAAATAAACGTTTCAATGGGTTTTTTTCAGTGATGCCATGGAAGAACCTTTTTTTCCAGTGTGAAGAATATTTTAATATTCTGAAGAACCTTTTTCCACAAAGAACCGTTTGTGCGATGGAAAGGGAATTTTAAAGGTTGTTCATGGACTAATAAAAAAAACCTTTAGATCAACTTCAGTAAACTCGTGCAGTTCTTTAAAAGCAATAATTGTTTCAGTATTCTAGCTTGTTTAGATGCATGCTCCAATAGTTTTCCATTTTTATATACAGCCACACCTTGACAATGAATGACCCTCCATAATGCTTTCCTCTCTTACAGTGCATTAAGAAATGACTTTGGCAGAGACAGTCCTGTCCCACCTGTCGAGTTCATGTGACCATGTTTGAGCCCCTCGACTGGTCCTCTGCTCCTGTCCAGTTTCCCTGACAATGTCCACATTTCTTCACTTTCAATGTCTGTCTGCTTCCCGTGACCCCGGGCACTGATTTAGTGTGTTTATATGTAAATATAAACAAAACAAGACCATCATCTCTGGGTGGAGGCATGGGTTTAAGACTTAAATTAAGTACAGGCGAGTGTGTGTATAGCAATCCTGCATGATTATATGGTCTGTTACTTGCACATGCTGTCTAAGATATATAATAGTTGGATGCGCATCTTTATATGACTCTCAAGAGCCTCAGCTCTATACATTCCTTACCCTCCTTTTCTGTCTTTCTTGCTTATTTTCCTAGTGTCATGAGGACATATTTGGCTAGGCTGAAAACTGTGCATGCTACATAAATTACCTTTTTGTTTTCACTTTTTCCATCTCTCCACTTTTGGCTATTGCACAAAATGCAATAGCCGCACATGCCAAATACAAAGGCAAAGAGTTTTAAACTCTATCCAATGTATTGTGATGTTTCTGATGATCAGAAATGTAAATATAGGCTCCATGCAAAGATGTAGAATATGTTGTTTGTTCGACCATACTTTTAATTAAATATTTAAAATTGAATTTAAGAATTTACACGAATTAGAAATAGGCCTACCTAGCCTACATTGATGCAAAGTTTTCATATAGTGCTGTTATTTTGACATTATTGTTTCGTATGTGTAATTACTTTGTTTTTACAAAACAGATTGAATTTATAGATTTGGTAGGATGTTATTTCGTTTAAATGCATTCAATTTCTATGTAAGTGAGTGCCATAAACTGTGAAATAAATAATGAATATACAGTTAGATAGATGAAATGGTGTTGTTCTCTTCGTTGTCAGGCCCTCGGGACCGTGCCTTTATGCACGTAGGCTACATGTGTGTCCCGCCCTATGTAGCCTACAATTATAAAAGAAACAATAACAGTAAAAACCCAATTAAACTCTGTGAATACGTTTCTTATAAAACAGTATGTCAGCAAAATATTATTCAACTTTTGTAACAAAACGTTAGTGTTTAGCAAGCGTAGCCTATGATCATAGCCTACCAAATATAGTTAACCGAGACTCGCCTGTCTATTCACAATAATTGATTTGTCAAGGTTTTCAAAATATGTAAAAACCGTAAAAACATAGCAAAAAATAAATAAATAAAAAATACACTAATACATTTTTAATAACTAGCCTACTTTTAGTTTCTTAAACCACTGGACTCAAATGTCCTTGTATTGTAGCCTAGTGCACTGCTTCGGTCGGAGAAAAAATGCACACGTGGAAAAGAGACCAGCTGTTGATTGACAGGGGAACTGACCAATCAAATTCGAAAACAATGACGTTTTGTAGCTTCATGAACGAATCGTTGATGGAATGGGAAGTTCCCTTAGGAAGACGCTCTGAAAAAGATAAACCCCACAAATCTGGTTGCGAAACAGCTGGAAAAGTGGAAAAGAAGTTGATACGTGTATTCCTGATGGAAAAAAAGTGATGTTGGTCAAGAGGGACTATAATTAACCGTGTGAGGATGTTTGAACATTTTTAGTGAACTGTTAACGGTAACGTTACAGCATCAAATGCAGACACTCGAGAAAAACATCGACTGTGAGGTTCCTTCTTATTTTTTCCAAGACTATCCTAATTATTTGGTCAATCGATAAGGTAAGAACTCTTAAGTCATATTTCAGACCACTTACTGTGCCTAAACGAAGTTATTATTTCCTAATGAAATAACGTAACGGACCAAGCTTTTTCTCTTAAGCCCAATAAAAAGCGAAATCGTTGAGACCTTTATCCAATAAACATTGTAAAGTTAAAGTTGTTAAAGCCATTACGGTGTACGCTACTGAATCATTTTTCGGGTAACGTTTTAAACTATTTTAAAAAGTCCATTTGTTTTTGTCATCCTTTCGTGGATGAGCTAATATGCCATATTTGTATAACATCCTATTTTGTGTGTGCGTGTGTATGTGTGTGTGGCCTAAAAGTGGACTGTGGTTTCTATTTTATTATGATTCTTTTTTGGTTCAGACAAAAAGGACTTCGTTTTTATGTACAATTCCAAATAATGTCGTTGTCATAAATACATGAAAGGATCAGGCCTCTTCACTGGAGAGACTCTCAAAGCTTTAGTTTGTCTCTATGGTAACAGCAGAGCATCCTGAAAAACAGTGTGTGTTTTTAGATCAAAGCTGCAGAGATGCTACTCATTGCCTTGATTTTCAGTGTCATAGTGCACAATGCAATAAAAATTTTCTCACCCTCATGTCTGTATGATTTTTTTCACCCTCAAAGGAGAATTGGTTTGGAACAACATGAGGGTGAGAAAATGAAAAATGTAAGAACAACATTTGAGACCCTCTGATTAAAATCATAAGTTGTGTTTGTTAACATTGGTTAATGCACTGTGAAAAAAACACGAACAAACAATGAACAGCTGCATTTTAACTAACATTAAACAAATGTTTTGTTCAAATGTTAGTTCATGTTAGGTAATACATAAACTAATGAAACCCTACTGTAAAGTGATACCACAAAATCAGTGCCAGAAGTGATGTGAGATCTTGAATTGATATGTCCTGAGGATGAAAAAGTGTGTCTCTCGAAGTCTCTCATTTTGTCTTAATACACACACACACACACTGTCACGACTGGGTAGGAGAAAAGGATAGAGGATTCAAGTGCAGGGAAGAAGATTTAATAAAGTAAAAACTCAAACAAAAGCAGATACAAAAGTCAGGTCCAACAGGGAGCACGAGGAACATGATAACATAAGACAACGAATCAGCACAGGATTACAAACACAGGGAGACTAAATAGGACAAACAACAAGGAGGGTAACGAGGAACGCAGGTGGGACAAATTAACCAATAAACAGATAACAAGGAAGGTGGGGTCAAGACAGAGACAGGAACACAACACACCACATGTGCTATACATGACAGGACAGACATGTGACACACACACACACACACACACACACACACATTATATATATATATATATATATATATATATAATCTACTAAACAAATCCAGTAAACATTGTATTTTGCTTTAATTGGCACTGAACATTTTGATATTATGAAGCAGAATTATTATTATTATGAGGTATTTTGGTTTTGTAGTTTTTATTTATTTATTATTAATAAATAAAATTGTTATTCTTATTTCCAGGAGATCATGGGAAGTTTTAAAGGCCATGCATTGCCTGGAAGTTTCTTCCTGATCACTGGTCTGTGGTGGGCCGCAAAGCAGACCTTTTTGTACGCCACCCGCAGGAACAAAAGTGCTGGTGCGGGCAGACTTGCATCTCGAGCTACACAACGCCGCATGGAAATCATAGAAGGAGCTGTCATTTTATCATTTTCTATTATTGGTGAGTTGCTGCCATGCTTTCGTCAATATAACGTGAGGTTTCATTATTGATGTAGACAAATAAAGATTGTCAAATGTGTATTTAGCACCTTCTATTTTCTACTCACAATTTTTTGCCAGTCAAATATTTTACAGCTTGGATTAACTAGAAAAATGTATATTCATAAAATTAATAAAACTGACTTCCTTTTATATCAAGGTTTTTCATGTGTGAAGGTCAATTGAAAAATAAATATCTTGATTTTTAGTGTTTTAGCTTATTTTAATGCTTGTTTTGTCTTATTTTACCTTATTTTATTCTTGAGCCCCTCTAGTGAGCAAATTTATGAAAGCATGTTTGTCAGGGGCGTAGGCACCTATTGTATCCATTGTTGTTCTTCTTCTTTTCTTTCACTCTGAAACTCTATGGCAGCCCATAGAACCGTATAGCAAAGAGTTGTGAAATTTGGCACATAGAGGACAGTCTGAACATTAACCACAGCAATTTTGGAGTCTTTAACCCAATCCATATAGCGCCACAAACTGCCCAAAGTTTCATTTATGTTCATGCTGATAATGTTTTAACCATAAGGGCTAGAAACATAATTCTTTTTCCCTCTGATTCCTTGGTTCAGCATTCAGAAAAACCTACTTTTTCGAACTCGTCCTAGACGGTTCGTCCAATTCTCATCAAAATTGGCTCAGATCATCTTCAGACCACGGTGACAAAAAACGTGGATATCAAATTGATCTGTCAAACTGTCCTTGAATAACGTCCGAGCGAATTTGACAAAGAGCACGCCAAAATGGACGCGAGACTATCTCTCAGTTTTGACAAAGTGGTCACGAAATATGAAAAAAAAAAAAACTTTTGCTTGTAACTTCTGAACAGTTTGACCAAAAATCTCACCAAAAAAAATCCCCAAAAATGTGTCACCCAACATTGAGTTGAGGTCAGTGCCACCTAATTGGTCAAAAGTAAAAAATTATTAGGTCACATTACAAGTCATTGTATTTATGGGCTTGCAACCATTTTGCTTAAAATCGTCTCCAAATGTCTTCACTCAATTTTGCAGTTGGTCTGCCTTGATTTCTAGCTCATCATTCTGCCTCTGTGGTGCTTGGCCCCGTAATTGCTGCTTGTTATATTTGTTTTTCTTCTGCCATTAGGTATGTTAGCAGAGCAGCTTCTAGCAGGTGGGCCTAAGTTTCAACTGTACGACTCTTCCACTCAGCACTGGGAGCAGCTGATGAACTGGCAGCACACCACCATGTACCTGTTCTTTGCCATCGCAGGGGCCATATCTCTCACTGTCCACAGCACAGACATCGCCCCTTTGGCTTTAGACCGAATGCTGTTGGGTCTTGCTTTCTTTAATGAGGGTGGGTTCTTGATTTTCCGCCATATTGATTTCATGTGAAAGAGTGTTTTGTAAATGCATTTTTAATGCTAGAGACCTAAATTTAGCACTTATTATTACTCTTGAAATTCCCCATTTTCTGTTTTTGTGATAATTCAACACATAAAATTGAAAGTACATGTCTGCCTCTTGCAGGATTTCTGTTCCTTTATCATCTCCATGGTAGAGACCTGCTTGATGTCCATGTGCACACTCTTCTCCTTTATGCCATCTTTGGACAAGCTTTCATCTGCATTCTGGAGGTTTTCCACAGGGGGAATATTCTACTAGAACTGTTCAGAGCCACTCTCACCGTACTGCAGGGCAGCTGGTTTTGGCAGGTCAGTGTGTGTGTGTGCGCGCCTGTGTACGTGCATGAGTGCATACATAATATGTTTGTATTTAAGTCATTTTGACTCAGCACTGTTTAACTATTTTTTTTTTTCCCTATATTTTTCTAGATTGGCTTCGTGCTGTACCCGCCCAGTCAAGTGAAATGGGATCAGACAGACCATGGCAATGTTATGTTTGTCACATTATGCTACTGCTGGCATCTCGCGTTTGCGTTGTTCACTGTAGCTGTAGTGTACTGGTCAGTTCTATGGTGAGCACAACATATTCTATCCATTCTAACATGAAATACACAAACCTAAATTAGATCTAAAGGAACATAAAATGCCTTTTTAAAAGATTAGGGTCAGTACTTTTTTTTTAATACTTCTATTAAACAAGGATACATTAAATTGATCAAAAGTGACTAGTAAATACATCTACAGTATCATGTTACAAAAGATTTATATTTTTAAATAAATGCTGTACTTTTATCTTTCTATTCATCAAAGATGAAAAAATTCATCATGTGCATTTACACAACAACATTAAGCATCACAACTGCTTTTTCAACACTGATAATAATAAGAAATGTTATTTTCTGTATTTTTGGTCGAATAAATGCAGCCTTGGTGAGCATACAGACATACAAACATACAGACCCCAACATTTTGTAGTGAATGTATATTGCAAATGAAATCATATTTTTTATGGAATTTCCTTTCTGTATGTTAGATTTGTTGAATTCCTTTTCGTTTACCTTCATTGTTCTCCCTCCAGTACTGTGCGCTCCAGACTGAGGAGGATGCCACCCATGGAAATGGGGCTTTTGAAACCAAGGGACAAGGAAGTAGAGTCTGAAGACGAGATTTTATGAATGTTTATCATCTTTACACGTTCAACCCTGCATCCCAATTCAGCTGGGCCTCAGACCAAAGAAAAATATGAGTGAGAGAGACAGAGAGTGAGAGATAGATTGTAACAGTCGAGGCATTGTCACTAAATATTAGCTTTGTCTTAATTTCCTGAAGAGCAGATGAGAGATGACAAACAGTGGCAGTGTTGCTTCCCAAGATTTTTTTCATCAAATTGCAACAAGTGACTGAGTAACAGCTCAGGCTTACATTAATAATTATGTTATTCACTCAGGGCAGTGAATTAAGCCAACAGAGTGACATGAGTAAATCACAGGAGCCATAATGTTAAATCTCCTGCATGTTTCCAGTACGATCACTCCAGTTACAACAGTCTTATCTTTTTGTGGTCATTCCTTTTTATTTCATTATCTCACTTCCACTTCATTTCTCTGATGTACCTCAGGACCAACCCCTGAGAAGTTAGTTAAAACTTGAATCTTTTCTATACAAGTTTGGATTAAGTCAATCAAATATGATGTATTGATTATTCTTGTGTCATTACGTAGACTATTTGTTGGCATTACATCATTTTATCTTTGACACATTACTGTGTAAATTTGAGTACTTTCTTTGCGTGCCTTGTCAGTATTTTATATGTTGTCACTCAAGGGAATATCATATTTTAATCATATTGTTTTTAATGGTACTATATTATCTATATGCTGAAATAATTATGGGTGGGGGGGGGGGGGGGGGTTTAAGTCACTTTTCAGTCATCAAATAATGATACTTTTGTATTTTCTTGACAATTCTTGACAGCCATTACAATTCCTCAGTTCGTCTTTTGTGTTTGTTTTTTCATTAGTTAGTCTTTTGTGTTTGTTCCTCTGTATTCTTAGGAAAAGACAAGGGAGGAAAAAAAAAACCTGGATTGGCCATTGTATGTGGAATCTTGACATTATAGTATTTTATTACATGCATTTATTGATTAATTTAATTTGACCTGATAAATACATTTTCTAAAACCAAAACTTTTTCCAATACAATATTTTATTAGTCTATAACAGTGTGCAGTGACTGTATTTATATTAATTGCTATGGCATGTGCTGGTATTCACATGTTTTTCCATATATTTCTTTTTCTGTATAGTTCAAAGACCCAACTAATAGATAGATAGATAGATAGATAGATAGATAGATGGTAAGAAAGAAAGAATGCACGAATTAAATAATTTGTCTCTCAATAAGTGTTCCAGTAACACGAAAAAACACTGACTATCATCATTCATACTCCATTATACTAAGCTATTTTTAGTGCATTTGAGAAGGTAGGTGGCGTGCTTGAGCAAAATGTGATAATGTTCATTGAAAGCAGCCCAGAAGGCAAAGGTGAGCACGAGTGATGTAAAGTAAGTGCCAGCTGGACGATGTGACAACTCATTCTTTGGGATTTATAGTGAATTGGTTTAGTCAATACAGAGAATTTAATGTTTAGTCATGGACAAACTCAGAGCGGTTCTGGGTGGTCGTGATGGAAACAATGACAACAGAAATATACTGCAGGTAAGGGACTGTGCTCTGCTGTACATCGCCATTAAGATCTTTTAAATTTAAACTAAAATATAAACGTTCAAATATGACGCTAATATTGACATTCCATTCCAACTTCACATTTTGAAGGGAAAAACAATGTAGCTTAAATCTCAGTTGTCTGTTCCATTCTCTCAAGGCGGCGAATGAAGCGTCCACGCTGGGATGGGGGCCGCGCCTCAAGGGATTCCTCGCCTGTATGGTCATCGGAGTAGTGTGCACGATCCTGGTCAGTGACTTAAACTTTAATCAACCTTTTTTGATTATCAGCGAGATTTTACACATAGGTAACTTCCTTTATGTTGAGAAGGGATAGGCGATGAGTTGGAGAAATATGTTTAGAAGCATTGCTGTGTCACCGGTTTGACCTGCTCTCAGGAATGCGTACACTATTGCGTTGAAATGCCATTTTGCTGTGTAGGCCTACATCCAAGTATTTTGAGTGAGAAGCTTAGGAAAGAAACTAGTTTTATTTGGTATAACTTTGTGACTATTAAGTTGCCTATCATTATATTAATAACTAACTTTTTCTTTCTTTCTTTGATCAGGGAGTATGTTGCCTATTTATTCCCAAAATAGGATTGATTCTCTTCATTGTGTTTTACACATTGGGCAACCTATGCTCCTTAATAAGGTCGGTCAACAAGCTATAGCAAGTTAAATGTACTAACTTTGTATTATTTTATTAGAATTTTTCTCTTTGAGATAATACTGACTTCTCTGTTTAATTTGAATCCACCCCTCGCAGCACAATGTTTTTGATGGGACCATTAAAACAGCTGAAACGCATGTGTGACAAGACCAGAGCCTTTGCTACTGTTGTTATGCTAGTGAGTTATAACCTTTTTCCTCATATAAAACTAAAAATGAGAATCTAATTGTGAAAATAATGCAGACATGTTAGAAGAGTCTTTGGATTTGCAGAATATTCGGATTGTTTTTGTATACAAACATGTTTAAAGTAAAGAAATCAAAATTGACTCTTTTTTTTTTGGTCAACTTTTTAATGCATGTTCTTGGTGTTATTGTAAACAGTTAATCTGTGCACATTTTAAATTTATTTATCCTTGTAATCTTTTAACTAAAAACTTTTTCCACCTGAAGCAACTAACTTTTTTTTAGACAATGTCACCAAGAGGGGAGTATGGTGATGCTAATAATAATGTTAATAATTTTCATACTGCATTCTGTTTTCTCATTAAAAATGTTCATTTGGATATAGGCTACATCTCATTTTTAAAGTTTTTTTTTTATTTTTTTTTTTTTTTTTTTATAACTCATAGAACATTAATAATTGAATTCACAAGAAATTAAATTTTTCATTTGATGCACAAGAAATAAAATATTATTTTTGTTTGCGTGCAGGCTTTTACATCTGCCATTTACAGCAAATACAGATTCTGATTACAGATACATTATTTTTGACCAAGTGTTAAGAGTTCCACTTTTCATTTTTTGGTCTATAGACATGTCTGGTTCTCACACTCTGTGCAGCTTTTTGGGTGAGTTCTAATCCATCTGTATTGTATATTTTAAACCAACTGAATCAAATACAGTATTATTTTAACTTTTTATTAACGCTAATCTCTGTACCACAGTGGAAGATCTTTGCACTCACTTTGCTGTTTGCCATTCTGCAAGTCCTTGCATTTGCATGGTAAGTTTTCATTGACTCATTGCAGTAAATATTTTAAGTATATTTTTAAACCAGTAGCACAGCATCCATACATTTTATCAATTATTTTTTTTCTTCTCTATAGGTATAGCCTGTCTTACATTCCTTTCGCAAGGTTAGTCTGGAATTCCACAGCATTAGATTGACAAATGTGTAGTTTTTGTTTTTTGTATTCTGTTATAAATGAATTATTTGGCAACAGGTATATCTGGTAAATGACAGCAGTAATCATGCACAGGCTTTTTTGGACCTGGCTGTTTTAGAATTTTGAGTCTGTTAGAAATCTTTTAAAAGGCCTTACATTCTCTTTTCCCTAACCAGAGATGCCATCCTGAAGTTTTTCTCCATGATGTTCTCCACATGTGTGAAATGACAATGCTGAGGTTTGGCCTTTCACCACTCCAGATACTTTCTGGTCAAGTATTCTGTGATTCCGGGATCATCAAAACATCATTGACAGAATGGCACAATGGGACACTGTTAGTTTTAATGGCATTTTCTTAGCTCTGAACATAAAGAATAAGACTCCTTTTTTACTGAAGGTGTTTTATTTGAAATATGTTGTTAGAACAGTTAGGAAAGATTTTAAGATACCTGAAAGGGGATATTTATAAAAGCAAATATTTTGGGGGTGGCTTTTGAAAGTTGCACTTTCTATTTTTCTCTGCCTTATATTGTATAATGATATCATCCTGTAAATAAAGAAAAGTTTTATCAGATAAGTTGTGGTCTTGTGTTTCCTTTTATACAGTATATAAAAAAAAAATGTGTTTTATAATTTTGTATTTCTCTTTTAACACTGGCGCCTTTAAAGTGGACCATACGTAATTGCATTGCCGACTCGTCATTGGACTACGTCTGTCTTGTACACGCCCAGTCACTGTTGCAGGAAGTAGTTCACGTCAAACTCCTCTGGCGCGCGCAACCTTACAATACTTTTAATATTCGACTGAATAAAGTGTTGAAAGTCAGAGATATTAAAGAAAACGTAATTAAATCACAACAATGTCAATATTTCTTCAAGCAGTCAGAAGCAACATACCAGAAAAGGACAAATCGGAACTAACAGAGAGTGACCTGAAAAAATGGGGACTAGGAGGTGAGGGAATGATAAGCTATTTTGTTTAAAAGAAACACGGGAAAGTATATGGCAATTTAAGATTCAATGCATGAAAATATTTAACAAACGACGTTTAATATAAATAAATAAAGATATTTGTATGGAGTAACGTTACGTCCATAGATTTAAATATAGTTGCAGAACAATTGAGTGCTGAATAACTTAACTTACTTGTATATTTCCACCACATGACTTGATTCCAGTAAATTATACTTTTTATTACTCAAATTTCCTTTAGTACATTTGTGCAGTTAATCATGACGCAATGTTTCCTCACCGTGTCTATTATAATGCTATGGAAATGACACCAATGGCCGACACCAATGGAATTAATTTCATCGCACAACTTTTTAGGCGTGATTAGCTTTTCATGTGCCTCATTAATTTGACCAGTGAGAAAAAAGGCTTTGAATGGCCATTTTATGATTTGAAATGTTCTAAAAGTTTTCTTACAAACAACACTACAATACTTTAATCTTCTTCCTAACAGCTATTAATCTGAGGTCTTATCAGGTGGATGGAGTCAGGTGGCTGTCACAGTGCATGGAGATCCAGGAGGGCTGCATCCTTGGTGATGAGATGGGTCTGGGCAAGACTTGTCAGGTTTGTAATGTTATTGGTTTATCTTGCTTATATTGCTTGCTTTTAAGCCAAATATTTATTACAAGATGTCAGATATCAGATAAGTGAGATGTCATCCTCTGCTGTAGACCATCTCTTTGCTGGCATATGCTCGAGGTTGTCTTAAGATGAACGGACCATTCCTTGTGCTTTGTCCCTTATCGGTTTTGGATAATTGGAGACAAGAGTTGGAACGGTAAGGGACACTTATGTATGATCAGACTTGTGTGGTCGGTGTATTAAAGTCACTGCATGAAATCAAAATATGTGACAAACTGTCACTCACATGAGATAATAGCAAACTACAACCATCCAATCAATTCACTATAGACACAATCAAGACCAGAGCTAATTTTTTAGAGAAGCCTCTTGGATATGCATCACAATAGACAAGAAAAGACTATTGCAACTTACGTTTCATGATGACTTTAAACATTTGGATTTGTTGCTTTATTGAGACTATGAAACTATATGCCACCCAACGAATGTGAATAATCCGACTGATTTGACCTGAAAGACAATAATTTGTCACTGTCACTAGATGGAGACAGTAGCATATAAACTCTGGATTAGTATCTACCTTGAATGCAATATAAACTTCACATGTAAGGTTAGTTAAGGTTCTCTTACTTTCCTTTTTTAATCAGCTTCTGTCCCAGTCTTTCTGTGCTCTATTACACTGGGGATAAAGAGAGAAGGGCAGAGCTCCAGAAAGAGCTCAAGAATGGCAAAAACTTCCATGTTCTTCTCACCACCTATGAGGTTAGTGCACCTGTTTTCAGAGGATAAATGCATGATTACTACATTCAAAAGGTTGCTTTCAAAGTTTTCGCACTGTTTTTAATGTGAAATCTTTCTCGTATTTAATAGATGTGCCTCAAGGATGCAAGATTCCTGAAAAGGTGATCTATGCTGGTGAACAGATATATAATGAAACTTTATAAAAAAATACAGTATATTTACACAATTTTGCCACACAGACATTTTACGTGTAATTAAATGACCATATTGATACCATACCGATTAATGGGTGATATTAAAGTTTTTTTTTTTTTTTTGTTATCTGCCATAATTAGAGATATATTGGTCGATTTTCGATATTAAATGTTTAATTGGTCATGCTCATTTGCCTTCTTTTTATTTCTAAAATGACCTTTGCTGTCATCTAACACTTAAAGGGGTCATGACATGTTGTTGTTTTTTTATTATTATTATTATGTTCCCTTATGTGCAATTATAGTATTACTATAGTTTTTTGTACTATAGTAATAACTATAAAAACTTTAAAAATGTAGTGATTTATGACCTTTTCCCACCCTGTTTCTCACCTCTGATTCAAACAGTCTGTTTTGGAGGTGTTTCCCCTTTAAGAGTTCAGTGTTAACGCCCACTGTTATGATTGGCTAACGTCAGTGCTGCTTATGCATAAATTATTAACATTAATAATTTTTTTATCACATGTAGGCTACACAATGCTCCACCACGTGAAACTTTGGTCTTCCGATCTTTTACCATCGTGTCAATTCTCAATTGATTTTGATTCATATGTGCGAGGGAGGGAGAGAGAGAGAGCAAGACAGTTTGAAGGCGCGGCCGTGGCTCTCTCTCTCTCTCTCTCTCTCTCTCTCTCTCTCTCTCTCTCTCTCTCTCTCTCTCTCTCTCTCTCTGCTCGTTCTTTCAGTAACATGCGCTCTGTCACACTCATCTGATCAC
Organism: Semotilus atromaculatus; assembly: GCA_031834385.1. Classification (NCBI taxonomy): domain Eukaryota; kingdom Metazoa; phylum Chordata; class Actinopteri; order Cypriniformes; family Leuciscidae; genus Semotilus; species Semotilus atromaculatus. The sequence goes on along the minus strand of JAULUF010000007.1, from coordinate 11,040,802 downwards.
TCACCGATCAAATAAAGCTTTGGCACGCTGCATATGCTGCAAATAAACTGCATCCAACTGCTTTCCCTGACGTCTGGATCGTTCGGCAGCGTATTCAAACATGTTGTTTGTCCACAGCAGGAACAGCACATCTGCGTGGCATCACAGTCATCTTGTAAACAGACCCACTCGCTGCACGTCGACTGAACACATGTGGGCACGAGCCACGCGACAACGATGCGATGATGCGAAATGAGGCGTAGTTGTCTTGCGCTGGAGGCGGTCATATGCAAACGACTGGTACGTCACTTCATACCGTGACGTCACTAAGTTCAAAGGATCTAGAACGAGCTGTATTTAGAGCTTGATTAAATAAATGCTTCGTTTATAATGGGGAGGATGTCTTAAGCTATGAAACTTGCAGGAGGTTTTAATGGTACAAAGACCTCTTAAATACCAAAAGATCAAGGCAAATTTGGTTTCTCATGTCATGACCCCTTTAAAGTTAATCTTTTTGAAACCTAATTAGTAACAATTGGTTTTGTAGTGTTTTTTTAAGTTTTTATTTTATTTTATTTTTTACATTTATCAGTTATTGGCCATAACATATCTGTATAAAATTTTGATTCAAATTCAACTGTACCACTCCACTCTCTTCTCACAGCTGGAAATGGAAGATTTTAGTTGTTGATGAGGCTCACAGGCTGAAGAACCAGGAATCATTGCTGCACCAAACCCTCAAACAGGTTACACGATTGCATTTTAATATAGGCGTGCTTTAATGTTTTTATTGTCTCTGTCAGTGCGTAAAACCCCTGATAATAAACAGAGCACTGTCTGTCAATTTTTCAACTTTCCCTTGATATTAACTGCCATCTCATGTCTGCTTTTTCTCAGTTTACAGTAGGTTTTCGAGTGCTGTTGACAGGCACTCCCATTCAGAATAACTTGCAAGAAGTCTATTCCCTCCTCACCTTCATCCAGCCCAGTCTGTTTCTCCCTGAAGATGTTGAGGACTTTGTTAGGGTCTATACAGACGTACAGACTGAACCTGCCCTTGGTATGGCATCACCAACTTTTGCTGTTTCAGTTTGAAAACCAAACTGTTTGTGCCGAAAGACAACTTATGTCTTCCACCACCCTTATTAGCACTTAAAGTCACCATGAAATCAAAACTGACAATTCTTGACAAAGTTTAAATCCCATCTGGCTAGCGTGCTCATTCCCATAATGTTTACGCATTAAGTCAGTAGGCGGAGAGAAGGCGGTCTTTTGTGGCATTTCAAATGCATTCGACCACACGAGCACTTAAAAATGCGACAAATGCATTTTCGACTACCTCTGGAAGTGGTCAACAATCTCAAAACGTTTTAGACCCTGTCTACACCTGTGTTTAGCTTCATTCACTTGTGATCCGATCGATCAAAATGCATCTTAATACCAGGTGTAAACAGGGCCATATGAGATCACAGCAATAGCAAACCACAATGATCCTATCAATTCCTGATGGACAAAATCAAGTCCCACCCTCCTTTTTTAAATTTTTTTTTAAGAAGCTGTTTCATTCGGATACACATCACAATAGGGAAGAAAAGACAATCGCAACTTCTGTTTCATGACGACTTTAAGGTTGTAGGCTTAAGCAAATGTTAAATATCCAAAATAACTGCCATCATTAACCTTGACCATTGACCACCATTGATCATTGACTTAAGGGCTTTAGTTAAGCATTGTTTTTAATATCTCTTTTCTTTCACTGGTCGAGATTTAATTGCTGTTCATGGTGAAAATTACTGTGCCATGACTCCCTCCCTAAACCAATTTACATTTAAATTTAGTCATTTAGCAGACGCTTTTATCCAAATCGACTTACAACTGAGGACTAAAGCAAGCAACTAAGTCATTGTAAGGTAATTGTGAGGCAAAAACAACGCAAGAAGTGCTCAAAATACAAAGTTCAGGCATTGCTCAGAGTAGCAAAAATCAGACAAGGGAGGATTTAAAGGAGAAGGAAAGTTTTTTTAAATTTTTTTATTTTTATTTCTTAAGTACTCACGGAAGAGTTTTCATTTGTCTTTTAAATGCTGTCAGGGATTCTGCATTCCGGATGAGGGTGGGAAGATCATTCCACCAGCATGGAACTGTGAATGAGAATGTTCTGGAGAGTGATTTTGTGGCTCTCTGTGATGGTACCACGAGCCGTCGCTCATTGACCGATCGTAGGTTTCGGGTAGGGGTGTAGACTTGTAGGGGTGAGTGAAAGTAGGACGGAGCTGAGTCAGTGGTAGATCTGTAAGCAAGCGTCAAAGCCTTGAATTTGATGCGAGCAGCGAGTGGTAGCCAGTGTAGTGAGACGAACAGAGGAGTGACATGGGCCCTTTTGGGCTCGTTGAAGACAAGACGGGCTGCAGCATTCTGGATCATTTGTAGAGGTTTAGTTGCACATGATGGAAGTCCAGCCAGAAGAGCATTGCAGTAATCAAGCCTAGAGATAACCAGGGCCTGGACGAGAAGTTGTGTTGCATGCTCAGTTAGGAAAGGCCTGATCTTCCTGATGTTGTGCACTGCAAACCTGCATGATCAAGCTGTCTTTGTAATGTGCTCTGTGAAGGTCAGCTGGTCAAGATTACTCCAAGATTTCTGACTGACCTTGATGGGGTGATTGCGGATGAATCTATGCTGGATAGTGAAGTCGTGCTGTAGAGACGGATTGACAGGGAGGACGAGAAGCCCAGTCTTTGCCAGGTTGAGCTGCAGGTGATGTTCCTTCATCCATGCCGAGATATCCGCCAGACAGCTTGAGATACGTGCAGATACTGTGGGATCATCTGGTTGAAATGAGAGGTAGAGCTGGGTGTCATCAGCATAGCAATGATAAGAGAAACCATGTATGATGGGTCCCAGTGATGTGGTGTAAATGGAGAAGAGGAGCAGTCAAAGAACTGAACCCTGAGGAACCCCTGTGATCAGTTGATGTGCTTTGGATACCTCGCCTCTCCATGCGACCCTGAAGGGTCACCACAGTGTCGAAGGCAGCAGACAGATCAAGGAGAATGAGAACTGATGATTTGGAAGCAGCTTTTGCGATCCGTGGGGCTTCTGTGACCGACAGTAGTGCAGTCTGGGTTGAGTGAATTAGTTCTGCTCATCAAAAGAACACAGATATAACTGGGACACAGAAAAATTTGACCGATTTGGTGCCAAACTAAACACATCAGACAACTCACAAACTTGGCAGAGCACAAAAAAAAATGTCAGAATAGATAATCTCTCCTTGACTCACCGGTCAGATTTGCCAGTGGCTATTAGAGGATATAGATCATAAATTCTAATTTTTTTGTACTCTGGTGACCTTGTGTGGGAGTTTGTAACATTGTTGTTCTTGTCTGCAGCTGATGAGCTTCATCAAGTGCTCCAGCCTTTTTTGCTACGTAGAGTTAAAGCAGAGGTGGCAGCTGAACTGCCCAAGAAGACAGAACTTGTTGTTTTTCATGGACTGTCTGCTCTTCAGAAGAGATACTATAAAGCCATTCTGACGAGAGACCTTGGTAAGACTGCCCTGAATCATGTCACAACAGGCAATATTCAATACTTTAGCAACAAAAGGATGTGTTCATTCTAGTGTTTAATAATTTCAGATGCCTTCAACAAAGATCAAAGCACTAAGACACGACTTCTGAACATTTTAATGCAGCTCAGGAAATGCGTGGACCATCCCTACTTGTTTGATGGTAATCATTATCACTTTCTGTGATTTTTCTATGGGAAACACATTTATTTATCCAACTAATTGTCTTTAATCCGCACCATTTCCATGTAAGGTGTGGAACCAGAACCGTTTGAGATGGGGGAGCATTTAGTGGAGGCCAGTGGAAAGCTCTCTTTGTTGGACACAATGCTGGCGTATCTTCAGGAGGGGTTTGTTTTGTTGACCTAAAGTCTAGCTTCCTTCCAAAAGCAAACTGATCTGGTCTATTGTAGATATTGAGATCTTGATATCTTAATCAATTGATGGTGAAACAGAAGTTTCACTTTCTGAACTTTTTTTGTCATATTTGGCCTGCAGCAATGTAAAATACCTTCCAAACTGTTTTAGCATCATATCATTTTTTGATTAAATAACTTTTGATTACAATTTTTGATTTTTTTCTTCTTCTTCTTTTTTTTTAAAGTAAAAGTGTAATGAATAATAAAATGCCACACACACACAAAAAAAATCTTCCAAATCATGTCTTTACCAAAATACACTGTTGTAATGGTTATAGGTAATTCACCCGTTTGTCACCATATCCGTATACTGAGAAAAGTAGCTCAGACTGTGGGTAGTTTCATGCTGAAAGTTTGATATCACAACAAAAAAGAACAAATGATTATTCATTAAAAATGGCAATCCTCGGGTTGTAAAAACAAAGTTGTCTTGTATCCATGTGTACACCAGTGCCTTGAACCACATTCATCTAAGCAGAGGAGAATAGCTAAAGCACAACCAAAGATACATGCAGTTTTATTTTTATAAGCTGCCAGAAGGCCAATTGTGGCTTTACAATTGTGTAGCTTTAAATGTGTTTTATTGATTAGGTGATATAAAATATATGTTTTTGTCTCTGTTTTCAGGGGCCATCGTGTTCTTCTGTTCTCTCAAATGACCAGGATGCTGGATATTCTGCAAGATTACTTGGAGCACAGAGGTACTAAGGCACACTTTGACTTTGTCAGAGCCTTCACCTTTACTTGTTTACCTGTGATCTCACTATGTGTATGACAGTAAGAAGTGCTTACTGCTTGTTTTTTTTTATAGACTCAACGTATATCACAAACCACGTAATGTTACCACAATGTGCTTGCTCAGGCTTTTTAATTTTAAAATGAATGTGTATTAGCTTTGTGTTTGTAAGACAGTGTACGTTTCTTTTCAATTTGGAACGTTTATGTAACCGTACCCTACATTTTCTTCTAGTAATCTAGCCCTCTGATCTAGAGCAGTTCATGTGGGTTCAGTATCACATCCTGTGTTTGCGGCTGTGTGTGTTAATGTGCTACCGGCCGTGTAACTGCCAGCCCTCCCACTTCTCCGCAGGTTACAGTTATGAACGTCTGGATGGTTCAGTCCGGGGAGAGGAACGTAACCTAGCCATTAAAAACTTCAGCAACAAAGATGTTTTTATATTCCTCCTCAGCACCAAAGCTGGTGAGTTCACAGTCTGGGAAAGCCAATCTCAAATTCACACTATCACACTCTATAATCAACAGCATTGCAAATCCATTTTTTTATTAGTTACTTTATATTATATTTAGAGTGTTATATTTAAATACCGTTCAAGGTTGCAATATTGGCCTTATGTGTTTGATGCAAATCTTATTTGCATCTTTTAGACAGACACAATTAATTGAAAGCCGAAAGTCGTGACGAGATCATGCATAAATATTGAGAACATGCACAGTCTCTGTATGAGATGGTGGTGCAAAACCTGTGTGATGTAGAGAGAGGTTCAGTTCATCTTGGGCCTTTTTTTTTCAGAGCTGCTCATATTATAAATACAGCCTCACTTTCACTCTAACATTTAATTTAACTCTCAAGAGTTTTAATCAAGAGTGACAGTGAAGACATTTATAATGTTACAAAAGATTTATATTCAAATAAATACTGTTTTTTTTTACTCTATATTGATCACATAAAATCCTCAAAAATTTTATCACGGTTTCCACAAAAATATGGACTGTTTTCAACTGTGAAAATAATAATAATGTAACTGGGTTATTATAGTTAACTGAAACTAAAACTAAAACCATAAAAAAATAAGCTTATAATAAAATAAACGTTAGCTGAAATAAAATGAAATATAAAAAACTTAAACTTATTTTATTTCAGTTAGTTGCCAATGCAACATTTCTCATTTTCATTTAGTTATAACTTCATGTACTGAAATAAATCAAACTAAAACTGAAATAAAATTTACAAATTACTAAAATAATACTGTTGAGAACAAACCAACATATTAGAATTATTTCTGAAGGATCATGTGACACTGAAGACTTGAGTTAATGGCTGTTGAAAATGTGGCTTTGCCATCACCGAAATAAACTGCGCTTTAAAATAAAAAAGTCGTTTTTTTTTAAATTGTAATATTTCACAATATTACTGTTTAACTGTATTTTGGAATAAATAAATGCAGTCTTGGTGAGCGTTAGAGACTTTCAAAAACGTAAAAAATCTTTCTGAGCCCTTATGAATGGTAGTGTACCTGTATTTGCTGACTGTGCGGCATCTTGGCTTACAACAGAGTCTTTGTGTTTAGGAGGGGTAGGAATGAACCTAACAGCAGCAGATACTGTGATATTTGTGGACAGTGATTTCAACCCACAGAATGACCTACAAGCAGCAGCCAGAGCCCACAGGATTGGCCAAACAAGGTACTCCACTGGCAAAATGCATATTCTATGTTGTTCCAGCTAGTTTTGAAGTGTCAAGAATAAAAAAGGAATAAGTGCCACAAAAGTGGTTCATGTGATAGTTTTTTGTGAGGACCAGGCCAAAATGTCATGTGGACAATTTGACATTGGTATTTTTTTGTCCTGTTTGAAAACATTTTTAAATGTTCCCTGTTAAGGGCACTTAATTTGACCATGTAGAAAAATTCTCATCTCTTCTTTGTGTGTAGGCCTGTTAAAGTGATCCGGCTCCTCGGTAGAGACACTGTAGAAGAGATCATCTATTCCCGCGCTGTGTCTAAACTACGTCTCACAGACACAGTGATTGAGGAGGGACGTTTTTCTCTGCTGGACCAGGCTCAATCCGCAGCTTCTGGCCTTCAGGTAGAAAGAGTCCTCTGACTCTCTTCGTCTTATCTCTCATTTCTGTGCACTGTTTCCTGGTTCATATCTTTGTGCACTTGTGGTTTCGCTTATTGTGAAACTGCACACGTTTACAGTTTCTCAGTATGCTGTCTTTTATGTCCCCATTAATCTAGTTGAGTGAGATCCTGAAGTTTGGTGTGGATAAACTTCTGTCGTCAGAGGAGAGCTCTATTCAAGATGTGGACCTCAGGCTGATCCTAGGGCAGTCTCGAGATGGGCGATGGCTAATGGATGAAGAGCATGTCAAGCTTAATGAGAGTGACAAAGAGGAAGATGAGGACATGGAGGGTCAAAGTACAACACTTAGCTTATTTTCAGTAATCTTGAAATAACTAGCACTTGAAAATGAGAATGAAATGTTAATGTGTTTTCTGACTTCCAGACCACATGTACTACTTCGAGGGGAAGGACTACTCTAAAGACCCCAGTGCAGAGGATGAGAAGACCTTTGAACTGTTACTTGAGAAGCAGTTAGTTGATCTAGAGGATGCTGGGAAGCAGGGCCGCGCACTTCGTAACAAAGCTGGGGTAACTTACGTCTTAACACACATCTTAAAGATAACATTTCTTTCACACCTATTTAAATGAAATAATTTGGGGTCTGTATATTTATAATTAATATTTTTTTGGAAAAAAATTAATACTTTTATTTTTATTCAGCATTAGCAAGGACGTTACATTGATCAAAAGTGACAGTAAAGACTTTTGCACTGTTACAAATATATATAAAATAAATGCTATTTATTTGATTATTTTGAACTTGCTATTCATCAAAGAATCCTGAAATGATCATGTGCAACCGTTTTCAACATTGATAAGAAATGTTGCTTGAGTAACAAATAAGCATATTACAATAATTTCTGAAGGATCGTGTAAAACTGAAGACTGGAGTAATGGTGCTGAAAACTCAGCTTCGCCATCACAAGAATAAATTATGTTAATATATTAAAATCGAAAACAGTTATTTAAGTTGTAATTATATTTCACAATAGTGCTGTTTTTGCTGTATTTTTTGATTAAATAAATGCAGCCTTGGTGAGCATTGAGACTTCCTTCAACAAAATATTTTGAACGGTAGTGTTTAATGTGAATTTAACTGTTTAATTTGTTTACCATTCTTTTTCTTTCATGATAGCTAATGATTAAGATTTAATATTGTTTTTATTATATTTATTCATGTACTTAATTTTAACTAAAGCAAACAAACAAAAATCCAAACAAACGTCTGTCACTGCCTATCAGGTGTCCCTGACTGGACCCTTGATTGACCCAGGGAGGAAGAAGAGACCTCTTACAGAATCAGAGTTAGAACAGAGACGTCAGAAGAGACAAGAAGGTGCTGCAAAGAGGGCAAAGCTACAGGAGGAAAGGAAGAAACAACAGGAAGAACTAAATTACAAGAAGAAGTAAAAATAGATTGTGGCATTCACATTTTTGACCAGTATATAGTATATTTATTTTATGTTCCTGTGTATGTCTATTTAATTGCCTGTGTGTATGTGTATCTCTGTTTGTTTTTCAATGGCAGGTTGGCATGGTGGGACTCATGTGGCTACAGATCGCTGTGCTTGCCAAGTGTCGACAGTGAGGGTGAGGAAATGGAGTCTGATGAAGATGATGATGTCAGCTGGAGCTCCACTGATTCGGAAAACAGAGCCATTCGCTATGTGCTTGGTGATGTAACTCGCCCTCAGACCGATCGAGAAGATGCCATCATTGTGCACTGTGTTGGTACGTCACTATTAAAAACTTCACAATGGTGTGGCTAAATTGGCCTATAACAGAGACGTTTCAAAACCCTTCAAACCCTGCACTGGACCCTTTCAAAAGTTACTCACTCCCACTAAACATTTACTTTTTGAATTATTGCACCCGGGAAAAACATGTCGTCAACACCACTGTGACTAAAAGTTTGCTAAGAGGCATTTCCTACTAAAGCAAGGCAGTATTTGACGCAGGTAAGCGTATCCATAGCTGACTGGTGGGGGCCTTTGACGCCAACATGCTCAGTGCATTATGGGTTTTAAACGTTTTTTGGCAAAAGGCAAGATAACAGCCTTTGTTCTCTGTTTTCTAGTCAGCTAGCACTGATTTAAAAAAACAAAAAAAACAATGTCGCCTTTCTACTGTATAGGCAGGCAAGTTTTCTTGAAGGCATAGGTGAAGTACCCTATATGTGATTAACTGTATTTGTGTGTATTTGATGTAGATGACTCTGGATACTGGGGCAGAGGAGGATTATTCACCGCACTGGAGCTCAGATCAGATGAGCCAAGGAAACAGTATGAGTTGGCTGGTGACATGAAAGGTGATAAACCTTTTCTGTGTGCTGAGACAGACAGGTCTAAATCATGCTCTGTCATTACAAAGGTTCACACAGCTCACTATGTTGCTTGCAAGCTGACTTTCCATGAAACTGTCAGAATTGATTTAATACCCATAATTAATGTGATGTTTGAAAGTTATGGCTTTCACAAAGTGTGTGGTATCACAACTATAAAACTGCTATTTACACTTTAGGTAGAACAGTTTACTGTGTACTTTCACATACTAATGTAGTTCTGTTCTACACTGGGGTGATTGTAGACATTTGTAAGCCTGTTGTCTTATATATTTTAGCAGTTTAAGAGTACAAAAGTAATCCACTGACATTAAAATTCTGGTACAAATAAGCCAATAATTATTTTCATGTTATTATGATTAATTGGCCAAAAATACAATTGACAAAAATGACAGCTTACTCAACAAACTTAGATTCCATTCCATAACTGATTTGGTCAAAATTGAAGTGCAATGAACAAAATATATAAATGATAAAGTGATAATTGTGTGTTGTTGCAGACTTAGAACTTGGGAATGTTCTGCTCTTTCCTATTGATGATAAACAGTCACGGCTCAGTGGAAGAGACTATGTAAGTCAGCAAGCTGTTTATGTCTTTAATCTACTGCTGTTAATTATTTTAAATCATTAATTTATTTAATAATTGTATGCCTCCTGTCTCTCTAGCTGGCACTCATAGTTGCCCAGCAGAGGGATAAAGCCAACAAGTTGTCAGGCATTCGGCTCACTGCCTTGGATGAGGGCCTCAAGAAGATATTCAGAGATGCCAAACAAAAGAAGGGTACTCTGCACTCATTTGTGAAACTATTGAGCTAGTTGAAATGAAATGGGTTCATATATTCACTTTTAAACAAATGACTTGGGTTGATAATCTATTAATGCGGCTATTACAGCTGAATTACACCATCTGTGCTGCAAACCTGTCTTAAAATCCAAGTTTACTGCACGGTGCACATACCTTTTAGTATTATAGATGTTTGATATTAGACCTCTTTCTAATATTAAACATTTTCTGTGTTATCTTCAATAGCAAGTGTCCATCTGCCTCGGATTGGTCACTCCACTAAAGGCTTCAATTGGTACGGGACAGAAAGACTCATTCGCAAGCACCTGGCCACCAAAGGCATCTCCACATCTATGTATCCAATTCCAAAAGTCCTCTTTTTTCATAAAAACTGCTTACTAGTAAAAACCATGAACTGAAGCCATAAGTTATTTGTATCACTTTGACATTTGGCTAGATATGTCAATAGAATGTAGTATCTACGACTGCTTTCACACTGGCAGTTTAGTTCAAAACAGAGCAAAGCTGTCGTGTGGACCATTTTTTGTGGACGTCCCAGTCACGGCAGTGTTAATATACGCGTGTGTTCTCTACATTTCAAGGATGACTATTTTGAGAACAAATTGCAGTATGACGCTGGCTTAGCCAGAAAACCTTTGCTTAAAGATCAGACTGTGCCCACTATTCTTTTTATGCATAAGCACTGACGTTAGCCAATCATAACAGTAGGCGTTAACACTGTACTCTTAAAGGGGAAACATCCCCAAAACAGACTGTTTGAATCAGAGGATGAGAAACAGGGTGGGAAAAGGTCATAAATCACTACATTTTAAAAGGTTTTTGTCCAAAAAACTATAGTAATACTATAATTGCACCCAAGAGAACATAATAAAACAAATAACAAAAGCCATGTCATGACCCCTTTAAATTTGGACCACATCAAATGTAGCAAGTGTTAAAGACCCCTAAATGAATACGCTTATTGCTTTAGAAGTTCTTTAGAAGTAATGGATTTGATATCAGCATTAGAAACAGGAATATTCCTTGACTTGTTTTTCAGCTACTATTATAAACGAGCCGCTTCACACTCCTCTACAGTTTCTTCCACCACATGCACAGCTACTCCATCAACCTCAGACCCTGCAGCATCAGCAGCAGGTTCCCCACACTCCTCCAGTCCTCTTGGTAACAACAAAACAAAGATCTCCTCCACCATGTCACATGAAAGTCAGGACACACCTGGGTTGGCTGACTTCATGAGAGGTGTTCATGTCTACTTCTACAACATGGCTGCTACAGAAAAGAAGAAGCTCGCCCGCTACCTTATCACATATCCTTTCACGTCCCTCCATTACCCATACGTTTCCTATGCATAAAACAATAGTAAACAAAGGCGTTTAACCATTAGACTACATCAACATGTCTATCTTTATCACATTTATGATGATAAATCTTGAGCTGATAGTTTACTCCCTAACATTTCTGCACATATGATGGTGATGAAGAGGATCTCATGAGCTCACACGTCACTCATATCATAGGAGAGGTAGAAAGTCCTGTCCATGCAAAGGTAGTACCATCAAAACACTTAACTTTTTAAAGGAGAACTCTGGTCAAGTTTAACATTGAGCTCCTTTTTTTGTACATTTGGAGTGATGTCAATACAGAGAACAACGACAAAAATCGCTGTTGCCTACACCGTGTTATCGTCTTTTTAAAATTTGCTCCCTGTTGACTTCAATGGGGCAAGTTTTAAACCTGCTTTTAGCCTCTTAACATCCTTGATTTGTCATTACAAGTGCACAGCCATGTGAGTGGTGTTATTAAGAGTGAACACGGTCAATCTGACTGCAGTAGATGTGAAAGATATTAATAAAAATTATGTTAATTCAGCCAGCTCACATACCTGTATTTTCTTCCTGTTTTCGGTCGAAGTCCACAGTAGTCGATTGTCGAGTTCGCGCGCGCGTTGTGACGTCAGAAACACCAGTGATCTCAAACTGATTTTTTGAGGCTGTCTTTGGTTCACTGCAGTTTTAAGGAGAAAATACTCAGCAGCAATGGTGTTGACTTATTAATTTGTACACGTTTTTTATTATAGCATATTAAAAACACCACATAGACATATAAACAACATTAAATGCTTCCCACCACAGGGAGACTTTAACACAACTCAACCAGGCCTCGCCCCTTTTTTGCATATGCCTTGGGCGGGAATTATTTAAAGGAGCCGTATGTAAGATTGTGGCCAAAACTGGTACTGCAATCACTTTCAAATTACTGACTCGAGGTTGCCAGATACGTTTGTAGCTGCAGCTGTAGTAACTAGAGCAGAGCTGGCAACCCGGATGCCGCAACACTACTGACTCCGTGATTGGTAGATCGGTGGAGGGTGGAGCATCAGACCAAAACACAACATATCAACATCAGTTGAAGACTGCAACTCCACTTTTTAAATGACAATATCCTGGCCGGACTACTGTTGTCAGTGATATAAGTATTTGAAATGAACATGATTTCTTAATGTCTAGTGACATATCAGGGAAAATGTATGATTCATTGAAATAAGTGTCTTACATACAGCTCCTTTAAATGAGGAATATTGTGACACGTACATTCCTGTAAGAAAGTTTAAGACTACAATCATGCCACTTCAGGGAGTTCAGGAACGGTGCTTACGGATATAGAGAATAACTCCCTATGTAGTGACTCTGCAGATGTTTTCATGCTCACATAGCAACATTACACACTAAAGAAAGTTGAAAATGTACAAATGCATAATAGGACCCCTTCAATATGCCTAGTACTAATTAAATTCATATTTATTAATACTAATATTTTGGGTATTAGATTTAGTAACAGAAATATGCTTTGCATTATTCTCCTTTTTTTTTTTTCATTTCAGGAACTGCAAGATCTATTGCATCAGTACCCTCAGGCTCTCCTTGTAAAGAAAAAGTGGCTGGAATCCTGCTTTGCTAGCCAAAGGAAAGTCAATGTTTCTACATATATAATTAGGTTAAGTTGACAAAGCTCCTGCGTCCCTTAGAAGTGACTGATCAAATCAAGTTGCCTTTGGCTAATCTACAATCACATCTATTTTCTGTTTGGGGTTTGAAATGAACTGGTCTGTCGCTGTATATTCAGTTACGGCTAAATTACATCAGAAGGTTTGTCATAGTATGATTTAAATAATGACCTATAGCTTTCTGTTTAAAGAGAAAAACACTCAGGGAGAGACTTTACAGTAAACCACACTAATGTATTTACTCTATGCACTTATCTGTGTTAGATTGATTGCATGTACAACATTTACATTGTTTGACAATTTCCTACATTTCACATGATAACCAGTGCTTTGGTTTAAAACGTCACCATTTTTTAATTACCTCAATTTAATAAATAAGCTCATATCTGTTGTCCTATAAAAAGATGTTCATGACACTAAATATGTAATTGAGCAAATTTATTAAATTTAAAAAAAACACAGATACAGCAAATCTACTTTACATACTGGTTATAAAGCAAAGTCACAGATAAAGGTGTAAAAGCTGTTAGTTCAGAGTCAGATCTCGGATGTTGGTTTTACTCAGAAATGTATAGCTCTAAAAACCAAACCACAGATGTCTATGATAATGTACTTTTGTTTCTGGAAATCGATTCTCATTGGCCATTTTTAGTAATAAAAAAGTATAACCCCCCCCCAAATACTGCTGTGAGTTGTTTATCCTTTTTGTTTTAAACTACAATAATATAGTCCTAGAGTAAATCATTTCTAAAAAGTTATTCATTTAAAAAAAAAAAAAAAAAACGCCCATGCTTAGTTATTTTAGTAGAACTCTTGTTCATTTAGTCCTTCCTGTTTGTTCAAAGATGACACTCAGATGTGCCCAGATATTATTGTGTGTCAATTTAACTTTATTTTTTTAGTGAAATTGCTGCTAAATCTAAATACGGTTGAAATTATGTGTTGTTGTTCAAACAGTATTGACAAAATTAACAATATTGTTGTTGATAATAACTAATATATTATTAAATTATTATTAATCATATTACTTATTGTCAGTATCCTTGCAATTTAGTTCCCATTTCACAGTTTTGCTCTCAAAGTCTACCCTTAGTTTACTGTCAAGTGATTTACAAACATTTGTGCGAATCGGTTCGTCAGAATCTTTAAAAAGAATCGGCTCATAAAAACGATTTTTGATGAAGGCAGATAAACAACTACGAGGATGTGCTTTCTGGGAAGTGGGCGGAGTTTGTGTTGTGAAAACATGCAGGTGTTCAAACTTCCAGGCAGTAGCCTAATAAGTAACTTTTCTTCTAGTGCTACAGTTCGTGTGGTGTGTAATGTCCAGCGATTTGAGACTGATCGGAATTAAATCACTCACGCCACTAAATCTGCTGGTCAGTTTACAGGTATGGACGTGTTTTATGTGACGTTAGACGTCAAATATGTCGAATAGGTGAAATTTAAGAGTCGTATAACAGCAGAGTCTGGTTTTTATACGTTCTTTTTTTTTTCTTTTCTTTTTAAGTAACTTATTTAAGCTCATAATCTTTTCTAAAATGTTAATTTTGGAAGGTGTTACTTTTATAGTAGGCTACTATAGGTACAGAGCTAGAAATATGAAAAACTTAATATGTGTTTATTGTACAATTTAGCCTACCTGAGTAATGCATGTTATGAAGCCCGCGGCAGTGTCCGTTTTAAAGCGTGCGTGAACACGGAAAGAGGAACTTTTAGTCTTTCCTTTTTGTTTTACAATAAACATAATTCTTATTGTGACAATTATTATTATTATTTTAAAATAAAATAAGCGTCTGATAAGATTTCTACAAAATACAATTGAATGTATTTTGATAATATAAAGTATTTTGATAGGCTAAGTGTTGTGGTAATGGAAGTTATTGTATTGGTAACCTCTCAGCCCCATTTGTTCTTGAGGTTGATGACCTTAGTTACTTGTGATTTCCCATGTCTCATGTTGGTTTCCACTGCATATTGAGGTGTTTTCCGCTGTTTATGTAACGTGCATTGAAATGTCATACAGTAGCATAAGGTGTGAGAGAGAGAGAGAGAGGGAGAATTGTGGGTCCCTGTGTTTCAGTAGCCAAAGGTTGTTCATTTTCTCAAATACAACTTTATTTCACAGGGTGATCATGCAGTCAAGGCTTCCTGTATTCATATCTTATTAACCACTTATTACAGATTGTTGTGCTGACTGTGGATATAAAATGGCTGCAGCTCTTTTGTATTAGGCACAAGGATGATGCCTGCTCAGCACTGCTTACAATATAGGTAAAATATACCTCCCATAATGTCACAAATTGTATCAAGATAATTTTTTTTTTTTTTTAATGTGCATTACCTGCCAATGTCTAGTAGATTAAGAATTAATAAACATAATATAAAATATGGTATGTAATATATATTAACATAAACCGACAGCTCACACTGGCACTGGGCTGTCTTTATTTTTGTGCCCTGTTTAGTCAAACATTTTTGTCTGACAGCCTTTTTCTGGCATCTGGGAACCAGTTGTTACGTTTTCGAAATGCATGAAAAAGGTTGTTTGATTGAAACATTGCTGTTTGAATAAATATGAAAGCAACAGCAATATTCTCAATCTATTGTAGTGTCATTGTGTATTGTCACTTGAAATGATGAATTCCATTTCTTCTCAGGTAGGCCTACTCTTTATCTGAATTTTTCAGGTCTTATTTTTTCTTTCTCATTAACTAGGAATCTTTCTCCATTTGGCCACTGCAGTTTACAATCCCTCGACTTTCCAGAAGAGAACGACGAGACTATGGATAAAATCATTACAGAGGACGGCATCTGTGACTCAGACTCCACCGATTCCCAGCCCTTCCACGCTGACTGTTGCATGTCTGAGAATGAGTCTTTGAGCGCACAGGCTGACTTCACGGATATCTGCAGAGACAGAAAGACCAACTACAGATCCGCACAGTCCAGCTACAGACCTTACCAGCCCCCGTTAGGTCTACCCTCCGGCTACAGTCCCCAGACGCCCTTTCCCAGTCAGACGGAAGCATGTCTGAGCACCCTAGAACCACACAATGGAGACCTGCTCCACTCGAGTTCAGTGGGCAGAAGTTCAGTGGAATACCGTAGTGGCAACCTTGCCTCTTGCTTGGTGTCTGGCAATTACTGCAGTCATCCTGGTGATTCCTGCTACTCTTGCTCTCCAGACAGGCACAGTCTGGGAGAGGGGAGTCTAGAACAGCCACGTTCACTGCACTCTATCCCAACTGCGTTCGCGCCTCACAGCTACTGCATGCCCCCGCAACCCTGCGCGTCCCACAGGCCGCCCTGCTGTAGTCAGCACCCTGTGGATGTGTATCAAATGGATCATGGCTGTCATTACAGACCATATTACCAGACGCCCTGTTGGCCTTCACGTAAGTCTCGGTTCTTTGTTAAAATTCAATGCCTATTATGATTGAGTCATAAGTGAGTTTTATTTATTTTTTATTTATTTTTTTTACATTAAGCTTGTCAATCAAGACCATAAACAGTGATGAATAATACCAACATTCAAAACAAGCACATTGTCTTTTAAAGAATCTCATAAACTGTACGCTGTCTTTATCAGGGATCGTTATCAAGCCTACGGCAAATCAAGCCTGTGCCGAATCAAATTTATGCAACTCAGTTGAGCAAGTTTCCATTTCACTCAACTTACTGTCAGAAGGTTAAATATCGCTTCTATGTGCGGTATTTCAATGCACAAACCTACACTTTCGTTTTTTTACTGAGCACCAATCAACAATGTAGTTTAGACAAATGTTGAATGTCCTGAAATACTGTAGCTGAACCTTATTTAAATTAAGTCATTGTCTTTTTGTTTAATTGCATAAGTTCTTTGTAAATTATAAAAATAATAAGTGGCTGACTGGCAATCTTCCATTGCATTACAATCGACACACATATATAAACTTCACACTTTAATACATGTATAATATATCTTACTGTCCAGTGATAGTCCATCTGACATGTCTAAAAGCTGAAAGTCTAACAGTTCTAAAGCTGATTGGTTGCACAGACGAGTGAACTGAACAATGGCTTTTTTTATTTTATCATTTTAAAGTCTGTTGATTAGGCCATTTAAAAAAAAAAAAGTGATTATTTCCATATTATGTTTCTGTCACGGTTCTGTCGCAACTATTCTGGTTATTCTTGGTTTGGTGACAGAGCCGTGACATTCCTGGTCTTGTGTATGGCAAACACAAACAAAACCACATGTTTAAGCACAACACAAACATAGAGACATGAAACAAAGACATAGACAAAGCTGCCAGGGCAGAACCCTGACAGTTTCAAACTTTATTTTAAAATTTTTACCTGGCTCAGTTAACATTGAGCTATTACTGCAGGCGGTCAACGTAATATTAATACATTTAGATGTTTGTGTACATTTGTATCGATGATGGCAGCAGTAATTCATCAAATGATGGAAAAGCATGCTATAAATGGGCAAGTTTTTTTTTTACTTGATCTGACTGACAAGTAACTCAATTTATCAGGCGGATCTAAACATATTAAATAACAATTTGGTTTCAATAAAACCTATATGTTAGGTTACCTGATAAAGCATTTTTACAGTGTATGCAGATTCATGTCTCACTCACTTCATCATTTCATGTCCAACAGGCCTTGAAAACAGCAGGCAATCAGCCTCAGAGTTCACTCATAGGTAATGTATAATAGTGGAGGGACAATAAATGTGGGTCTATTGATTGTCGGGGATTTTACAGGTTGCTGGTTTTCAATGATGGGTTCAACTTAGTTTTCTGAGGTCTTTATGCAATGCTCTGATCTTTCACAGTGGCCACACCTCTCCTCACCCTCGAGCTAAACCAGCTCCCAGCACAGCCCCTCTGTCCCTGGAGCAAAGTGAGTGTACACACTGATGTTGAGCAACACTGAAAGAATGTGCAATTTGAATAAGATGTGTGTGTGTGCCAGTAGCTTCAGACTATAAACTTGATCAAATCTGTTCTTCTTCAGTCACCTGATTATAAAATGATTGTGTTAAAGATGCTATATGTAGATTACCTATTAATATTAATTCCTATTAATTCTACTTTAAATCTAATTCAGAGTGATCAGGATGTGAAGCGGAGGGGTCTTGCATCACTCTGAAAGGGTTTATTCAAAGGAATCATCTACAATTATGATTTTTGTCATAATCGTGCAGCCCTTACATGTAATTAATCAATTGATTAATAGCATCTAACAAAAATTGTTTTGTTTTATGTTATGTGTGTGTGTCTGTATACTATACATATACACACATATATAAACAAACTTTTTTGTTACATACGATTAATCACGATTAATCGATTTGACAGCACTAAATAGAATATAATATCTTGAATTATAATTCTGAAAAGATCTATTACATGTTCTTTTTCACTCTTTTTATTACTGCAGGGAAGGTGTTTGTTACTTATGAAGCAGACAGTGAAAAACATGTCAAAGAGATCATCAACTTTGTTGCCTTACTGAGACACAATGGCTTCTACACTCACGTAAGACATGCAACCAAAGCCTTGCGGCCATGCTTGTCACCTGATACTGGGATCAGTCTGTCAGAGATTATTTTCAGTCCTTTTGTTCTTTTTGCACAGATTGACATGTTTGAACAACAGTTCAAGAGCATAAGCAAGATTGACTTCATGGAAAGATACATCAGCGAAGTAAGTAGAGATTGTCTCAGACCTCCTAGTACAGCGCCGGCCCGAGCCTTTTGGAGGCCCTAAGCAGAATTTGATTTGGGGGCCCACTACGCGGAGTCACCTGTGCTTGATGATTATTGACACAAATGTCAAGCAATAATGATACATTATAAATGAATACAGTGAGGTTATGTATTAATACAAAATAAATACTTAATAAAAAATAGATGCCTACTTAAATAAAAAAGTTTGAACTTTTACTTTACTCTTTTACTAACTCTTTGAAACTTCTTAAAACAAAATGTCTCAAAACATATAAAATAAATTATTTGCTAAAATAATGACAAAACTAAGAAATCAGAAACATAATAAGAGCAAGGGTTCAACAATGACAATTATTGTTGAAAACTGTAAAAAATATTATTATTTCTCAACTGTCTCAATACAGTGTAACTGTCCTCCAATTTTTTTTTTATTATTATTGTAACAGACTTTGTTGGATTGTACATGACAGAATCCAACAAAGTCTGTTAATCTAGACACAAAGACCTCAAGAAAGTTTTTGCCATTCATTAGCCTAAATCATGTGTGGATGACGGTAGTTTTTTTATTTTATTTTTTATGAATAGGCCATAGTTTCTTTGTGAAGGTCTATATGAAGTTTTGGCTTCTTAAATAAACAATCAAATTCGAATGCATCATCAAGGATATGAGATATCTGTAATCTCTTAAGATAGGAGAACTTGTTCAATGGTTGCATTTATAAATAATGCTTACTATTGAATTGCAAGCAGTGGAAGAACTAATATCGCCGTTTATGGTCAACACATTGAGCCTATTGGTGGGTGCTCTCCTTTGTTGAGCATTTCTTCAGTTCTTACAAATCTCAAAAAATGGTATCATTGAGGTTATATGTCTGATTAAATGTCACTGTTTAACCTTTTAAACCGTATAAATGCCAAGGATTGATCCCTGACACATAGTTGACCTTACTATTACATTTTCCCTTTAAAATGAATGTCTACAAGTAGTTGCTTTTAGGCGATTTAATTTGTGCTGAGAATCTGAACAGGTTCAATGTCATGTGTCAATGTCACTCAGGAAGTGTATGTCCTACTTGTGTTCAATAGTATTTGCTTCTAAATGATTGCTGCCAGTTTGTGAGTTGCAAATATAGCACAATGAATATAGTCAACCAGTATGTATATTTATTTCCTTCGCTGACTTTCAGATTATAATCTATTGAATTCTGAGGAATTGATTTAAACATGGTAAGCATGTGTTAAACAGAGCTGGAATAGAAATAAATAAGAATGATTAAATAAGTAAATTTTTTATTAGATATATACACAAGTTGCAGGGTTATTTGTAGGATTTTATGATGCCCAGGTATTCTTATTTTGCATTCATCTGAATGGCTTGAAGAATCTTGGCGCTAACAAATCCAACAAAACTTTTAATTGTATGCATTTTTAGACCATGTAATAAAAAAAACATGTAACCCTGAAACAAGTAGTTGTAATTAAATTCAGATCTCAAATGGAGGAGGACATATTTCTGAAGGATAACCCCTGCTTTTCTAGTTTTAGCATTTACAGAGCGAACAAACTTTTTTAATTATTATCTGAAGTAGGACTAATTGCTACTCTCTGTCCATAAAGTTCTCTTATTTTGTGTTTGTTTGTTTTTAAATGCACAGAAAGACTATCTGATCATCATAGTCATTAGTCCAAAGTACCACGAGATTGTGACCAATGCCTCGTTTTACATGGAAAACGATGAAACACTCAACACTGTCTACATACACAAGCAGGTACAACTTACAAATAATTAGTGCAAATAGATTTTTTCCTTATTTCTCTTGTCAATTGACCTAAAAACTTTGTCTTTTAGCTACAAAACGAATTCATTCAGAATGGGGCCAGGAATTATAGATTCATCCCCATTTTGTTTCCTGGTGCCAAGAAGGTAAAACTGTCTATTTTTCAGCAACTGATTAAACCTATTTAAAACCCATAGTTCACCCAAAAATGAAAATTGTCATCATTCACTCTCCCTCAAGTTTTCCAACCCTGTATGAATGAACCTTTCTTCTGCTGAACACAAAAGAAGATATTTTGAAGAATTTCAGTAACCAAACCCCATTGACTTAGTATTTTTTAGTCAATAGGGCCCATCAACTGTTTGGTTAACCATATTTGCATTTTTGGGTGAACTATCCCTTTAATGAAAATTATATTTCTGTTTAAACAAGTACTCGCTCTAGGAGCCAAAATCCTCATTTGTGATAATTAACTATTATGATAATAGCCATAGACATCTGTGGTTGTTTGTACAAATCTCTGGTAACACCTAAAGGATTACTCCAATATATTCCACTTAAATCCAGTTCAGATGTAATGATGCCTCTGCTTTAGTTTACAACATTTCTGTCTGCTTCTGTCTGTCAGTGTCATGTCCCTTCATGGCTTCAAAGCACGCAAATCTTCACCTGGCCCAGGGACCGAGATGACATTCTTCGTCGACTCATGCGTGTAGAGAAGTACAACCCTCCACCCATTGGACAGCTGCCCACCATTGTCTCCATCCCCATTTAGTTTATTAGGTTTAATAGACCCTTTATATGTCTGTTATGAACAGGCATGTGATCCTTTTTAAGTTTGTTTGCCCGTCTGAACTGCTAGATGACTGTTTAGTATGTTAAAACCCCTGAATTATTATGCCATAGTTTGTAATATTTGAATAAAACTCCTGTCATTTAATTAATATTTCACCTCTCATGACTGATGAATAAAAAATTGGTATAAACTGTGTGACTGACATTTTGCCAAAATTTCACAGGCAAAAAAGGTCCATTGTCTATTGTTAACAGTGTGTATGAAGCAAAACTCATATTGAATTTACTTTCAAACTAAGCAGCTTTCTATTGGTCAATGCGTAGGGAAATCTTTCGCCAACACACAATGTACCTGACCTTGTCGATTCTTATTGAAATCACTGGATTTTGAAAACAGTGGGGGTTTTTTTTCTGTAATAATAGCTATGGAAGAACATTTTAACCCTGACTCACTGTAGCAGACCAGGAACTTTTGAAGACATGTATCCTTTTCATCACGCTTCTTTGCTGTTGGGTGAACCTGAATGGAGATGGAAGACAGAATTTACCTTTAGACCTGGTACTATAATATCTGTGAAGATATTACACACTGTAGAGAGTTTATTATAACAGACTACTTGTGCTTTGTGCCTTAGAATACGCCAGACAAAAACATTTAAATTGATTTCAGTTAGCAGGTTTCCACAGTTCATGTTCTGCCAGTGTCATGCTGAGATTTCATGATCTTTCATGTTCCTAAATGGTGCTGGCTTGTTTTTATCAGCATATCTCCTTTTATTGAACGCAAGGAAAAAAAAAATAGTTTGTTTGTACAACTTATTAGTTATTAGTACATTATTAGTACAGTTTAACGTATGTTTTTGAGTTGTTTCAAGAAACTGAATTGAAAATACTAATGGAAGATCCTTGGGATTTTATTGATTAGATGAATGGATGTGTGTATGAGAACACACCATGAATGGACTATGTGTATTGCAGTCATGCTATGTGCTTTGCCAGAAAATGTCATGGGATGCAGAACAATACATGCCTGAGGCTATTGCACCAGAGACTCAAAATGAGTAACTACTCAACACTGGCTTAACAAACAAGAGTTTTTGAACTGATAAAATGTTTATCTTGAAATGCAGTAAGTCACTTTGGATTTATTCAGTGCATAACTTAAATATCTCTGTTCCCCACACAAATCTATTTTAGGGTCACCCTTTTGCAGTTTTATCAGCTTTGGTCCCCCATCCACTTTTTTTTTAATGTAAGGGAGTAGAATTTCTTGTATTAGAATGACCTGAGTAAATTATGTCCGAATTTACATTTTTGAGCAAACCATTCCTTGAAGCCTCTGAACCCTGTTAAACATGAGAAACCTGTCAAACATCTGTCATGCAGGAGGGAATCTCCGAGAGCTCAACCCAGTTAGTTGGTGTCTTCAAGAAGTTACTGAAGGTTAATTAAGCCCCATTAAACAAACTAACCCCTTCTACTAAGGCTTATCAGGAATGAATTATTATAAATCAGCCGTAACAATATAATCAAGGGGATTTGGTCATAGAGAGACTGATATAATCCTAATATGAACAACATTAGCAGTATCCAAAAATGATTCGCTGAGGAGAAATGGTTATCAGTTTGTAATTAAAATGAGACGAGAAACAGAATGATTGATTACTCGACGCAGTGACAGAAAAGGTTATGGGAACAGGATCTCTAAAGTAGTCTTTTTATAGCTGGTTAATTTCTAGATGAAACAAGTTAATTCCAGGAATATGTCATCCATCAACGGCACCACAGCTCTGTGAAATATTGTGAAGGCTTGTCACTGACAATAGGAAGTGACAGTGTTTTAACATCTTTACATTCATTTAGTAAATCCACAATGCATTAGAGAGTTCAGTCATATGCAGGACAGAACTGCTGTTCTTTGCTTTGTTGTGCCTTAAGATGGCACTCTTCACATGTGTTATTACTGTAGGCCTACATGTTGAAGAAGATCATCTTTATTACCCAGATGAAGGGGGGAAAAAACACAATAGTGGGGCATTTTGTCACAATAGAAATCTGCACAATTATTGTTGGTTTAATTTTAAAAAGCAAGTTACCTGGTTGCCTTAAAAATGTGAAGTTGATACAATAAAGGAGATTGGTTTAATAAATAAACAATTTCAAATATGATGCTATCTGAACCACAAAGTTGATTTGACAAAAGATAAAAAGTTGCAGTGTGCCAATAAATAGTCCACATACTATTATGATTTCTTATATAACTCTTTATGCCAAAAAGGCTCTATAAAATGTCTTAAATTATTGCATTTAACGTTCATGTTTAATTAGCTATTTAATTTTTTTCTTGGGATAAAGCATGTTTTTGAACTGTTTAATTAATACAATTTAATCAGAATAAAAAATATAATAAAAAAAATCGCCTGTCAGAACCCTTTAAGGTTCTATTCTTGTAAGAGTGCATCTTCAATTATTTAAATATACATTCAAATATGAATATGAATATATATATATATATATATATATATGAATATGAAAATCTTTACATTAATGTTCAGTGACTTTTGTAATTATTCGTTTTTTAATATGTTAAGCATTATTTTATGTTATCGTGTTTGTATAAAATATTATTATGGAAGTTTATTATAAAAATGAATCTTAGTAGAGATAATAGCTGCAATTTGTTTTCCAATTAAGGTAGTAAAATATATTCAGGTTTTTCTACATGTCCTCCAGTTACAATGTACTTCATTGTATGTTTAAACAAATCTGGTAATATAGAATTTTTCTTTCTAATAACAGGATACTGCTGGGGAAAAAAAAACTGTCAGTTTCTGTACATTAACATTCTGACCCAATTAGAAAAGAATCCATGATAAAACATGAACCGGATTGCTGTTGCAGTCCTGTAGGGGGCAGTATCTCATCAGCTCTTTGTTTCAGATAGTTTCTCAGTTCCACCCAGAATTGAAGGTTTTACACATTCTATTTTTGCACTGCTGAATAATTCAATACAGAGCCATATATGATCAGTGACATTTCCTCTTTTCTAGCAGTCTGACAATGGGGTTGCATCACTTGATCCTCGATGTGGAGTCTAGAAAGTGATATACAGCTGTGAAACTATGAATATCTTTGTTCTAGGACAGAAAATGACATTAATAAATATACACAATGACCTAAAAACCACCCTCGATTTTCAACTTCAATTGATTCTCTGTTTACAGAAAGGATATAATGATGCGAAACGAGGCTGCCATAATAGATTTCTTTGAGCATGCTCTGTAATGGTCCGTTGCCATGCTTCTGAACCCCCACTAGATCAGTGACACAGTATTTCATCATTAAATTCCAATTTAATATGTTCTTTATGGCAAATAAGGACAGGAATATCAAAGAAGGAAATGAACTCTCATAGGAAGAAAAAGAAGTGTTCAAATCACATTTTTGATGCTTCCGAAGGCCCTGTATTTCTTTCATTTTGATTGCATTTTGTGGGAACGTTTTATAGGAGTTACTTCAGGAAGTATCGAGGGAGTAATTCTGCGCATGAAATCTCGGCTTCTGTTTCGTTCCTGCAAGGGGAAGCCGGGGTGATCCTTAAACTTGTAAAGTGTTGTTGCCATGGTAACATCACAGTTCATCAAGGTTCCGTGTAATAAAATGAGTCAAAGTTTAAATGGCAATTATGGACTGATGCAATATTAGAACATGCGAACATACATGCTGATATTCATCAAAATTTTTTAATGAAATCATACTAATATTAAATTTCACCTCTGAAAGATTTTGCCTGTGCTGACTCTTTACAGGCGCTATTCAAGTAAGCATTGTTAGTAATGTAATTATTAGGCCTATACCCAGTTTTCCACCAAAAAGTGAGGGGAAAAAAGCAACCAACATATGCACCTGTTATCATTCTCACTATGTGGAGCTCATTTTGGTCAGCGGAATTCAAATGTGTGTTGGTCGCATGTGAGATACGTCTAAGAAAACTAAATATGCGGTCGGCGCATGCATACAAGAAACGCCTCCGGCTCATTTGCCTGAGTGTCTTTGTGACTCACAAAGGAGAAGGCATTACAACTCTATAACAACTGATAAAGAAGCGTTACCTCCATTACATCAATGCAGTCAGGCTCAAAACTCAATGCTTAGGTCAGTTCTGTGTTCAAGGGCCTCCTCCAGAAAAATAACTGAGTCTACAGCAGCAGTCTTTTGGGAAAAGCCTTCATCTCTTGCCCTGTGGGAAACAATGAAAGCTGAAATGAGACAAAAATCAAAGTAGTCATCTTCCCAGAACCGCTCTTCACTCAAGAGCAGAACGAGTCCTGACAAAAACGATTGAACTGGGTAAAATGTGTCTTTCTGTATTACTTGAAGTTCTGACTGTCAGATATTTCTGACCTGAAATATCAGAAATGAATGAATTCATTTCTAATATTTTTTGGTATTGAGATACTGCAGTGTGCCGACAATAAGTAAACCTGGAACCCGAACTAAGGAAATCCCATTTTAAATCAAATTAATTCCAGTTTATGAACCATTCCAGATTCCCAAGAAACAAACCCTCAGAACCGCTCAATCTCTTTCTGAAGCCATGTTTCACGGTTTATTTTAAACTTTCAGTTTTTTAAGAGCTGAGAATGGGAAGGAAGAGGCAGAGCTTTTCTGGGAATGAAAACAAGTCACTGTCATTGAAGGACTACTTTCAGCTATAGGCTTATATTGCATTTTTATGTTTAACAACATAAGCATGAATGTCTGGTATTCAGACATTTGGATATGTTACTCAAGTTCAATAAACAACAAGCTACATAACTAACATTTTACTGACATATTGCCAGTTACCTCATACATTTTCACCCAATATAAAAAATGTACCCCAAATATATGTTTTACAAACAAGGCTTAGCATAGTTCCAGACTAAATGCACGGTTGAGCTGTTTTAACTGAAAGCAACTCTCACTGGCATATCTTAAAATAAGTCAGTGTCATTGTTTTGTCTCAAGACACATCCGTTATGTTTTTTCTAAGGTATGTTTATAAAAGCTATTTAAATGCACTAATTGAACTAAGTCCCAATCCTGGCTTAATCTAAGCCCTGTCTGTGAAACCAGGCCATGGAGTCTTAAATCGACACTTTATTAAATGTGAGGGAAAATATATCCCATGGTTTCAACTAAGCAGTAAGCATCACAATAGATCTCTGAGTTTCTGATTTATTAAAAATACGATTGCAAATAAACTCTCAATTCTTCAACTAAAACATATCTCAAACTTTATTACAATGTCCTTATTCATGTCTTCCTGTGCCCTAAGGCTACACTGTTAATGATCTTTTTTGTATTTTTACAGTACAGTACAGGCAACACGGTTGACAGCAAGTTACTGTATTTCGTATACTGTATTTTATAGTAACTGTACTGTGATTCACTTAACAGTACACAAGATCAGTACTGTAAACTACAAAACAGTACTTTACTGTATTTTTACAGGGTTTTTTTGTAATTTGGTCTGCTTCTGCTTTAATTAATTGTACAGTATTGTACTGTAATATCTATATTTATAAATTACTGCTAAACATTATTATAATTTTCTAAATAATTACTAATAATTAAAATGATATAATATGTAGTTATTACAGTATATATTTATTTATTTATTTTATTTATTTATTTATTTGACAGGGACAATGCAAACAAACATAGTGTCAAGACCAAGCATGTCACTGAAGTGTTGCATATAAAGTTTATAGCTATTGCTAATTTTCAACTCCTATATATAAATCTATAGGTAATAATATTATAATGCAACTTCAGAATAACTGCAAAACAAAAGACAATCCAAACAATGTTCTTGTCAAAAATATGTTTTATTCATCAATTAAATTATTAAAACCATTTTATTTAAAACCATTGCAAGTTCAGTTTACAGGTATAAACAGCTTTTAAAGGGATAGTTCACCCAAAAATGAAAATTGTCATTATTTCCTCTCCTACAAGTTGTTCAAAACCTGTATGAATTTCTTTCTTCTGTTAGTATAATATAATATTTCTTCCATGGTAGGAAAAAAAAAAAATACTATGGAAGTTGTTGGCTACTGTCAACTGTTTAATTACCGACATTCTTTAAAATATCTTCTTTTGTGTTCCAAACTCACAGGTTTGGAACAACATGAGGGTGAGTAAGTGATGACAAAATACATTTTTGGGTGAACTATACTATTTTGGGTAAACTAAAGGGTTAGTTCACCCAAAAATGAAAATTAGCCCATGATTTACTCACCCTCAAGTCTTCCTAAGTGTATATGACATTTATTCTTTAAGACGAATACAATCTGTGTTATATTAAAAAATGTCCTGGCTCTTCCAAGCTTTATAATGACAGTGAATGGTTGTTTCTAAGTCCATAAAAGTGCATCCTTTCATCATAAAAGTGCTCCATGCGGCTCTGGGGGGTTGATGAAGGCCTTCTGAAGCAATGCGTAAAAGTAAAATTCATATTCAAGTTGCGCTTTAGATTTAAGTAAAATCCGTATGTTCGTTTGGCCGGAAGCTAGTTATTTTACTTTTATAAAGTTTTTAATACGGATATTTTTCTTACACGAATGCATCGCTCTGCTTCAGAAGGCCTTTATTAAAACCCCCAGAGCTCTGCATGTGGAGCACTTTTATCATAACAAGAACAACCAATTATTATTTTTATTTTTTAACTTTTAGATTTGAAGTTAAAAACATTGTAGTAAAATGGCTAATACTTACAGAAAACTCATTCCCAGACTGCAAAAGCACCCATTTGCGTTGCAAAGAAAAGTTTGTGCAGGCACCAGGGAAACTTAAAGGTTGTATCAGTAATTTCAGGCCCAAAAATAAATGTCTAATCTTTCCTAACGATCCGCTAGCTGCCCGCCCCATAATGCTGTCAAAAAAATGCGTCTCTGTAGGCAGCCTACACACTAAAAAAAAATGGTGCTAAACAGCACTAAAAGTGGTTCATTGGCTCGTAATCATAGGGGAACCAGTTTTGGTGCTATATAGCACCCATTTTTATAGGTGCTATATAGCACCCATTTTTACAGGTGCTATATAGCACCCATCTTTACAGGTGCTATATAGCACCTGTAAAGATAGGTGAATTGCTTCAACAAAAATGGTGCTTAACAGTACCCAACAGTGGTTCTTTGGTGTAATCATAGGGGAATTTGTTTTGGTGATATATGGCACCTATTTTTAAAGAGCTTTTTCAAATGGACTTTATAGAACCATTACGTGCCATATATTGTTTTTGCATTTTGTCCTAGTAGGACTCTTAAATCATGGCAGATCCTATAGACAAGTTAATATGCTTCTAAATGGCAACTGCAATTACTTCAAAAGAGAATAATAGTCATTTGTTACCACACAGTGGCTCCAAAAAAAATCTAAATCATGTACTAAATACTTAAAAGAAACAAGATGCATTACCCTTACAAAACTTTTTTATTCATTTTTTCCACAGCAAGTAAATTCTGAGCTGACAAGTCAGAGAAAAAAACATTTATATAATATACAAACATATATATATATATATATATATATATATATATATATATATATATATATATATATACACACACACATCTATCTATATACACTCACCTAAAGGATTATTAGGAACACCTGTTCAATTTCTCATTAATGCAATTATCTAATCAACCAATCACATGGCAGTTGCTTCAATGCATTTAGGGGTGTGGTCCTGGTCAAGACAATCTCCTGAACTCCAAACTGAATGTCAGAATGGGAAAGAAAGGTGATTTAAGCAATTTTGAGCGTGGCATGGTTGTTAGTGCCAGATGGGCCGGTCTGAGTATTTCACAATCTGCTCAGTTACTGGGATTTTCACGCACAACCATTTCTAGGGTTTACAAAGAATGGTGTGAAAAGGGAAAAACATCCAGTATGCGGCAGTCCTGTGGGCGAAAATGCCTTGTTGATGCTAGAGGTCAGAGGAGAATGGGCCGACTGATTCAAGCTGATAGAAGAGCAACTTTGACTGAAATAACTACTTGTTACAACCGAGGTATGCAGCAAAGCATTTGTGAAGCCACAACACGCACAACCTTGAGGCGGATGGGCTACAACAGCAGAAGACCCCACCGGGTACCACTCATCTCCACTACAAATAGGAAAAAGAGGCTACAATTTGCAAGAGCTCACCAAAATTGAAACAGAATGAGAACATGGATCCATCATGCCTTGTTACCACTGTGCAGGCTGGTGGTGGTGGTGTAATGGTGTGGGGGATGTTTTCTTGGCACACTTTAGGCCCCTTAGTGCCAATTGGGCATCGTTTAAATGCCACGGCCTACCTGAGCATTGTTTCTGACCATGTCCATCCCTTTATGGCCACCATGTACCCATCCTCTGATGGCTACTTCCAGCAGGATAATGCACCATGTCACAAAGCTCGAATCATTTAAAATTGGTTTCTTGAACATGACAATGAGTTCACTGTACTAAAATGGCCCCCACAGTCACCAGATCTCAACCCAATAGAGTATCTTTGGGATGTGGTGGAACGGGAGCTTCGTGCCCTGGATGTTCATCCCACAAATCTCCATCGACTTCAAGATGCGATCCTATCAATATGGGCCAACATTTCTAAAGAATGCTTTCAGCACCTTGTTGAACCAATGCCACGTAGAATTAAGGCAGTTCTGAAGGCGAAAGGGGGTCAAACACAGTATTAGTATGGTGTTCCTAATAATCCTTTAGGTGAGTGTATTAAAACAATCACAATATACTTCCCTTTTATAGACAAATTAATCCAACAAGATATGTAATATGTATACATTTTAAATATGTTAAAACCTTAATGTTAATAAACCTTATACTGTAGCCCAGTAAGCTGATCTCTTTGTGGCTTATTCAGGCATAAGCCTACTTCTTAACTATATATATATTATTTGTAAAAATCTATATTTCTTTAACATTAAATTAGCGAGTTAATGAAAGAAGTGAAACTGGCTAATACAGTTGACGTCCTCAAGTATTGTTCAGTCAACAGCACAATAAGATGTTTATAAGGATTTCAAAAACAAAAGAAAGTGGAACTAGAACTAGAAGAGGCCCAGTTCAGTGTAAAAGTCCTTGTTCTCTTGAACTGGCCATGCAGAAAGAGATTATTGAGTCCTACAGTCTACTCAGAGATTGAGTTGTAGACTCTTTTTATTGTGACAGGAAGTCCGGCTGCATCTTTCAGGTTCAATATAACACTCCAAAAAGGTCAGTGTCTTCTTGAGTCCTTTAGGATACTGGATCCCAAACACAAAATAAACACACAGGAGGAGACCCAATGGCATCGAGATGTCCTCGCTCTCTTCTGTGATTACCTGCCCATCCATAGTGAGCACAATGTGGTCATACTGCATAGGATGACCTTCCCTGCAGCCTTTAAGCACCATCGTGGGTGTTGAGATGCCAGGAGTGCTGGTCTGAGCATGGCCCTGGGGAAGAGAGGACACAAGCATTAACCATCTTCTCTCACATTTATTTGAACTTTTGAAGGCAAACCTGTTATGAGTAAACAAATTAATGTAACTACCGTCATACAACTGCTCAAATACTTTTGTCCATTAACTGAAAATAAATGTAATTTTCTTTGACAGCATAGTTTGTGGAGAGCAACAAACAAAAACCTAATGTCTGCGTAGAAATTAGGTCTGTAAAGGCCATTGCACACTGAGTCCGAAATTCGCATCTGAAATTTTCGCATGTAAAAAAACAAAACAAAAAAACAACCTCACGTTATGTCAATCACACTTGCACACTGTCTACGAAACTTTCGTCCATAATAAAAAAAATCGGATCGGGTTCGATTTTCTGAGTTTTTCGCATCCTGTCACGGGAGGGTAGAAATTAGAGTGAGGACTCAAATGCAGAAAACAGAAAAGAATTTAATTAAACAACAAAACTACAAAACAAACTCCCTCGTGGGGGAAAACAAGAATGAATACAGGCAGGGAACAAAACACTAGGAACAGGTAACATGGACAACAACCAGCACTGGACTGCAAACACAAAGGAGACTATATAGGAAACAAACACAGGAGACTAACGAGACAAACCAGGTGAGGAAGGTTAATCACTAATCAGATAATGAGATGGGAGGGGCTGACAATTAGACAGAAAAGCACATGGCCCAGGAATACACAGAAGCCATGTGCTCACATTAAACTAGACTAACAGATATACGGGACAAACTAGGAATGTCAGAGAACTACTATCCAAAATAGACGTGACAGATCCCTGACATTACCCCCCCCCACCCACCCCCCCCCACCCACCCCCCTAAGGGGACGTCACCTGGCATCCCCAAATCAGGGGCACCAAACAGAACACAGCAACAAAGCAGACAGACAGTTCAAAACGCTACACAGGGAGGGAAGGGAGGGATTGAGCCAGGTAGTGCAGGCGACCAGGGCGGAGCAGGTGTGCAGACGGGCCGGGCGGAGCAATTCCTTCGGGCGGCCATGGCGAAGACGACCAGTGTGGAGTAGATCCTTCGGGTGGCCAGACTCAGGGACAGCTTCCTCGGCAGCAGACTCAGGGACAGCTTCCTCGGCAGCAGACTCAGGGACAGCTTCCTCGGCAGCAGACTCAGGGACAGCTTCCTCGGCAGCAGACTCAGGGACAGCTTCCTCGGCAGCAGACTCAGGGACAGCTTCCTCGGCAGCAGACTCAGGGACAGCTTCCTCGGCAGCAGACTCAGGGACAGCTTCCTCGGCAGCAGACTCAGGGACAGCTTCCTCCGCAGCAGACTCAGGGACAGCTTCCTCCGCAGCAGACTCAGGGACAGCTTCCTCCGCAGCAGACTCAGGGACAGCTTCCTCGGCAGCAGACTCAGGGACAGCTTCCTCGGCAGCAGACTCAGGGACAGCTTCCTCGGCAGCAGACTCAGGGACAGCTTCCTCGGCAGCAGACTCAGGGACAGCTTCCTCCGCAGCAGACTCAGGGACAGCTTCCTCGGCA
The DNA here is from genome assembly GCA_031834385.1 of Semotilus atromaculatus. Lineage (NCBI taxonomy): Eukaryota > Metazoa > Chordata > Actinopteri > Cypriniformes > Leuciscidae > Semotilus > Semotilus atromaculatus. The sequence continues at coordinate 11,008,507 of JAULUF010000007.1, read as the reverse complement.
GCAGACTCAGGGACAGCTTCCTCGGCAGCAGACTCAGGGACAGCTTCCTCGGCAGCAGACTCAGGGACAGCTTCCTCGGCAGCAGACTCAGGGACAGCTTCCTCGGCAGCAGACTCAGGGACAGCTTCCTCGGCAGCAGACTCAGGGACAGCTTCCTCCGCAGCAGACTCAGGGACAGCTTCCTCCGCAGCAGACTCAGGGACAGCTTCCTCCGCAGCAGACTCAGGGACAGCTTCCTCCGCAGCAGACTCAGGGACAGCTCCCTCCGCAGCAGACTCAGGGACAGCTTCCTCCGCAGCATTCTCAGGGACAGCTTCCTCCGCAGCAGACTCAGGGACAGCTTCCTCCGCAGCATTCTCAGGGACAGCTCCCTCCGCAGCATTCTCAGGGACAGCTCCCTCCGCAGCAGACTCAGGGACAGCTTCCTCCGCAGCAGACTCAGGGACAGCTTCCTCCGCAGCAGACTCAGGGACAGCTTCCTCCGCAGCAGACTCAGGGACAGCTTCCTCCGCAGCATTCTCAGGGACAGCTCCCTCCGCAGCATTCTCAGGGACAGCTCCCTCCGCAGCAGACTCAGGGACAGCTTCCTCCGCAGCAGACTCAGGGACAGCTTCCTCCGCAGCATTCTCAGGGACAGCTTCCTCCGCAGCATTCTCAGGGACAGCTTCCTCCGCAGCAGACTCAGGGACAGCTTCCTCCGCAGCAGACTCAGGGACAGCTTCCTCCGCAGCATTCTCAGGGACAGCTCCCTCCGCAGCAGACTTAGGGACAGCTTCCTCCGCAGCATTCTCAGGGACAGCTCCCTCCGCAGCAGACTCAGGGACAGCTTCCTCCAGTGTTCACAGGGACAGCTCCCTCCGCAGCAGACTCGGCTGTGATGGAGTGGGATGAACTGCCTCCGGAGGTGCTGCATGTTGCCACACCAGAGGTTTCTTTTTTTGTGGGTCTAGAACGTTAATAAAAGCATCAAATGGCTTATCCAGGGCATAATTAAAGAGGTCCTTAAAAGCCGTCTTTCCCAACTCCAGACCCTCACTGGCAGAGAAAAATTCCCGGCCAAAGTCTCTCACGTTCCTCCCCTCCTGGTGAAGGGAAACCAATGCAGAGACTTTCATGATCCGGTCATAGTGTAGGCAGTCAATAGGCACGACTGGTGGTTGACACAAAGTTTTCCGCTGAGTCCTCATCAGGGCTGGATCGTTATGTCACGGGAGGGTAGAAATTAGAGTGAGGACTCAAATGCAGAAAACAGAAAATAATTTAAACAACAAAACATACAAAACTACAAAACAAACTCCCTCGTGGGGGAAACCAAGAATGAATACAGGCAGGGAACAGGTAACATGGACAACAACCAGCACTGGACTGCAAACACAACAGTTTTTTTGACAATTCAGAGCCACCATACAAGCGAACGGCAAAATCCAGAATGGCGTCTGACAAGTTGATACACTTCGGTTACAGTTGAAGACAGATTGTGGCAGATGATTGCTGAACAGCTTGGGAACAGCTCGTTCCGCACATCATTGCATATGCGCAGTCCTTCCCGTTTCAGTTTTCAATTCGATTCGAAATCGAATCTCTTGATCGGATTAGAAAAGGAATAAACCACCCCTTTCAATCAGATCGAAATTTCGGATCGATTAAGGTGTGATTGAGCAGTCAATTCGATTACTAATGTATTATTTGGGTACAAAATATAACCTGTATACAGCTGTTCTGTCTGCCCAGCGCTTTCGCCGGCCGTGGTGTGTGTGTGTGTCCATACTGCCAGTCTCTGTCTGTCTGTCTGTCTGTCTGTCTGATCTATCTATCTATCTATCTATCTATCTATCTATCTATCTATCTGTCTGTCTGTCTGTCTGTCTGTCTGTCTGTCTGTCTGTCTGTCTGTCTGTCTGTCTGTCTGTCTATCTATCTATCTATCTATCTATCTATCTATCTATCTATCTATCTGTCTGTCTGATCTATCTATCTATCTGTATGTATGTATGTATGTATGTATGTATGTATGTCTATCTATCTATCTATCGAATCAAGTATCAATGTTGAAAACAGTTGTGCTGATTAATGTGTTTGTGTAAACCATTGTAACAGTTTAAATTATTTTTTCCCCCTCCAGGACTCATTGTTAAAAAGACCCCAAACATATAAACAGTAGTTTACACTCATGTTCAAACATTTAGGGTCAATAAGATTTAAAAAAGAAAAAAAAGAAAAATAAATTCATATTTTTACTCTGCAAGGATGCATTAAATTGACCCAAAGAGAGAGTAAGGATTTCTGTTTCAAATAAATGTTTTTTTTTTTTTTTACTTTCTATTCATCAAATAATCCTGAAAAACACAAAAACATGAAGCAGCACAACTGTTTTCAACACTGATAATAATCATAAATGTTTCTTGAGCATCAAATTATCATATTAGAATGATTTTTGAAGGATGATGTGAAGCTTAAAATTCAGCTTTGATCACAGGAATTAAATAAATTTTTACAATATATTCACATAGAAAACAGTTATTTAAAATTTTGTATACTATTCCACAATATTATTGTTTTTAATGCTGTCTAAACCATTGTAACAGTTTAAACTATTTTTTACCCCTCCAGGACTCATTGTTAAAAAGACCTCAAACATATAAACAGTAGTTTACACTGTACTACATAAGAGACAAACATTTGTACCAACACAATTAGTGTATGTTTGACGTTTTACTTACTATGGTTCATCAATAGTGCTTTAGAGATGATGATCAGCTCAACTCTGCTACGGTGCAGGGCATCAGCATTGAAGGATCTAGGAACACAACAAACCATTTGTCACACAGAGCCAACAATATTATTATACAATGCCAGGTTTATTAAAAGAAAAGAAGAAGCTACAGCAGAGGTGAAATGCAGAAAAGAGAAAGAATATACAGAAAATTATTTCTTAATTAAGATAACAGAATTTGTTTTTGGGTTTACTTATTCATTTAATATTGCTCATACAGTGTAACTTACGTTTGGATGTCAAAACCTTCTTTAAATAAATTAAACAAATAAAACGTAAATTTGAGAAGAAAAAAAAAGATGCATGGAGATATAGGTGAAACATATTGTGATAAAATGGATATGACGTTATTTAATGAGCTTCCTTGGTTTACCTGTGTTTCCTAACGTTAACTTACTTCTCCTGCAGCAGCTTTCTTCAGAAATGTTGAAGTCGTGGAGTTGTCTCCTATTGGTAACAGTTATTTTGTTACTACTGGAATCACAGAACATTTTTTTTATCAATATTTGTTTACCATTGAGCTAGTTTTAGCCAATTTTCTCGCTCCGTGTAACTTAAGTAACGTTAACGTTAACATTACCGATTACATACGTTTATGTTTACGTTTGTGTTAAATAAATTAGCTCACTTCCAAGTAAAACCTTTACAAAACCTCTCATATACACATAAAAGGTGATTAAAAAGCCCAAACTTTCATAAATAAAATCTCAACCGAGTTACCGTTAGCTTAGCAGCTAACGTTACCTCTTCTGAAAACGGTTGAGATGCTAAATCATATATATAAAGTAAATATATTCAACAGAAGCGTGTCAATTACAAGTAAGAAAAATGTAAAAAACAGTTGTGTGTATTATTCGTGTGCTTTTAGAGACTAATCTCACCTGAAAGCAGTGAAAACAACAGCGAGAGAGGGAGTTTTGCTGCTTGCCAGTAGCAGTGGTCTTGCGCCGTTTCCATGGCAACTCCGCGCCGCGGCCGCTCCAGTGTTTGAGAAAGTTCACGCGCACGGCCATTGATTGAACCACGTCAAAATCACGCATAGAGATGCAGCACTTAAAAATCGAATTCATATTAAATTAATTTCAAAACTGATTTTGGAGATCTATGACTTGTTCATAGGTGTAATGGCCAATTCTCACACATAATATACTGCGGTCACAAAATAAAAATAAAATAAAAACTTTTGTCCGCATTAGGCTATTAGTTATTTTTTCTAAAGTAGGCCTACTCCTGGTAATGTTAAATGCTTTTACCCCAGGCTTAAAGTAAAAAGATGTCTGTGAAAAATAGTTTAATTTAATTAAATGCATTTATGGTGAGATAATTTTCGTGTCAATCTGTGTTAATTTTGACCACGAACCATTCGCTGTCAGTTTAATTCATCGCGTGCAGCCATTTCATCCCTTTAAAAACGAACGATATTTGCTGATGTCTGAGACGGAGAGTTTTAAATGCAGCCCACAGGCTACAGCTCTGCCTCTTAGGCATGTAGGCTAGCTAGCCTACTACACGTCTAAAAAGACCAGCCATTTCTCAGATTTTTATCACATCCTTTATCAAAATGGTTAATTATAAAAATACATTTTGTTGTTTGGATGCTAAAGAGATGAACACGAATAACGCGACATCGGCCTCCCTGGGCCGACACAAAGCCGACGTATAGGCCTACGGAGCTGGGAAATAGAGCATTGACTGACAGGAGATCTGCCTATGCCTGGCCAACGAATCTGCGATGTTAGGGAGGGAGGCCGACGCTCGATGTTGGGCCGATGTCGGCCAGACGTAGGCTACGTGTGCTCTCTGGGTACAGGGCCTTAACAGGTTCTTTGAGGTGCTATATAGCACCTCAACTATACAAAGAACCACCAAAGAACCACTAAAGAACCATACTGGGCTGAACTGGTTCTTTTTATGGTAGTGGTGCTATATAGCACCTCAACCAGCCCAAAGAACCGCTGAAGAACCAACTTTTTTTTGTGTGTAGGCTCTGAGATCTGCACACAAAAACAAATGGGTAACCACCACTCAAAACCAAAATAAAGTGTTCCAACCAATCACCTCATGTTGTGAGGTTTTGAGCTCGTGCACGGCTGGACGCGAAGTCGGAGCAACACCCGCCCCTGTCGGTGATTGGTTGGAACACTGTTTATTTTGGTTTTGAGTGGTGGTTGTACCCATTTGTTTTTGTGTGCAGATCTCAGAGCCTAGGCTGCCTACAGAGACGCGTTTTTTTGACAGCATGCTTATGGGGTGGACAGCTAGCGGATCGTTAGGAAAGATTAGACATTTATTTTTTGGGCCTGAAATCACTGATACAACCTTTAAACCTCAAACCGCCAGCTGATCCTGTGGATACTGGATAGCATCATGCCGAGGAGACGCTGTGCTCTACAATGTGACGGTAAAGACATTTTTTTTCCACTGCCCTAGGACGAGCATGTGAAGAATCTGTGGTTAAAATTAATCTTTACCATGATACTACAGCAGTATAATCATAAACTTTTCCTGACGACTGCTTCTCAAATATCGGAGTCAGCTAATCAGCTGTGGGCCACTATAGCGTCATCAATCCGGAAGTCGGCCATTTTGGAGGCACTGAACGTAAACAATGCCACTGAACTGAATGGACTCGCAAATTTGGCTGATTATTGCTGCTGAAAAATGGTCGAGTTTTGGTCTGTACTAATCGGTCACATCGGTAAAAAACATTTCTAGTTCTATAGACTGTCAAAAGTTAAAGAGAAGAGTGCAAAAAACTGATGAAAGAAGGCGTTTGTGGTTGAGAGAGGCACAGCATCAGCCACATGTGTAAATGAAGCGTTGACTATGGCTAAAATGTTGACGTAGTTAACTATGGCTACATTCACACTGTCAGTCCAAATCTGATTATCTTTGTATCCGATTGGAATCTGATCTAAAATGATGTCCACACTGTGTATCTCAACTGTTCAAATCCGATTTGTGTGTGCATGCAGCTCTTTGGCAATATGGCAATGACGTTGCGTTGATGGAGGGGTTTGCATTTGCAATAGAGATGTTATCTTATTTAAATTTTACAACATGGAAATGTGTAGCTGCCGCGCTGGACTACTGCGTCTTGAGCCTGCAGCAGAACTGCATGAGGCTGTTATGCACAGCTTTTTTTCCACGCTCTTGTCTGCGCAGGTTTCAAAATAGGTTTCAGAAATGATCAGAAATGAAACGATTTCTGCTCGTCCGGCACTTTGAAACAACACAGCATTGTTTCAGCAGGGACTTTCAACATGTTTCCTATAACAACGTCTGACGTTTACATTTTACGTGGCGTGAGTCACATAATACCACACGAAATCCGATCAGAGAGTTCAGACTGAAGCAGCTGATGTCCTGATATGTGTTTTGAATATGATTTCAAATCATATGAATGGATGTAGCTGGATGTAGGAAGAATTGCAGTAAGGGCTAGAGAAGCAAGCTCGTTCGGATCTTTCCCAAATATTAACTTTAGTTTGTCAAAATTTTGCGCTCTCTCCTACTTACTAAGTCCTTCTCTATATGATTTCGCACCTACCACGTGTTTTTTCCCTGGTTTAATAGTGTAATAATGTGTTCAGTAGTACATAGACAGTGCAATCCATGCTGTTGTTTACATTCTAGTGCCTCCATAATGGCCGCGCATCCGGGTTACCACCCAGAACGTAACGTTGGTGAAAACCCTCTATTGCATAAAACTCTGTCTATTAATGCAGATTGTCTGTCAATCTCACTACTTTGAGGAAAGATTAAGCATGGAGCAAGATTTGTTTTACCAATGTTTATTGTTACATCAGTCATTCACGCTAGAGCTCGGCTAAAGTAGGCCTATACATTGCATAGCCTACATGGACTGTTATTGATACAGTTTCCACGTGTTCACCGCAACATATTAGAAACATACTCTGTAAATAAATTAGTACAAGTAAATAATCGGTTGATGGATATGCACTTGTTAATGCTGATGGTGAGGAATAGCAACAACTCATAATTTAAGTTACCTCAAACGGAGTAGTAAATCACTGAAACGTCCTGCTCGAGTCGACATTGCGATGGAGGTTCTGGTTGAATGAATGGTTCTAGTGTTTCATCATCGGACTCGCTTTGTTTTTGATTTGTTCGATTTGTTCATTGTTCATTTTGTCATTGTTCGTTACTGTGTTCAGTTTACAGAGTAGGAAGCCTCAGGACACGCAAAGCTGTCGTTGTTATGGCAATGGGAAGGACGCGTGCTGTTCGCGGTAAACCAATCACAACAGACTGAGCTGTCTGGCCAATCAGAGCACAGTAGCTTGTGGAAAGGAGGGATTTAGAGAGATTGATTCATTTGGCGATCGTTTGAGGATCATTGAAAATCTGGTGATGTGCAAATGTATATTATGAGAAAATGAAACAGTTTTTTTAAGTTTGATGCAAGCAAACCTGTTGTAGGAGACTCCAAAACAACATAAGGAAACTTTAAAATATCATAATAGGGGCCATTTAAAACTCACAAAAACCATCTCGATTTGTCTTTCCAACATTCCAACAATCACCAAGTCTGGTTTGGTCGAAGTAAATCGTAAGGTAACTTTAATTCACTGCGTTAGATTTGAAAATGTCGGTAAGCAGCGGGGTAAAGGTAAGTTAAAGAGCAGATCTAACGTTAACTTAACTAACAGTGTTTTTGAAATGTTCGCTGGCTAAACTTCCACTGTCATTTCACACTAAAAGCTATGTACACATTAGCGTAAAATCCTTAAACCTAATTATAATCCCCATATTCGTCCATATATCCAGTGAGTGGCCTGCCGCCTGCAGTGCAGTTGTGCTCTGACGTCAGTCAGGTGGCGCGCGCCCTCGATGTTTACAGCAACCCTGTATTATTGCCTGGCATATTACAGCCAGGTTACAAAATATACTGTAAAATGTTCCCGCTCAAACAAAATTACCCACAATGCAATGTAAATTACGGTATTTTACTGTAATATAGAAATGCAGCATTGTACTGTAGGTTTTTACAGTACTGTGCTGTTAAATCTACAGCGACATTTAACAGTGTAGGCATTGACATGGATGGCTGTCCATTATAAATGAGCATAGTATAGAAAACTGTGTCAGTGAGTCAGTAAAAATCCATACATATTGTGTTCATGTGATGAAATGCCAAAAGAACCATTAAAATCTATCTATCTATCTATCTAACCACCCACGCATCCATCCGCTGTCTTTATATTCTTAAACTGGAGCCCACAATGAATCCTGCTTTTTTCTAACATAAGGCATGAGTATCACACCAACCTCTAGCTCTTCTTTCCAGCTGAAAAAGGTACATTTAAAATAGCAGAAAAACACTCATGCCCTACTGTGACCCCGTCCTGTTATAAAGAGATGAAAGAGAGAGAGAAAGAGAGAGAGAAAGAAACGAGGAAGATGGATTAATTACCACAGTCAGTTTCCACTGTCTGTCCAGGGGAATCTCTATAGGAATGTGGGTCCACCCAGACCCCTGCTGCTCTCTCCATCTGTTCAGCACTGCTCACTCCCTCAACAGTAGGCATATCAAAAGGTGCATCGTTTCTGATGTGCCTTAATTTCAGGGAGAGTAGAGTGTCAAGGATATGGGGAGGTTGTATTCTGGCATCGAGATCAATCATTTCGGTACCATGCACTTTACTGTTGCATCGGTTGCTTTTGCTCATTTATATAATATTTTCATTTAATGTTTATTTTTTCACAATAGTTGTAATGTCTCAAACATTTGTAAAGGCTGGATTCAGTCTGTCGCCAATTTAATTTCACCTTCCGCACACAATTCACAGAAGGGATGAGATCAGGAGATCAACTGTACCAGCGAGCCCTGTAAGGATGTGCGAATTTTCTTAATAAAACCACATCACAAGTAATTTCCAAGTATTTGAAGAATGTCATTTTAGATGGAAACTTGCGGGGACACCATGTTACAAATCTGCAGAATCTGAAAATGAGACATTCGAACTGCAGGTGGCCTCCAAATATGACTGAACGTGGTGACACTACAAGGTGACATATTTCCAGGTCATTGCTTTGATGAAGTACATGGGGGAAATGAAGGTGTTGATCATAACTACAGCAAAAACATATATTTTATGACTGGAAAGTTGTTCTCTAAGCGGCTATACTGAATACAGTCGGATTTACAAAAAAAAGAGAGAGAGAGAGATTCAAGTCGGATCGGCAAATGTGCACAAGATGTAGAGTTCATAATATTACATCCAATGATGTGTAACGAGCAGACTTTGCTAAAAAAGGATTTTATGACAGCATCTCTATTTATCTCAAGTTAAAATGTGATGCTAATTTGGAATTAAATAATTCAATGTGAAGAAAACTATTTGCAGTTTGCCCTTGTGAATCCTCTGTGCTAACTTTTTCAGTATGTACATGATTGATGGACCTCTGTGCCAGCTGAATGAGAACTTTTGATCATTTGGAACAGAAATAGGAACATTTGCACACATGAATGATCAAACTAAAAGGAGACCCCCTTCCTTTTTTTACGTACATACACCGGTAGCTAAATGTTTTTCCACATCATTTTAACCTAAATCAGTAGAATAATGAATTTTACAATCCACTGCCTTTTTCCTCTTCCTTCTAACAGTTCCTAGACGTGTGCTATCATTGACTGGCAAGCAGAAATCCCTTAGGATTACAGTACTTTGTTTCATAAATGTAGCATATAATAGAATCACAATCTATATTGAGATGCACAATATGAAGTATACAACGTCTAGCGGTTTAATATTCATGATCTTCAAGATGATGGTTTTAAATATTTATAATATTTTGAATATCGTCGAATATCATCAGTATTCAGAGACGTAAGTCAGCCGAGCCCCACCAGTAATCACCTGGCTGAGAGGTTTAGGTTATAACTTTATGATAACAGAATAGGTCATTTAGCAGTTCTTTGTAATTCCCTGTGGTCATTATATGCAATATATTAAAAGGAGCTCTAACCGAAGGTGATGTGGGCTTTGGCATAAATGTATTTGAAAAAATGAATGCAGTTATTGGAGAAGACAGTGAGCAGCTTGAAAAGATTAACATTTTGATGCGGATTCTGTCATAAATAGGACATTGGTAAATTTGTTGTCTTGAATGCAATGCGACCCAGGTTAACACGAGACCTTTGTTGTCACGTTATCCGTGAACCTGCGAACAAACGAATGCAGCTGAGACAACACTAATACACAGAAGAGATGTTGAATGGTATTCTAAAAACAATACCAGTCACGTAAGTAGAGTTGACTATGAATTGTGTGCTTGGAATATCAGGCCTTATTATAATGCAAGCAGGAATTCGTGTTTTGGGGGGGAAAAAAGAATTACTACTAGGAGGACAAAAGTACCAAATCAAATCTTATCCCTGGCGCTTGTTTTCATATGAGTGAGGAGTGATCACAGAAAGCATGTTGAATATGAAACATTCAAACCTTCATTCAAAGGCCGTCCCAGAGGGAGCATAACTGTCTGTGTCATCTACGAGTATCTTTGAATCACACTAAGAAGAAGAAAACCTGGTTGAAATGCATCAGCTGCATTTAAATGAAGCCAAAGTAAGGAAATCAATTCAGGTGGTAAACTGAATTTACCACATGGAAACACCAGCATACATTTAAATTGGCAAGTAAAAATGCAGTGCATCTCCTGAACCGGCTCAGTGAAGATGAAATGGACTCCAACCGGCTCTTCAACTACAGCACTATATGGCTATTTACTTATGCTCTGCTTGTGTGTCTGCAGATATTGGGCCCTTACCACAGGGACCCCACTGGAATTGGATAGCATTTCTCCTCACACAAACATGTTCACCTCCATTGCTTCTGGTCCGCGGTGGCTCGCGGAAATTGTCAGGAGCTACAAATAAAAGCTTGTGCTTATGTGGCAAGAGAAGCGGCGGACAAAAACAACATGGGTGGATAAAGAGTTCTCCTGAACGTGAGGTGCGAATCGTCAATGTGCCCACCTTTAAACGGCTTTCAGCAAGCCTGGAGGCCTTTTATCTGGCCTGTCTGCCTTGCCCCATCACTTCTCATTATCTTCTGCTGAATATCACAATCTAGCCAATTCCAGACTGAATAAGTTGCATCCTGCTTTCTCCTAGGGTTTATTTGCCAGCCACAGGAGCGAGAAGGAAAGAGCCTAGATATTGCTGGTCATTTCCTGAACTACTCACAGCTCTCAGATGTATTTTATTTCCCGTTTTAATGAGCCCCTTGACAGCTACCGCTAAAAATGCTTGCAGTGTGAGCTCTGGCTTGGTCACTGTGTATCTCTGTATAAAGTGGAAAGCGAACTACTAATCAAAGATATGATCTTGCACAGAGAGCTACTTCGTTTTTTTTTTTTTAATCTTTGGACCTATAAGGCCTTATCGATCTGAATTAGGTATTCTGAAATGATCAGGCAGCACAAAAGACCTCTGAAAGTATTTGAAAAGACTGCTGGAGGGCAGTCCTTCTTGTCTTTGAATGTGAGAAGGTCACCACATTCATATGAATATATTGATCTTTGCTAAATGTGTGACATGGCCTCTTTAAATAGCTTCCTCCTCCCTATTCACAGAGTGCTTAAGTTGGTAGAAACGTACAGTAAGACGGTGAATATTCGTTCAAATGCGGTCACTCAGATTAGTGAAATTTCCAACCTTATCTCACGATAAATGTAAGGTGACTTTGTATTAATGTGAAACATACAAAACCGTACAATTATTAGAAAAAATAGTAAGCATGAATGTCCACCCCACCCCCCAAACGTAAACAGATTACAAAACTGTGTGAATGAGATCATAATTCATATGAATTAGCCACCAATTCGCTAAAAAGTAAAATAGTTACGAATTGCCATGAGATTGTGTTGAAATTTCTGTTAAATTCTGTAGCCAAAAAAGGTTGTCTATTGTAAATAGTGTAGTACAGCTCACACAAACCAAGCATCTTTCTGTTGGTCAACACGGCGAATCTGATTGACCAACTCAAACCCCTTACCTACATTGAGAAACTTTTCACTCTCAGGCAAAGTTTTCTATTGCGTGGATAAATGATGATTTTAACAATGGTAAATGTGTCTGCGCCTTAACAGTGTTAATTTGGTCAAATTTAGTATGTATTCAATATGTATGTTTTTTTTTTTAAATAAACTCGTATGTTCGCTTAAACAGTGTATGAACAACAGTAAAATGAACGCATCACATAGGCTACATAAGAGATAAATCACAAATATACACAAAAAAGTTAAATAATTACAATTCGATTCGATTCAGGCTATAGCGATTGATTTATCTATATAGGCCTAGATATTTTATGTGCCAAATTTACACAACCAGTTACGTTTATTAACTCACAAATGCAACAAATATATATAACATGAACATTTAATTAAACTCTTTGAAAATAGCACACCCTCTCCCAATTGGGACATTTACAATAGAGGAGTTAATATGCAAAAACAGATAACTCTGTTTATAACTTGTTCATCATTTTGTTCATTTTCATAAATCATGTTTTTTTGTGTGCATTCCAAGTAGCCTAATATTAATCAAACTTCAGCTGGGTTGTTTTAATTAAGTAATATAACAAAACAAAAAAATACAGGTAACTTAAAAAATTAAAGTTAATTGAAAGTAGCCTATGTTTTTTATATATATAAGTTGGGGGTTTTTGCAAAAGCAGATAACTCCACATTTCATGTTTCAGAGTTAAACAAAACCAAGTAATTGCTATGATACACAATAAAACACTCGGTTAATCTTTGTAAAGTTAATCTCCTCAGCTGACATAGAGTAGACCCATGGCAAACGTTGTTGTTGTGATAACACGCCATACAGCTAGGGAGCTTTTCCCATACCACTTACGTGCTGCTTTAGCAAGGTTCCGTGAAAAAGTTTCAGCTTTTATTTTCCTTTTACGTGAAGAAGATATTACGGGATAATCAAATTCGTTGAAATTATCCATCCTCGATCACTTTTAGTCAGCTTCGACGAAACTCCTCCACAGATGGATTTTTCACTTTTCGAAGTGACTAGCAGCCTTGTCACCTGACCTGAATACTGAGCGCTGATTCGCTAAAACGGACTTTTCGCGTTGTGTTTACAAACAAAAAAGGGTGCTTGTCGGGCTTACTGGCAAATATTGTATCACTGGCTGAGAGAATCGATATCGTGATGACTATCGTGATGACCTGTCCGGATCACACACACACACACACACACACACACACACACACACACACACACACACGCACATGTTATTTACAAACTTTTATATAAGATGTGATTAATTGCGTGATTTGACAGCATTAATAAAAAATTATATACAAATAAGAATAGAATGTATAAAAATAAGACTAACTTAACATACTGAAAGTCTGTTTGCTTTGTTCTCACTAAGACCTTATAGGCTACTCATTGTTTCAGTATTGTATTAGTATGGACATCCAGCTCAAGGCAATGGATCTAAATTGCATTTAGGCTGAGCTCTGATAAAGCTGTTCTAGGTCTAAGTGCACTGTGGGTAGTCTACCTTTCCACGTGAGAGGGTCAAGCAGATTAAAACCTGCTTTGAAAATCCCAGTCTTCCGCAGCACTATCTGCAGGGGAAACTCAGCCTCTCTGATCACTGGCTTTAAATGAGATGTAAAATTAACTTCCAGTCTGACATATGAAGGTCAGACTCTTGAAGTGGTTCTGTCACTGAAACACTGTCTATTTTCATTGGAAAGATTCCCCTCAGTATGTGTTTTAATTTAGAGAAGGAACCTGACAGTGTCGTTTTCAGCATTTTTTTTGTTGTTGTTGTGTTAAAAAAATTTGAGTCAGAGATAATTGATCAACAAAAAAACTACAAATGATTAATAGGAATAAAATAGAATTATCTTTTCTTTTTGGAAAATAATAGTCTTCCAAGTTTATACTTAGCAGTCACAAAGTTCCAGTGTATTTGTAAAGTTTTTCATGTTTAAATCAAAGAACTGCAAGACTCCAATTGTGTTTATGGTGGGCAATATCCTGTTGGCATCCACTGTCACTCTCTTTGATGATGCCAATTGAGCATAATGCAGGATAGAATTTTCTTTTTCATTTTGGCAGGACAATAACTGTCAGTGTGGTGGATCTTTTGCATGGATAACTAAATTCATCCCATGATCTTCCTCCTGTAGACCATCTCTGTTTACAGAAATGAAGCCTTTTGATGAAAATAACGTTCTGAATATATCTTTAAAGTACTCTCTTAATGCATTAATTATATCTTGCCTGCCATGTCTCCATCTACTAATCAAAAGTGAAAATGTCTTCAAAATGCCACCTAGATAATCCAAAAAGTAATATCATTCTTGTTTATCTTAGCTGTATAAACAATAAAAATAATTTCATTTTTTTTATTGCAGCATTTACTAAGGGCAGAATTCTTATAAGTCTCTGAAACTAATATAATTCGACTCAAATAACTTCAGTCGTTCTTGACTTGGTATCTTACAGTTTCAAATTTTGTTATGCTTTTATTTGCCAAACAGCATATCTACAAAGAATAATACCTGAAATGGATTTCACCAACCACATCAACCGGTCAACATGCGAACCGGTCAACAAGAGAAGGTTATCTCTAATGACCCCATTTGTCGCTGTTTGATGCATCTTAAAGGTCATTCTTGGATCTTGAAATTAATTGAAGGTATACATCAAATACTTCAAAAGCTTGCAGGCCATGATTTCTACCATGGAAAACATATACTACTTCTTTACAAATAACAAATTATTACAAATAATTACCTATTTTATAAAAAAAAAAAATTATTAATCAGTGTAACTATATCAGAAATATATTGTCTACAGGCCAAAATGTAAATAAAGTGAAATTTCATTTAATTTTGTCAATCACAACTAAAGAGTATAAAAAAATAACCATTTACCTTGGAACATTTCTTCCAGTGTCCCATCCCAGTCTCCAACACAGTAGTGCAGTGAATCAGCTTTTTGAACGAATCGGTTGAATGATTCAATGACTCATTTGAGATAATTAATGTCAAATACACACTGAGTAACTGGGAGAAAAAAAACTCTAATGAACATACAGTGAAAAGCCCCAGGCCTAATAGATCAGCACTTTTGGACTGGCATTCAACCAATCATATTTGATGAAGGTTTTTATCTGAACAGAGTGTAATAGAGAAATTTTTAACAATATCTTTTAGACCTTTAAAGACAAACCTGTTTGGAACCGAAGGTTCCTAATCAATGTTCTTTTGTTGAAGCCATCGGTTTGCAGTTGGTTTTCACTGAAAGTGCAAGTTAGAATAGTGTGCAAGAGTGATTATAAACATATAAAGCCTGTAAAAGTAGACTAGTGCATAGATGAGTTTAACTTTTCGGGACTGGCACACTTTTTTTTTTTTTGGATTTATAATAGTGATAACCTTTTGATATACAGTGTGAAGGGAGTGGATTCTGGAATCCACTGCTGCTTCAATGAATAACAAATGAGTGATTATAATCAAGGTATTAATCAATAGTTTTCCTACTAAATATCAAATAAGTTGTATGACTTCTCTAAGCTTATGAGATTTGTCTTAGTTATAGAAGTTACTAGTCCTAGTGTGATTTCTGAAATGTTCTTTTCATGTATTCTCTAATGTCTGTATTTGATATCTGAGAGGTGACTGAGGGTATGGCCCATGCAGGAATGCAGTAACAGCCCAGCTTTCATGTATGGACTCGTTTTGTTTGAGAAAGGTCTTCACACTACAGTATGTTAAAACATATATCTGTTATTCTAGCTCACCAAGACAACTATAGGTCACAAAGGTCACTGGAAATTGGAATAGTTTAAGTGACCATTCTATATTAAAGTGTAGGCTACTCTCACTGAGAGAAATAACATGTTATCTGGATGTTTTGGGAAGAGTGTGTGTGTGTGTGTGTGTGTGTGTGTGTTAGTATTCTTGGTTAAGTTAAGGAACAAGTGGCGTTATTGGCGATTGACTGACTTGTTTTTTTCGACATGTTGCTGGCAGCCGTACAGACTTGGAGATGTGCTACTGCCTATCAGTCCATGTGTGGAAATTTACTATATTTATCTATTTCTTAGCCAATCATAATCATTCAACCTGAAGCAATGACGTAGCTTAGCTTGGTGAAGGGTATAATTGCTGTGATCTTTGTAACTGTTAGCGGAGCGGCCTACGAACTCCTTTGTGAGTCTTGAAGCTGGCTGATGAAACTGCAAACTATCTTCAGTAAAACAAATCTTCAATTTATTATAATTCTGACTCTTGTCTTAAATTGACTGCACTTCTAACTCCTGGTCTTCATTAATCATATCCAGTCCTTGGGTCTTTAACTGTAAATGTCCTTAACAAGTGCAATAATTCCAAACAAATGTCCTTAAAATAAATAAAATTAAAAATTAAATATTCTTTCTTTCTTGCCGCCCTAGTTCACCTATAGGCAAGCGCCGGCCCTGGATGTTCTCTGACTACATAACATCACATTTATTGTTGAGTGCACTGCTTATTCTTGGACTGCTCATGTCAAGCATGTAACCGATGTCATGCAAGTGTGAGGGGAAAATATTCTGTGATATAAGCCTTCAGCCATGCAGGCTTTTGGGTAGCTAGGCCTAGTGCATGAAGAGATGAAAGTTTCCCTGACTAACATTGTACGTTATTCTTTGAATCGTTCACATTCTTTTAGGGAAACAACTTGTTTAATACACAGGGGTAAAATAATAAGGACTATAGAATCTAAATGTGCTTTTTTTCTTATAAAGGTTTTGGCAAGACAGCACAAAACAAAAGACCCTGCCACTGTGGTAGAATCCTGGGAATCATTTATCTTGTCCATTATTTCAGGTGCTGTATTGTGTAAAAGTGTGAAAAGCTTCCATTCCCTCACATCTTCACAGAACTGTGTTGAGGATGGGGAGTAATAATAATCACAGCTGTCATGCATGAGCAGGTAGACTCAGTTCCGTGTGCTTGAGAGAATTTCAAAAGTCATTCTAGTTATTAAAGTGAGGGTTTTGCTGTATTGTTTTGTTGTATGGGTGAACGGACTCAAACCAGCCGTTGAGACTGGGGCAATTGTAATTTAGGGAAATTGACACACCAAATTTCTTCAACCAAAATATAAGAGTGATGACACTTGCTCTGCAAAGTTCTCTCTCTGTCTGAGAAAAATAGTGACAAAATACCAATATGATTGCATTTATTTTCTTTTTAACGTCTGGCTAATATTTTTCTGTCTCTGTTATTCTCAATAACCCATTAAACCAACATCCTATTGCCAATATTATCAATAGTTGTTACTTGTATTTAATATGCATGTATTCTTGCCCTATTGGAGGCATGATGCTAGAATTACCTAGTAATGAGTGTTTGGCTTTTGGCAGCATAAATGATTAGCACAGACCAACTATGCCAGTCCAATTTAGATACAGAATGGAATGAAGGGACTTTGGTTGCCATTAACGCTAATGACATTCAGGCAATTATATCCAAACCGTGTCTTTCCCAATTAAAAGGCAAATACGCAACAGGAGCAGGTTCAAAATGCTTTTATCAGAGCCGTTTTACAAATGGCCCAACCATGTCAGTGAGTCAACAGTAAATATATTCCTTATTAGATGAATCCATTAGTTCCAGGATGCACAATCTATAAAACAAAAGGCATGAAGCCTCTAAATGTGCTGATCTAGACGCTGACATAGTACCAGATCTACATCTAAAAGAGAAACCTTTGGCTCCACCGAAATTGAGTGTTGTGCGATTGTACAGTACATCGAGTGTATAGAAAGAAGGCAATACCACAGAAAGCAGAGAGAGCAGTAAAAACGAAAATATATTTTTTAAAAGGAAACAAAAAGAATACCAGCGATAGGAAAGGAAATCAAAGGAATGGTCATCATCATGAGAAGAAAATGGAAACATTCACTGAGCACACATACAAGCACAATAAAGAAGAACTATATTCCATATCAAAGCATGTCTGTGCAACTAGAAGATTCTTCAACAACCTGCACATCATCCTCATCAAAGAGAGGAATGTGAGCAAGCGTTCAAGTTGCTGCTGTGTAAAGTGTAGTGTTTCAAATGGCGCCAAATAAAAAAGGAAAATCTTGCGATGAGTGCAAGAAATTCCCCTAGCTTATTAGTGAAAATGCTGATCTGGACCTCACTTTATGTTTTAAACTATTCTAGCTATTGTACTCTACTGTGACTCCTAAAACCAAACATGCTTTTCGTCTTAAAGAGAGGCTATAGAGGAAAAGCACTGACGATTATAGCCTTGAGCAGCATGGGAAAAAAGAAAAATGTAGGTTACTTTAATGAAAGATTTTGGTCTAGCCTATAGCTTCTATTGTGGGAAGTGTCAACCATTATTTAGCTGTGAATGATTTTCCCTTCAAGCACTTTTTCCTTTGTTCTGTAGCAATGGCTTTCTCAACTGGTGTGCCGCAAGTCTGTAGTGACTGGGTCACGGACAGCAGGGAATAAATTCTAAATGAACATAACTAAATGAAAATATATAGACTAATTGTGCACAATATTGTATTGATTGCAAAAACAAACTAGTTTGTCCTCATTTAAAAGGCAGAAAATGCTTCCATATCTTTTGTTGTTGACATACAATGGCATTAAGAAATACCACTAAACTACCACTGTAAACTACCACTTTGACGCTTCAAAAGGTTCATAAAGAGATCATAAAACGAATCCATGTGAATTGAGCAGTTTAGTCAAAAAATTTTTTAACAAGACTCGATCACTGATGAACAGATTGAATTTAGGCTTTCACATACAGGCTTACAATAGTTTTACAATCTCTATGAACTTTTTGAAGCATCAAAGTAGTTGCGTAGGCTGTCAATTTTCAATGTAAAGCTTTAAACTAACACAGGCCTACTCCAAATTCCCTGAGACACTTCACATTTGTTTTTAATTTGAATAATTATGTTTCTTATTGTTAAATGTTAAATGTTCATGTGGTTTGCCATGGTGTTTTTTAATTGTGTTCATGGCACTGTGTGCACGTACTTTAGCTTGTATATAAAAAAAATATTTTAAAAAACCTACTTGTGATGAACTTAAATTATGACTTTATTTATAGCCCCTGAGTTATTGTGGTTGTTTGGCTGTTTGAAATAAAGGCTTTATCAAAGTTTCAATTGTAAAGTTTACAGGTTGTTCTATATATGTTTATCTTTTACAGAATTATTCTGGCAACCACAGCCTGCAGTGTTTGTTTTTTGTTTTGTTTTTCTGTAAAAAGGATTTAAAAATTTTTTTTTTACCAGTGTGGGCTTTGCTATTTTTGGTGTTATGTAATATCAATATCATAGGCCTGTATGAAATGTTTCATTTAAGGACATTTTTGTTTAATTTTGAAGCCAAAAACAACGTGCTATAAAGAGAACTGAAATATGTCAAGCCTGCTGATAATGAATAGGAGCCTATTACAGCGCTGCACGGGCCACTGATGACACAAACAAGACCTGACCCCTGTCATTTTAAATCTCGCCCTTTTCAATGACTCGTTTTCGAGACGTTACACGCAAGGCGAATCCTAAAACAAAGTGCGTGTTTGCAGGAGGGCGTCTTGAGGTTGCAGGACGTTAAACCTCGGGTGGTCAAAACTCTCTCTTTTAAATAGTATTGCCGTATCAAGAATAACCACCCGCTTAACTGCTCCATCACGAGCTACAGGGAACAGGTTGCCTGGGAAACGGCCGCATGGCAACAGGATCAGAGCCGGGGGGTTGTCTGCTGCTAGCTCTGCTCCCGTTTCCCATTTCCTCACTAGATGGTGTGCAAGCCACTGGAGAGTCGACTTCCTCCCGCGGTCTGGTTCCGATCAAAACAAATCTGGAAAACTACACGGAACGCCATTTCTCGGGGTTTTCGCGGAGGATTAATATATTTTCATCCAGATATTTGTAGCCTATTTGTATTTTTGATAACGGCGCGGATCGTACTCTATTCGGCGGTGATGGACATAATGATTGCAGTGCAGGATGCGTGCGTCTCCGGTCAGTGGCTCACCGCTATAATTCTTAGTCTTTGCTGCTTTTTACCATCGTGTTTGCCCGCAGGACAAACTGTGGACTATGCGTCCAGCGAGAGTGTGGTCAGCAGACAGGGAGACACCGCGATGCTCAGGTAGGAGACTTAAGTCACTGTAGAAGTGTTCAAACTAAACTTGCCTGGCACCTGCATCGGTCGCTCTGCTCTCAGTTTTGTAAACAACACTCGGAAGATCTCCCCAGTGCCGCTCCGTCACTTTTATTTGGGTCACAATCCCTGCTGGTTCCCATACTGACCAGAACAGGTTGGGATGATGATTTTATTTTTATATACCGAGATAGGCATATATTTTAGTTTGGGAGATGCACTGGTTCAATCACAGATATTGAAGTGTATGGGTTAACGTTACAGATTGTATCTATAAGGGGTTGCATAAGGAGCTGGGGAAGGGGGTAGAGTTTTGTAAACCCCGCCAAGCGGAACACTTTGCACAATTACAATGAAGTCATTCATGATTCCCACCGTCCGAATGAGCCTCGCGGATGTTTGGGGAAAAATAAAGATAGAGAAGTTGCACACGGTTTTTAAATGATGAATTTGAGTCACACGTTGTGACTAAAACATGTTATAATGAAATTTAACCCGTCCACGTTGATTGAAATATTTTTTTCATGGGTGTGTCTGCCGGTAGCTAATTGATGCAAGTGTCTGACTCTTTAAGTTTTTATTTTATTTTTAAAGTTTCATAAGTCCATTCTCGTCGTTTTCTGCGTGATAGTATGCTCTAATTTAAACATAATGGACATTCACAATATCAGAAATGATTCCCTTAAGAATTGATCCAAACGTCGGTCATATCTATTGCTACAATTGCAAAATCATTTAAAACATTAAATGACATTTTATATGCGTCAGGATATTTCTAGTATGATTTTCACTTGCTTTGCAAATTTATCTTGTCTCCCTTTTTATTTCCAAATATATTTTAACACACATATTTTTAGCACAGGACCACTAGTGGTGGGAAAAGTGATGGGAAGCCTGACTCATTTCTGCGAATCGGCTCTTTTGAATCAGTTTCATTGAACCTGTTCAAAAAGTCCATTTAGCAATAGGCTACTTTATGTAGGCTAAGTTCGTAATCACGTTCTCGTCACGCTGGCATATGGCACGTTGCATGCTCACACGTTCCAAAATGTAGGCTACATGTTTCTCTTTAATGTAGTTTTCTGATATTTTTTATGCATGGATGTTTGTGTGTTCCAGTTCAGTTTGTTGCAGCCAATATTCAAACACTCAGCCTAAGTGATTTAGAACCTAGAACCTAAATATTATTTGTATTACATTTCATTTACATCTCTCAGCTGAAAAGGTTTCTGCATTTTTTTTTATATAAAATATTATTTATGAAATCAAACTGTCAGCTGACTCATCGGGTCTCAGCATTTTACGAATCGGACATGTACACGACGACACAGATGGTGCTTGGTTCAAAGAGTTTCTGCTCGAACAGATTAAGTCCGATTGGTGAACTAATCGTTAGAGGCTGGTTTATTGATTCGGTTAAAACAGTTTAAAGATCCGACTCAAAAGAACAATTGGTTCATACATTATTCCTTTATAAAAAAAACTTTACTTGGTCCATTCGATATTTCAGTTCTTAAGCAGCCTAAAGGTTTTCGTATTATCTGTGTTGATTGTCTCAAACTTTGGCAAAATAATTATGGACCAGCAGCCTTTGTTCACCCCTGCCATAAAATAGTTTGCTTGGCTTAAGTAAGGGTCAACTTCCTCAATTAGTTAGGCTATGTTTAGAAGGCAATTCATCAGTTGTGCACCTTGCTGTTTTTCTTCCATACAGCCTTGATTGTTATCGTGTTATCTCTTTTTCGCTTTAACTAAAGTACACCCTAGGCCTAGAATGTATCTTGTATTGTTGTTACATTTTCAGAAGTGAGGGCACTTATGCCAAGTAATTTCAATGTGACAACATTATTGTATATCTCAGAACTGGGTAAAAAAAATATGTAATGGGAGGCTATTGTATACTGTGAAAAGGGCTGTCATCATGACTGTCCCAGAGAATGTCAGTTGGTGGTCTGTGAATGCTTAGTTCCTTTTCTCCTCAGGCCACACCTCTTACTGTCAGTGCTGATTAATCCCAAGGATGTTACCAAGGATCGGACGTTTTCTCCTCTGTTTTATTATTGACTTAAACAGCAACTCTCTAAAATATTTAATGGGTGTGGTAGAAATATTTTGCTGATGTACAGCTAGTTATTTCAGATGAATTGTATCAATCGTGTCAGTAGTATGCCTACAGTATTGGTAGATCCCATAGATAGAAAAATATATTTACAAGCAACTCCTTTGCTCACAAATTGAATCATGTATTAGGGAGAGTGTTTTGGATTTAAAATGTTAATGACTTCTTAGAGTGTATAGGCCTATCTAATCTGTCTTTATCCTTGGCATTGTTGTTCTCCTGAGCTGAAGAGCATAAATTATGACTGTGATCTTCCTTAAATGGTTCTTGACTTTGTGCCAATGATCCTACATTTAATTTTTGCAATTTGGCTGCAATATATTAACATATTCTACAGATATGATGACAGTGATGCAGCTTAACATCACAATAATCATGCTGTTCTTAAATTAAGTAAAGAATAGCTCATGATAATAGATTATAAGCTTCATTATTTAGTGTGCCAATGAGTCAAACTAAATTCTGTGTAGTGGTCGACTGAAATTGTTTGTTTTTTAATGACTGATGCCGATATCTTAGAGAGAAGGGTGGCAGATGGCTGATATATGTGTTTATATTAATTTTATTTAATAAGTTAGAAATGAATAATTTGAAAATGAATTCAAAATAAATAAACAGTCTTATACTTTAGATGGCAACTTCTTGATTCTGTAATCCTATTAAACAGTATTTTTCATAAAAAATAAATTGTTTAAAACATATGAATAAAAAGACAGGGAACTCAGCATATCTGGTAAGTTTGTGCACTCTGAGAATCTTATTTTTCAAATAAAGACAAGGTAACACTCATTTTACATACAGCATACAGTAAAATTGACATGAATATGACAACTGAATATAGCGCAGCATTGCTTGAAATCAAGGTTTTAAAGTTCGCTTGTGCATGACAGCTGTACTCCAGTCACGCAGGTTACAAATGCACACTTCAGAAGATTTCACAGCTGGATTCGACTAAGCCTGCAAGGTTTGCAAAAATAAATTTTTAATAGATATAGTCTACTTAAAGATTTGTTTAAATAATATAAATGCGTATTTGCTGAACGATGACAGTAAATGAGAAAGTATTATAGTGTTTGCCTATCGTATTAATAATATAAAAGAAAATGCTATAATACTTTTTCGAATACCACTTACTTTCTATTTAACAGTTCTATCTAACAACGAATAAGAAAAAACTGTTAAACGGAGACAGCAAACTAATCAAGATGGAGAATGGGAGTGCGGTGTACTCATGTGCTGGCGTTCTCGGCACCGTCAAAATTAAACTTCGGAGTCGGACACATCGGCCAAACAGAACATTTACAAAAATGCCAAATATCAGCCGAAGCGATATATTTTTCAACCACTAATTCTGTGTGGTATTGCATGATGTTTTATTAACAAAGTTCGGGAGAAGCGTGTTCAGATAATGAATCAGGAGGTATACAGCAGTTTTAACACTGTTCTATGACAGTTTTCCAGTATCCCTCCACCACCCCATCTCCTCACTTACTAGTCCTATCCCAAACCTGGGATGGGGGAGTACTCTGGGTTTGAGCCAAATTCCGAGCTCGGAGCCCTCCCCTCGGAGAGCACGCCAAATACGCATATCCTTTACTCTATCTAATTATATGTAGGCCTAAGTGTGAACTCGTGAAATGCTGCTCTTGTAATAGAGAGAGCACTGGATATTAAAGGTGATACAGCTATTAGAAACCTGGCCAGAACTTAACATCAGGTATCTGACAATTACCAGCCACGAATACCTGAAGGCAAGATATAATATTGTAATATTTATGTTGAAGGCACTGAAGGAATTTAGTAAATATGAAAAAAATTTGTTTAGTTGTTACTTTGCGACAGAGTAAATGTGTGTGTGTGTGTGTGTGTGTATATATATATATATATTCCATTTTTCAGTTCTGTTCTATGGCAAAATAATTGCAACAATTTAATGGAATATTCCTATAGAAGCCCCCTTTCTCAGTTGTGGGAGAAGTCATGAGTCTCTGGATAAAATATGCAGAAAGAAATAATCATTGCTACCAGATAATGGTTATATTCAAAGCAATTATACCTGAAGCACTTCTGAAAAAAAAACAGTAGTGCCTTTTAAGTAGATTTAACCTCCCTTCTCCTCAACCTGTCACTGATTTCCATGACTTTTGATGAAGCAGGCTCACTAGATACCAGATAAGCTTCTTTGTCCCTCAGGTGCTAGACACCCACTCTACTCTCAAACTGGAGAGCATACAGACCTGCGCAGTTCACCTTAACAGTAATCCTATCATCAGTCCTCACCACATTCACTGTTAATATTGAAGGCTCATTTCTCATTGGCTCCATACTATATGGCTAAGTATTGAGTTTCAGCTGAGGACATCCATCTATCCATCCATCCATTCATCCATCCATCCATCCGTCTGTCATCTGTCTGTCGACAAATGGTTTAAATGTTTGTAATGTCCTCTGTCCAGCATTAAAAGAAAATTGTCTCTCAATTCAATTGTGCACAGTGCATTGCCATGGCTGCAGGTTTTTAAATGGAGTCATGTAAGCAAGCCTTAAATTAGTCCCTGTCATTTGCATAATGAATCAATGTGTGTGGATTGCACGTGGCTGTAAATGTTAAGTAGAGCCTAGTAATTGGAGGGACTGCATTGGTAATTATTAGAGAATGGAATACAAAGCAGTGAAGCAGATCAATAGCATTTAGGCTTTCTTTCCCCCCTCTGAGAGCTTAATGTGACATATCACTATGTTTGCCAACAAAGAAATCAAAAATTGCTTGATGTAAGGCAATGTTGATTGCAGTTTCCCTTGTATACTGGAGAAAAAAAAAAAGTAATATTCTGGATGATTGGGCCCTTTTATAGGGATTATTTATTTAACAGATTCCTATTTCAGATGCTAGCCTAAATTGTTGTATTTTGATTTTTGCTGCTACTGGAACCATAAAGTTTAGCAATCTCAGATGTACAAGCTTGGTATCAGTGTAATTTTCCAAGAATGAATTGTATTTATTTTGCAGATGCTTTTATCTGAAACTACTTTCAGTGTATTCAGGGTAAACTTTTAATCAGCATGTGTGTTTCCTGCAAACCGAACCCATTTAACTTAGTTTCTAGCACAATACTTTAACAATTGAGTCTGTAAAGCTCCTTAGAGGTCCTGTAAAGTTCAAATGCCTTAGACAGATTAGAAGGTCATGTTTTCAAATATTTTAAATATCTGATTGTGTGTTGTTAGCTTTCTGCTAAGAAGATTGGCAAAGCTTCACACTGAGTCTGGTAGTTTTTAAAATGTTGAATAGCCATTGACCACTTTAGTGTTACATAACAGACCTAGATTTTTCTGGCTGAATTGCTGTTGCAGTTTTACTTTGTTAGTGTCTGTGAAAAGCATAGGGCTGTATCATGTTGAAAACACTAGATGATCCAGAAACTATTTTCAAATCTGAATTGCGAATGCTATATTATCAATTTATATAAATATCTTAATCTGTTTTACTTGGATCTTATCAGATAAAAACTTAATTAGCATGTGATTAGAACTAATCAAACAAGCAAAAGTAGATCATGTGATGCCCCATTTATGGCTCAATTAGGAACAAAAACATCTATTTCACCATTTCAAACAAAGTTCAACCTAACTATACTTTAAATTAACTGTCACCCACAAGCTTGATCAAAACATCAAAATTGAAATCTAATGAGAAACAAACTCATCTTGGAAATTACATGCCTGACACAGGTTTATTCAATAGCCTCTACAGTGCGAGTGACACCTTACCAGCATGACAGTTCTGGATATTCATAAATCGAACCAATTCTGGGCAGTTATCAGTGGCTAATTTAGTGGACCACAGTCTCAGAGAAGGAATTTGCAAGGTTGTCCAATTAGCAGTGAAAAGTGTTGGGTTGTGAGTGCATGTCAGCAGGGAAGAGAGGGCCAGTGGAGGCGTGTCATCAATCATCTCAACAGCTTTGACTCTGCATTCTTGGCAGACTGGAGGCCTTGCTCAGACTGGGAATGCCACACCATCATCACTGACTGTCAGCTGCTAAGATGCCCGTTAGTTCTTCTATGGGATTATTTTTGTGCCTTTAATATTGAACGTAACTTTTCAAGAAACGAATGAAAATATAAATGGACACTGAATAAAATGTCTTTGAAACCGGAAAAAAATAAATAGCAGGTAATTTTATTAGGTAGTTTTTAATACGCTGCATGCTTTGCTAACTGTTTTCTCCTCTTTCTTTCGCTGATCTGTACAAATGCGCTTCCAGAGTTTTAATTTATGCTTCTGAAGTTTTCGTTTGCGCTCCCTGAGTTTTCATTCGCCATTCTGACACATTTCTCTCATGGGGGCGGGGAGAACGGTGTGTTCTCATTGGCTACTAAGTTTTTGATTGACATATTCTTGACCTGGAAGTGAAGACGTCAGTGTTGTGTTTACATGTGTGGATGTGAGCGCCTGTAAGCGGCTTCCTATTTCATTTTAGTGATATAAAGTTAGGAGATTTTATCTGTATTTATCTTCTACTACTACTTTGTCAGCATAAGCTTTCAGGAGCAGTATTTGTTTGCGCAAGAGAAAATGAATTCTAGAGGTATAATTGTTGTACATTAAAATACTGTATAATAATGAATAATACCAATGCTTTCGGAGAATATTTGTTTGTTCCTGATAAGGCTAAATGTTAACCTGTTGTTTCTGTATTGTAGGCTTTGATTAGATTGTGATGTAACAATTTAAAGAGAATACTAGTGTCATATACATGTGTGTGATATTTCCAGCCATCAAGAATGTCTCACTCTAACCTGATAATCTAAGTTAGCAATCCTGGCCATCACACTATACCCATTGTTAGCATGCACTTACACCATCACAATTAATGATACCTCAATTCTGAAGAATTAAAACAATATGAAAATTGCAACCATGTTGCTTGCTGTCAGATAGTACAGAGCTTCAAGGATATTTCATTATATTCTTTATTGTCAATATAGCCTAGCCTACATAATGAAAGTGAATGAAATGAAAAGTGAATGAAAAAAGTGAATGAAAGCGCCCGCCGAATTTCTGACCATTACATCCCGCTCCCGCAACGTATGTGTTACACTCCCGCCCGCTCCCGCAAAACTCTGAGAATTTATTCCCGCACAATAATAGAGATGCATTGATTTTGTGTCTTCTCCCGTTCCGCAGGAAAAAACACGTATTTGTTATTAAAGAGATTCATGGTGTTGTTTGTTTCGTTTCCCTGGCCTGCATGTATTCTGATGCACTGATCAGTAAATACCTTGTTTGATGTTCTTTTCCACATAATTTATTGACATCTCCATCATGTCGCTAGGCTACCTCCCGATAGCCACCTTTTTTTTAGCCACCCATTCCCGCCCGCAGCAAAGTTCAAACCGCCCGATCCCGCAAGATTTGCGTTGGGTCCTGCGGGACCCGGCGGGACTCAATCCCAATGCAGCCCTCTAGTCTGTAATCTAATGCGAGATTGTAGACTTATAAGAATAAAGTGCAACCTCTTGTGTAGGCTACTTGTGAACTGTGTTTGTCTTAATCTAACACTCCAAAGAAATTAAAATATTTGCATAATATCAGGTGTCTGAAGATCAAGACCCTAGTCATTCAAAAGTGATGTGTCATGTGTCTTAAGAAAGTAAGATTCCTGTCTTATGGGTAATACACCTCTCCATCCTCTGGGTTGTAGCATCAGAATTTTGTTAATGGAAAAGTTGCTCAACTCCCTGCAAACTGAAAAAGGAGAAGTATTATACTAGTCTAACAATACAAACTGCACATAACAAATTGAAGACTTACCCTATTCATTTCAAGCTAATTAATTAATTTATCAATAGCCTGTTTGAAAGGGATTTTCAGGCTACTAAATAAAATTAAATAAATGTTGAATTCTATTATTAATTACTGAACCTCCTTATGTTCTTAGGTTTTGCACCTATGAAAAGGCAAACATGATGTAATCGAAGAAAGACTGTGTAATTGTATGCAGATAAGGTTGTGTAATGATTGGGCTAGCCTAAATAAAGACAAAACTGCTGTAAAATGTTGTGGGCTCTCAATGAGCTCTAAAATATATCTCCACTTTTAAATACTGAATAAAAAAAAATACTGACTTACTGTGAGTCTCCAGCATCTCCATTATCCTGATAATGACAGTTGATGATAATGATGATATTATTCGTCTGTGCTATTCCTAGGAACTCCTCTCAACAATGTAATGTAGCAGCAGATACTGAACTCCTAACTTTATATCACTAAAATGAAATAGGAAGCCACTCACAGACACTCACATCCACACATGTAAACACAACACTGAGGTCAAGAATCTGTCAATCAAAAACTCAGTATAATGAGAACACACTGCGGTAAAGCCCCGCCCCCACTAGAGAAATGTGTCAGAATGGCGAACGAAAACTCAGAAGCATAAATTAAAACTCTGGAAGCGCATTTGTACAGATCAGCAAAAGAAAGAGGAGAAAACAGTTAGCAAACCATGCAATGTATTAAAAACACAGTAAAAAAAAAATACATTTTATTCAGTGCCCAATCCCCATTTATATTTTCGTTCATTTCTTGAAAAGTTACGTTCAATATTTAAGGCACAAAAATAATTTTTCAATGCGTTGCATATCTCGCATTGTTTTCATGCTGCTTAATTGGTCGCGTAATGTTGCATTTTCCATTTGTCAGAACCAGAGAGGATTGGCATTATGACACAATATTAGCTGATGGGAAGTGAGCTTATTTATGAAATGAAAGCAGTTGCCTCTTGAGAGATGGCAGCGCCTGGTTTCCTTCAAGAACATGAGAATTTTAATTGCAGCTGTCAAAACCCAACCAACATGAACAATGACATTTAATTTGTACTAGCTCACTACTTTTAACTTTTTGGATCACTTAACTTTTTGGATCAGCCAACTTTTCTTTGTTGTCAGTTCTCTAATGCTTTAAAGGTGTTTGGTACCTCTATAAACAGCTTGAGACTCTTTAAAGGGCCATTAATGAAATTGTGCTAAAAGCAGAGTACTCAAACCGCAATTATTTAAGTGCTGTGCTGAGAATATGTTTTAGTCATAAAAACAACCTCACAATGCTTGCCATTTTTCACACATTGTGAATAGTGTAAAAGGCTTCTATTGTGTCAGTTGGATGACGCTTGTGTACATGAATTTCTCGGATAATGGGTTAGTTCACCCAAAAATTATAATTTTGTCATCGTTTACTCATTCCAAACCTGTAAGACTTACATTCTTCTGTGAAACACAAAAGAAGGTCATTTTTAGAATTTGTGATTCTACAAGTACTGCGATTTGATATTGCTATGTATTGTGATTTTTGTTTGCTTCTTTAACTGTAAACCATTGGGAAAATTTGAAAACACTTATACATGATGGTGCAGGTCATATAACCCTTGATGTCTCCTTTCTACGTCTGCCATTTTTCACTTTCTCGTGTCCACTAGTAAGAGATATGACGTCATGTAATACTCAGCGCCCTCTCAGGACTTTCCCCACCACAAAAAAATATATATAAATGAATAAAATAGGCCTAGTTATGTGTTCCTTGTTTTTGACCCATAACCTTAATAAATAAGGTTGTGACACCAAAAACTACTAGCCTAACTAAATTAAATAAATTTCAAATATTATTAAAGACAAGTAAACTGTCAGTAAATAATAATCAAATTACGAGCAATAGCACAAATACAATAGAACAAACATACAAATAAAATAAACAATGCTATTCATGTTGTTTCAGGTATTAGTCTAACAGTAATTTTCAGGTAGAGAAAATGAATAATCAAATGTAAAATAGCACTGCATCTTCACTGTATAAATTAAATATATATGAATCCTTCTTAAGTTACAAAAGTATTTTGCTGTGTCTCGTCCATGACACGACATTCTAAAAAAAGTTAAAATAAGTTTTTTCAAAGGAAAACCACTTTCTGTGTGAACCAGCCCTAAGAAGCAGAAATGGCTAAATACTAATTTCCATGCAAGCTGTACCTTAATTCCAACACTGTAAAATATAATTTTGATGATTTGTTTTCACAACTTTTTATCTTTTGTCAAATCAACTTAGATAATTAATGTAGTTCAGATAGCATAATATTTTGAGTTTCTATTTATTAAACTAATCTCCTTTGTTGTACTAACTAAAATTTTTAATTTCAATGAACTCAAAATTTTAAGGCAACCAGGTAACTTACTTTTTTAAGTTAATCCAACTATGTTTTTTTTACAGTGAAGTAAGAAAACCATGTCATGTGAAACTAAACATGATCCCACACATATTAGACAGGATAACACACTGAGCAGAAAACAAACAAAAATAATAATAATAGCCTAGCATGTCTAGCCCACAAATAGACACATTTGTCAGAGTAGAAGTAAACTAAATGTTAGGTCTGCATAGAACACATGAATATGAGTATATGATATTAAAAGATGCAATAGACAATACGCTTAAATGGATACAAGAATAATGTTTGAAAGGATTAATCATAGAAATAACCATAAAAGAATAATCATACGCATATTTTTTTCTCTTTTCATACTCAAGATATTTAACAATATATCATTTTTGATTTGAATGACTATGAATTAATATTTTTTACTTTTAAGGTTTATTTGTTTGGTTATTTGTTCAATCTCAAACAATTGTTTTATTTTAATTATTAAGAGGTTTGCACAAGAGTTAACTGTAAACTAAAAACATTAAACTTTGCTGAAATTAAATGTCTTTTACTAGAAGTGTTCTGTTAACTCTCTTAACTAGCCCATAATTACTAAAACTGAAACTAAATATATAAAAACTAAATTGAAATGTGTTCACAAAATAAACACTAAACTAAAATGATCAAAACCATGAATGAAACTAACTAAAACTAAACTGGAAATGATAGGAAAATACATATTAAAATTAAAACCATTTTAAAAATGCTAAACTATTAACCTTGCTTGTGACCTAGCGTCAGTTGCATCGCTACAATGCCATTCATAAATCCTCTCCTGTGGCCTCATGGGATAGTAAAGTGAAATGCGCACTTCATAAATTTCACCAGACGTTGTAAGTCATTCTGGTAGGCCTACTTTTTGTTTACTGAATTTCGAATACTATAGATTCGGACATACTCTTACTACTGTTTTTTGCATATACAGTGAAGAAAATAAGTATTTGAACACCCTGATATTTTGCAAGTTCTCCCACTTAGAAATCATGGAGGGGTCTGAAATTGTCAACGTAGGTGCATGTCCACTGTGAGAGACATAATCTAAAAAAAAATCCAGAAATCACAATGCATGATTTTTTAACTATTTATTTTGTAAGATACAGCTGCAAATAAGTATTTGAACACCTGAGAAAATCAATGTTGTTATTTGGTACAGTAGCCTTTGTTTGCAATTACAGAGGTCAAACGTTTCCTGTAGTTTTTCACCAGGTTTGCACACACTGCAGGAGGGATTTTGGCCCACTCCTCCACACAGATCTTCTCTAGATCAGTCAGGTTTCTGGGCTGTCGCTGAGAAACATGGAGTTTGAGCTCCCTCCAAAGATTCTCTATTGGGTTTAGGTCTGGAGACTGGCTAGGCCACGCCAGAACCTTGATATGCTTCTTACAGAGCCACTCCTTGGTTATCCTGGCTGTGTGCTTCGGGTCATTGTCATGTTGGAAGACCCAGCCTCGACCCATCTTCAATGCTCTAACTGAGGGAAGGAGGTTGTTCCCCAAAATCTCGCAATACATGGCCCCGGTCATCCTCTCCTTAATACAGTGCAGTCGCCCTGTCCCATGTGCAGAAAAACACCCCCAAATCATGATGCTACCACCCCCATTCTTCACAGTAGGGATGGTTTCTTGGGATGGTACTCATCATTCTTCTTCCTCCAAACACGGTTAGTGGAATTATGACCAAAAAGTTATATTTTGGTCTCATTTGACCACATGACTTTCTCCTATGACTCCTCTGGATCATCCAAATGGTCATTGGCAAACTGAAGACGGGCCTTGTCATGTGCTGGTTTAAGCAGGGGAACCTTCTGTGCCATGCATGATTTCAAACCATGACGTCTTAGTGTATTACCAACAGTAACCTTGGAAACGGTGGTCCCAGCTCTTTTCAGGTCATTGACCAGCTCCTCCCGTGTAGTTCTGGGCTGATTTCTCACCTTTCGTAGGATCATTGAGACCCCACGAGGTGAGATCTTGCATGGAGCCCCAGTCCGAGGGAGATTGACAGTCATGTTTAGGTTCTTCCATTTTCTATTGATTGCTCCAACAGTGGACCTTTTTTCACCAAGCTGCTTGGCAATTTCCCCGTAGCCCTTTCCAGCCTTGTGGAGGAGTACAATTTTGTCTCTAGTGTCTTTGGACAGCTCTTTGGTCTTGGCCATGTTAGTAGTTGGATTCTTACTGATTTTATGGGGTGGACAGGGGTCTTTATGCAGCTAACGACCTCAAACATTGGGATCTAATTTAGGATAATAAATGGAGTGGAGGTGGACATTTTAAAGGCAGACTAACAGGTCTTTGAGGGTCAGAATTCTAGCTGATAGACAGGTGTTCAAATACTTATTTGCAGCTGTATCTTACAAATAAATAGTTAAAAAATAAAACATTGTGATTTCTGGATTTTTTTTTTAGATTATGTCTCTCACAGTGGACATGCACCTACGATGATAATTTCAGACCCCTCCATGATTTCTAAGTGGGAGAACTTGCAAAATAGCAGGGTGTTCAAATACTTATTTTCTTCACTGTATATAGGCCTAGTAGGGAAGTATTCGATTTTGGACTCAGTACAAGTTCCAGTGAAAAATCTTCACAATCCTCTATGATGTCCATTATTTTGGTGTAATTGAGTGTAATTGAATTGAGGGTGATGAGGGAGTGGGATGTGACAGCATCTGGGAAGAAATACACAGAATTGAGTTTAAAGCTACAGTGTGTCTCTTCTGTTTGTTTACGTAAAAATAGTTGTTTACGAAGGCCAAAAGTAGCATAAGTGGACAGGATAACAGCCCTTCACAATGTCAAATGGAAAAAGTGATATAAAGTGAGCTTTAATGTAGTTTTTAGGGCTGTTGTTAATTTAATTATTTAGTTATGGAAAAATTTAAATAAATAAGGCACCACCCCAGACCTACGTAGTTCATCTTGCATTTTATATAGCCTAGTTGATTGGTGATGAACATGATGCAGGGCAACAACTCACTGGTGATATACAGTAGCCTATACAATGCAGTTAGAGGAATGCCCCTTAAAGGTATCAGGGTAATCATGCCCCCAGGGTAATCATGCCATGAGTTGTTGTCTCATATAGGCCTATATGATATGATATATAGGCTATCCCACAAGTAATAAGCACAGTATCACACGAGTGCTGTTTTTATTCCGAATAGCATGAGCGCAAATGTGATATTGATTTTATACAACGGTTCAATAAATAAGAAGTTAGCATTGTGATATATTTTACGCAACAATATTTTCTGCTTTTGTATCGAAGTTATAATAGTGATAAAAAAGTTATCTAATAATATGGATTAAAATGCAATATCTCTGTTACTTATAGTGGAGAAGAGGAGAGAATCATCCTTAACACAACAGAGCTGGTCACATGTTCTGTTAAATTAAAAAGAGAAAAAGACATGATTGGATAGGAAACCAGTTACAAGACAGTGAGGTGGCTTTGACAGTTACAGCTTTGAAAATCAAAAAGGCGGGAAGAAAGAACCCTAAACTCTAACACAAAGAATCATTTGATCACAAAAACAGTTTTTTGGGACGATATGGTTCTAAATAGACCTGCTACTGTAAAGTTTGGCACAACATGAGGGTAAGTTAATGATGACCAAATTTGTATATTCAAGTGGACTGTTCCTTGTTATGTAAATGCCTACCAAGGTGTTTGAACTAGTGTTAGATAGCAGAGGCTATCTAGTGCATGTCCATAGGGTGTGTTGCCATGGTTACTTTGGCCGGGTGTCATTTTCTGTATCGGGAACACAAGTGCTAAGAAGAAACCAGTGACAGTATCTCTAATGTACATCATGTTGCTCACTGTTTCTTAAAGACATCTTAGCATGGACGCATTTTTAACGGATCTTCCTTTGATTCAGCCTCCCTTCTCTGCAGCATTTCAATTTTCCCCTATTGCAGCATCACAGCACCTATCATAGTCCCTTTAAAGAAAATGGTCCCCCCTGTTGACTCTCATCTAGTATTGAAATGCTCTGCAATTGTTTTCCTATTTGACTGTCAGCATGGTGGAATATTTTCCCCTCTTCTTTGGCACTATGCTATTACAGCGTAGCCGGGTTGTTGTTGAAATGCTTTTGTATGTGAACGCATTAATGTTTTAATCACTCTGATTACATTTTAGTGTTTCTAATCCCTTTGCTCTGTAGCTGTATCTGATTAAAGCATTCTCACATGCACTAGTTACTCGATGAATGTAAGTGTGCTTTCAAATCTCTGTTATGAATCAGAGACCTTTGTGGGACGGACGTTAAGCTGGGCATAATCTCTGCCAAATGGTCTCTGAAAAAGCTTACCCAAGGAGGTTCAGCCCCTGCCAAAAATGCAGCGTTTGTGAGGGAGGAACACTCATTAAATTTCCTTATTCATCTACCTATCATCCGGTCAAATTAAGGGGTCTTAACACACACGCCTTCATGTTGTACGTCTTTCTCTTGCTATAAACGGCAACCTAGTACATATCTGTTGGTAGTTTGTTATGTCGTGATCCATCAGCGAGGCTGATTTTTCTGACAGTTAGCACCTTCAACGCTGGCACAGAAACCACAAAGAACGGGTTTCCTTCACTCGCTGCGTCTTCTTTTGAAGCACCGAGATGATATCTCCCAGCGCAAAGAAAACATCAGGGGTGACTGATCGAGATTTTCTATAGCCTAGTTCTTCCACTACATTAGGTGGCAAAGGGTGTGCTGGCTTGCAAGAAATATGTCACTTAAGGAAGGCAGTGAGCAGAATTAGGTCATGCAAAATATGGCAGGGTCCCAGTGGGCCCTAACAGACATCATTTATCCAGTATTTGTTGTATATAAATTAGAATTAGGACCAAAGTTGAGAGACACCTGCCCATCTCTGTTGATTTATACTGTTAGTCTCAACAGGGGTCGAGTCGTTGTTCACATGCTGTTTGTCATGTTCGATTCAATTCAGTGATATTTGTATGGCTCTTGTCATAATTCGAATAATTTCAAAGCTGCTTTACAAAGAATTCAATTCAAATCATCCTGAGCAGGACCACTTGTGTATAATCATTGTAATTGTAGCTTGTATAATAGGTTTTTAGGGTGTAATTAAAAGGCCTAGCTCTATTTAACTCCATATAAAGAACAGACTGTTGCGTCTCTTCCACTTTGACAATGTGGCGCTCCGACACTTTTAACCTGGTATCTGAGAGATCTAAAGCCTAAATCTCTTAAATTAGTGTGCAGGTCATATTTGTTATTCATTTTTACTGAGCACTTGTAGTATATTATATTACTTTTTTTTTATCGTTTTGAACATAAATTTACTCTGAAATGGGTTAACAACCCTCTACATTGTGAGTAATCAGAGGCTAAGAATAAGTTAAGCACTGATATATTTTGACTATGTTGCATCCCATACGACTTCTTTACTTTAAAACATGGGTTGGTATTAGGGTTAGTGTTAAGTTGGGGTTAGAAAAAGGCAGGTGAGTCAGCTGTTTTTGTCCATTGTAAGGTTTAATTAAAAATGTTTGTGATTTTTAACTTTTTAACCTTAACCGCATCACCTACAGCCCCAGATTATTGTTGTTCAACATTCACTGCAAGTTAACCCCTCTTTATGCAACCCCCATTTTGGCAAGGGGGGCTTAAATGACATACCCAAAATAAAAAGTTTGCTGCTCAAAAGTCATTCTAGCGACATAACCAACATAGGCCTACACTGTAAAAAAAAAAAAAACGTAAAAAAACGGTAATTTCTTATCCTATAATTATGGTTTATTACTGTTATTCTACACAAAATTATCTTTCATTATCTGATATAATGTTAATTTACTGACCTATTGAAGTATTAATATCTGTTTTGTACCACTGTAATACACTGACAACCAACAACCACAGTGGTGATGAGAGTCATATGATCATTCAAAGCTCATTACAAGCAGCTCTTCCACAAGAGAGTTAATACTAATATATAGAAACTGCACAGTGTCATTCGCACAAACATTAAACACCATCATGGTAACACATGAAATTTTAAAAATGCCATAAACATTAGTTTAACAACATTAAATGTAACATAAAACCCTAATATACATAACTGATTCGAAAAAAACTAAGAAAACTATGAAGAAACTAGTTATTTCAACAAAAACACATCAAATGTGAAGTGTCACGCAGGGAATTGTGGGAATGTCAATTTACAGTTTTTCACTGTAAATTATACAATGAGTTGTTCTTTTTCACTTTCAAAAACTGTAAATTTAAATGTATTTTACAGTAAAATTACAGTAAATGTACCATTAGATCTATCACAGTTATTTACCGTATACGGAAATACTATTATTTAACCTTAAAACTCACTTTAACACCCACATGCTTAATGATCTTCAAGGAAAACATGTTAAATGACTGCTGATTTCTGCAGTTATACCTTCTTTTCTGTATTTTCTAATTTAACAGAAAAAATCTGTAAAATATTACGAATATTTTATGTAAAATTACACATAACCCTGTAAAAATACAGACAATTTCCTTTAAAAAAT
The DNA here is from genome assembly GCA_031834385.1 of Semotilus atromaculatus. Classification (NCBI taxonomy): domain Eukaryota; kingdom Metazoa; phylum Chordata; class Actinopteri; order Cypriniformes; family Leuciscidae; genus Semotilus; species Semotilus atromaculatus. The sequence goes on along the minus strand of JAULUF010000007.1, from coordinate 10,971,629 downwards.
GTAAAATTGGTGTAAAACCAAAATACAAGCAATTACCTGTAAATTTAATAGTAGACCTTTAAATTACAGCAAATATCTGTAAAAAATACAGGCCGTTACCTGTAAATTTACGGGTTTTTTTTACAGTGTAGGCTAGATCCAATTTAGAAAGCCAACACTTGAGAGTTTACAGTTCAATACTCAGAATTCCTCAGACTGTAATGTTTTTGGAGATATATAAGCTCAAACTTAAAAACAAAAAAACTAATATTAAGAATATGATTTTTAAATGTATACAAATATTATGTGGCTGTGTTGCAACTAACACAATGAAGCTAAAACCACAAGTCTGCTCATGCTTCTTTTTTAATCTGAGGATGTTATCTCTAAAACTATGAATTTTATTAAACATTTTCTAAGACCATGTCATGTGTGTTTTTAGAGAAGGCTAATAAAAGGCTAATGAAAAAATGTATTCCCCCTTTTAAGCTCACTTGCGGTCGATTGTCTATGTCTGGTGTGGGGAACTATACCCCATTCATGTTTCTATTGTTCTCACTCGACAAACGTTTCACACCTCTGCCGGGTATGAGACCTAATCTTTATTATTCTTTTGTTTTTATTCACAGACGATTAGCCTTTATTCGGACATTATGGCATTCCCATCCGCAGCGGTTTGATTTCAATATACATGTATCCACCTACTGTATAATATAAATAATACACCTAGTATAAATAGTCTCTCTAGAAAACAAAACAAAAAATGTTCTTAAGAACTTACAAGAATTCTTTTGACAAAATACATTATGTATATCTGCACCTGTGCAGCAGGTGCATGAGTTACAATCAGCATCAAGCTACATTTTATTTTATTTTATTATAGCGAAATAGCGGCACATGCTGAATTACTACTCATACTGGTCACTTTATCTGACAAATTGAAATTGTGAGGTAACACAGGTCTGTTTAACTTGGTCAAAACAATCATACTATAATACATTTGAGTGTGTTGAAAGTTATGACATTATTCTGTGCATAGGCTGGTATGAGACGCTTGTATGGTAGATAGATATTAGAATATCATATTAAGTTGGATGACTATAACATTGTATGGAGAAAATGCTGTATTACTGTTTCTACAAATAAAGATCTTTCTGATTATGCCATGTTAGGCACTTGGCAAAATAGTGTGATTTAATTTTTGGATACAAACGTTACTCTCTGTAAATCAAGAAAGAGAGAGATCTAACAATAAGTCCTAACTAGTAAGACAACAATGATTAGTCTTCTGTCAATAAAGAAATCCAAACAGTTGCTCACCTGTCTGATAAAACACATGATATATTAAAGCATCTTTGGTGTTTCCATGGATTTTACGGAAGTAGAACCGTAAAATGAGGGTAATGCGGATATGACGTCATTGACAGGCGACGCATTGACACAAGATGTTAAACTAAATTCACACAAGTTGATTTCTGGATTTAATCATTGTTGGAAACATTTGGGATAATGTAGGTACAAAAGTCAACAAAATATATAACATTGTTCTAGTGGTTTTTTGATTAATTGAATCCAAAAATCTTACATATTGGGCCTTTAAGATTAGATTTTAATCTGTTTTATTAAACAGCTGCACATAGTAGTAGTAGTAATCACTATCAATTAATTCAATTGTAATCTGGAAGCCATAGAAAGAATACTTTTTTTATTTTTTATTAAAATATATATTTTGCATTCATTAAAAAGTGTTATATCATCATTAGGCACACAGCAGTCATAAACCATTACAATTCTAGTCTAATTTATTTGTTGAAACCTGGAAGCCATAGAGAGAACACATGATTTATTTTATTTTTTTTCATTGAACAACACACAATATAATACAATATTTATAATTAAATTATTCATTTTCTTTTTATTCATTAAAATGCATTATATCAGCATCATAGGTAGGCTATGGCAGTTATAGTCATTACAATTCAAGTCTTATTTTAATTGGCAAACATGAAAGCCAAAGAAAAAACATCAATATTTTTTATTTTCTTTAGACAATATATCACATTATGTTACAAACATTTATTATAAAACAGTACAATGTCGCAAATGAGTCCTAGCTGTCACAACATTCTCTACTCTATCTTCTCTTATAAAATAACATTTTATCATAGTACAATTTACATAGTTCCCAACAAAGTATTGTTTAGTGTAAAACATGTTGAAGATTAGTGGACAGGCTGTCGATTCATTAAAGGGGTCTTAAAATGCCTTTTTACGTAGTCTTGAGTTTATTTTTGGCGTGTACTAGAACAGGTTTTCATGCTTGATTGTTCAAAAACATACTTTTTCACATATTTGACATAATGGGAAGCTGTCGTCCGTAAAATGTGCAGGCAGCACAGATAAATGTTGGGGTTATAATGTTCAGGAACAGTGTTAAAAATCTGTTTTCTAAGTTTGTCCACCTTAGGAAGGCAACACAAAGGGGGTTTTGGTCTCTCGCTCAGCTCAACCAGGCATCGCCCCCTTTTTTGGCATATCCCGTAGGATTATGGAAATAAATCACATTGTGACTTCACGACAATCCGAAGACTTCATGAGATCCGGTTAAAGAGATTCTGTTAAAGAGAATCTTTTTTATGCCCAAACAGCAACATTAGGTAATGCCCAAACAAGCAACAGCTATAACTAAAGATGAAAAAGTGAAAAACCAGGACCCTTTTAAAAAGCCATTTCCTCACTAAAGCTGGTCTCCTTCCCTGCGTTACGCTTCTTCTTCTTTTTTTTTGCTAACCTCGCAGACTTGCCTTAAAGTGGCTTTGGTTGCATCTTTACTGCGCACTATTGCCGTTGATATCAATTCAGTGTGCGGGATTAGTGTGGTAATCCCATTCTCTACTTATTAAACATGTCCATGTTTTGATTTTAGCAAGTAATATTGATGAGACCAGCAGCCTATCAGACTCATTTTAGAATTATTGTTAGTCTTTTTAACAGTAACATTGGTCATTCAATGTCTCGAGCACCAACACCAGCTCATAATTCTCTCTCTCTAGTGTGTTGGGTGATCTTCTCCATGTCTTCTGATGTCTATTGAAGCAATATCGAAATAAAATTTCAAACATAATTTGACAGTTTTATTCAAGCCAAGTTTACACTGTTAATTCTCTCAGTTCACCAGCCACTTTCACGTTTTTGGGAAGAAGTGGATGAATATAGATTTACGTGTAAATTGAGTCCAGGGGCCTCATGTATAACTTTCCATAGTTCATTAAAAGTGTGAGCGTACACACAAAAGCTAGATTTTGCATACGCACAACAGGTTTCAGATTTATAAAACCCTGTGTACAGCAGAACCTTTGCAAAATTCCCGCTATAAATTATTCCCTACAGTCAGCGGAAGATTGTGCATACATGCATCTCAACCCCGTCTCCTCCTCGAAATAACCATATATGGAGCTTACAATACAGTTTTACTATACATAATAGTAATTTTACTAGCCAATGGTGATTCTGTTGTCAATGTGTGCTTAAAAGGATTTTTTTCAGTCGCAATTTTGACCAAACAGCTTTTTTGTCAAATGGATTCAGAATGTTTTAAATTAAGAAAAAATCTAGATATTGTCAATGCATGTTTGTAGTGAATACAGGTAAAAATTATTTCATATGGTCCAATAATTATTGGTAGTTAGTAGTAATTGCTGTCTATTGCTAAAACATTTTAAAACATGAAAAATGTCATATTCAGTCAGTTTACTAGTACTACTACTACATTGACACTATATAAAAAAACATCTCTGCACTATCTGCAAATTCAAAAGGTACTGCATAATGTTATAATTAGCACAAAAATATATAATACTCCACCCAGTCTTAACTATTACTGTTTTTTTTAAGTGTGTTAGAGAGAGAACAGGATCTCACCATGAAATTAGTAATTGGAGCGATGAACTTGTCTTGCATACAACCACACTCACCCAAAATGCCTTCAGGCAAATAGCAATAAATGATTTATTGAGAAATTGTGACATAATTGATGATTGATGATATAGGATTTCGGCAAATTTTAGATTTAATGAAAATATGGCTCACCACAATGCTCTGCTCACTGACTTAAATGTAAAATGAATAAAACACAAAATACACAAGTCAAACTGAGTAAAGACATATTCAGACCAGTCACGTTGACAGGAGAATATTGTTATTATCCTGCAAAAGCTTGTTAGGTGAGTGGAATCCGAACATGATGTAAATCCAAATGGAAACTTTAAATTTGTCCTTTGAGAGGTAACACTGTAATAACCATAACTATTAGCTGTCTGATGGTTTGGACTGGAGCACAGATGGCTAGGGGAGGCTGAGATCCCTAGTGGATTACTTGATGTATTTTTGCCGGTTTTGAATGGGTAATTTTGACACAGGAGATACAGTGTTCATTTGAAATAGCAGATGTTGAGATAATATTGTGCATGCATGTGAAAGTATGTGTGTGAGTGAGGGAGGTAGAGGTAAATGGTAGTTAGCTGCAATATAATGTGCATTTTACTTCATTTATTAAAACTGTATAAAAAAAAAAACTCTGTCCTTTAGAAATGAGAGCCTATGTGCACTTAGGCAGCATTTTAATAGCTTCTCCACATTCAGTGATCTTCATTAGTTTTGGCCATTGTTTGGCATTTGGCAGCCAATAGCCTCAGTTTCCATGTCCACGTACGTCCAGATGTAATTATCATCATTTCTCATTGCTAAGGGCACTTATGGGAATGTTGCCAGGTGGTTTTCAACACATTACAGACAATATTATAGCTTGGCTTTGACATTTAATCTGGTGTTGAGAACTTGTGGCACATTGTGAGACAAGATTTGTTGGCTGGGATCAACTTAATCTTATTTTAATCCTTGGTCTTCACAAAAGAGTACCTCTCTTGCTTTAGCTCTTTGGCACACGCAAAATCAACAGTGGGGTCAACAACAGGCAGGCAGGCACATATGTTGAATGAAAGAAAAAAAAGACACAAATAGTAGTGTGGGGGGGGTGGGGGTGGGGGGGGGGGATCCTCCTTTGTGGTTTGAGGATGCTGCAATCCCAGTGACATTCTGTGCTTGAATCCCTGTGATGTTTGATCTAAATGCCTCTTGTAATACAATTTGCTCTAGTAATGCGATTCTCATGTATGTGGTATGCAGGTATTTTGCTGATGTTGAAGTCAACGTGAAATCAAAATTGACCCTATTTACTTGTTCCTGCTCTTATTGTGACCGATCCATCTGTGCATGCTATTGTCTTTGTAATCTTTAAACAAAATGTAATAACTTGCTCCGTCTCGGAAACGACTTCTCATTTTCGCCTGACATCATCATGATCTGCAGGGAAAAATAGCCAAACATGCATCAAATACTGTCTGCTGTTTGCTGCAGCCACCATATGAAACTAGCGTAGCGAACACAGATATGGCTGGAAGGTGCGTTTTCAGCTTTTTCCCTCCCAAAACTCTGTTCCCTATTCCCACTCCCAAACTAGCCTGGATGTGTGCCTGCTGGCTTGAATTGTTCCAGTTTTGAAGAAGGAAGAATATCACTGAGTTTGCGATTTAGTTTGAAGTATTTCACTCCTGAATGCTTCCACAATTTGATCATAAAATGGGGTTCGCAGACATTTTACAGTTTTTAGGAATAAACATGTAAATAAGTATTGCTATTTAGTATTTAGCTTACTCAAACCCATTTCTTAAGTCTTATATGCAGTGTGTGTGTGTGTGTGTGTGTGTGTGTGTGTGTGTGTGTGTGTGTGTGTGTGCGCGCTTGTGTGCGTGTCGACAAAGATAATATTACCTGTAATTTTTGACCTTGTGGGGACATATTTTGGTCCCCATGAGGAAAACAGCTTATAGCCTATACCTTTTTTTAATATATAGGCTATAGTTTCAGTTTTTTTAATTTTTGAAAATGTACAAATGTATAAAGTTTTCTGTGATGGTTGTGTTTAGGGGTAGGGTTATAGGGGATAGAATATAAAACAACTTCATATTTTTTCCAGGATTATTTGAAATAACATGTGACATTATAAATGTCTTTACTCTCACATTTGATCAATTTAATGCATCTTTGTTGAATAAAATGATTAATTTATGTAAAAAAAAAAAACCTTTGAACAGTATAAGGGAGAAGGAAAATAACTCTTTTGTTCTTTTTGTTCTTTTTAATAAAATGCACATCTTGTGCAAAAGACGGCATGCGCTTTTAACCTTTATGGAATCCATCTCAAAGGCTTTGCCAGGAAACATACCTTAAGTGAATCATTCAGCTGGAAATAGGGATCAGAAGAACAAAAAAAAATCTGGGTCAATCTGAAATGAAAATCTAGTTTAGAATACAGAAAACACCCTGTACTGTAAAAGCAACTGTAATTGGTGGAGCTCAACATAGTCAGTGTTTAAAGGATATACAGGTTCAGTGTGTTTAACTTACGGTGGCACGATTCTTTAGATGCGTCAAATACAAAAACGTGCACTTCAAGCCAAAAAAAGACAAAGGCCTCATGAATCTGCTTTTCAGAATCAGAAAAAAACAGATGAAGACCTAATCAGTGTTTCACAATGTATAAAGCCTCTGTGGATTTTGAAGAGATCATGAGATGAAAAATCCCACCAGTGAAGAGGTTTGCCCTTATGAGCTTCATAGAGCAGTGCTTTGAAGGGATGAATAAAGATGATTAAGGGAAATTTCAGGGAGAGAGAAAGAACAAACATGACTTGATTACAGTCTCTTCTCTTTGCTGTTTTGAGACTTTGAGAGCACATGCTTATTTAAATAAGTAACAATGCGAATTGGCCTGGAAACACAAATCTGGATGCAAAATATATAGGGCTGCAGTGGTTTTGGTATAGGGGAGAGTGGAGTAAAATGCGACAGTGGGTAAGCTGGCATTTTTTACCATAGACAGCTGCCTGTGATTGAGAGATATTCATGAAAAAAATATATTTTAAGAGAAGTGATGGGGTTTTTTTTTCATGATAAGATCTACTTTGCATGTCAAAGTAAATTTTCTACATGGTAGGTTAGATGTCAAAACAAAAAAATATCCAGGTCTAAAATATATATCACAAATGTAAAACCAGGCCCAACCTTGGCTAAAATTAGCCATGAATTGTTAATGAAAGTTAACTGAGCGAGCATATCTTTTAGTTAAAAGGCTTCCTTTCGCATTTCCATTAAATCAATACAGTTGTGCTGGTATTTCAGCACTTTAATATCACATTATATTTTTTAAGCATTAGATGCACAATTCACATTACACTGTAAAAAAAATTCTGTTCAATTTACGGTAAAATACCGGCAGCTGTGGGTGCCAGAAACTTACCGTATAAAATAAGGTAGCAACATATTAGGTTTTACAGACTTACCTTAAAATGTACAGAAATAAACGATATTTCATTATCTGATATTATGTTAATTTACCAACCTATTGAAGTATTAATATCTGTTTTGTAGCATTGTAATACACTGACAACCAACAATCACAGCAGTGATGAGTCACACGATCAATCAAAGCTCATCACAAGCAGCTCTTCCACAAGAAAGTTAATACTAATATATAGAAGATGCACAGTGTCATTCACACAAACATTAAACACCATCATGGTAAAACATATGAAATTTTAAAAAGGCAGTAAACATTAATTTAACAACATTAAATGTACCATAAAACCCTAATGTGCATACCTGATTAGAAAAAAACTAAGAAAACTATGAAGAAACAGTTATTTCAGCAAAAAATACATCAAATGCGAAGTGTCACACAGGGAATTGTGGGAATGTCAATTTACGGTTTTTCACTGTAAATGATACAATGAGTTGTTCTTTTTCACTTTCAAAAACTGTAAATTTAATGGTATTTTACAGTAAAATTATATTAAATGTACCATTAGATCTATCAGAGTTATTTACCGTATATAGTAAGGAAACTTTCTGTTAACCAATTAACGTTTTTTCACTGTAGCATTTTTACAGTCTTTAACTGTTAAAATCACAATCATTTTTTACAGTGTATATGTAATAAGAACAGTAACATTATTTGAACCATTTGAACCCATAAGAAGTTAAATCTCATTCTGTTTTATTATTGAGTGTTTACTGCATTTGTCAAGTTCAAGTTACAGTATTGTAAGATAAAATAATCTTTAATTTATGAAAAATATTAACTACAAACCAAACTAGCTAGCCCCTAGTGAGTTATAGTGTGCACACACACAGAAGTCCAAAGGTTCAAAGACTAACACATGCTAGTAGGTGCCTTTTAAATCGGCTTTGAACCTCTTCCACCTGTTTCTTCCAGGTGGCACAAAGGAAATATAGCACACGTGGAGGTCCGTACTCTTTTCTTCACAGTATCCTTACACCTTTGTGTGGAGGTATTGTGGGGTATGTCCGAGTAGATCTCTGCGGTGCTTTAACACCAGTCATCCTGCTGTTTCAGGGGTTAGAATTGGTGATGAAACCTTCACAGGGATGTAGGGAGTCTGCCTGAGGAGCTTTTACAAGAAGATCAAAGAGTTTAACTTGTACCAAATAATCAGAAAGCTTTTATCAAACAATGTATTAGTGATCTAACATTGGAAATCACACTCTTAAAGGAATAGTTCACTTGGAAATTCTACATTTTCAATCAAAACCCTTATGACTTTCTTTAAAAAAATGTTTTTGTAATATCCCAAATAGTAGCGAAATAACATGAAATAGTCTGATAATACTGGCATGAAATGTGGAGATTACATAAGATGTTAAAATCATGTCAATCAAACCCCTTGGGACTTTCTTTCTTCAGAATGTTTTTGTAATATCTCAAATAATAGCGAAATAACATGAAAATAATCTGATAATACTGGCATGAAATATGGACATTACATCAAATGTTAAAAGCATTAAGAGACCCCCTGTGGTGAAAATCAAGTTTTTAATGTTGTTTATGTGTCTATGTGGTGTTTTTAATATGCTTTATGTGCAAATTCAACAGTCAACACCATCGCTTAGTATTTTCTTCTGAAAATTGCAGTGTATCGAAGTCAGTCTCAAAAACGCAGTTTGTAACCACCAGTTTCCTACCATCACAGACACAGACATGTAACCAGTACCGACAACGTGTTGGGCGGGGCTTTTCCGCAGTGAGCACAAGAAAGAACACCTTTAAGAAAAATTGGGTACATATAGCAATATAGCTGGTGAATGATGTATATTATGATGCTGTAATGAACTATATGCCTTTCACAGACTTTCTAAAATGTTATAAGCTAATGATGCTGATATTAAGAAGGCAGTTGTCTGACTTTGAGATGACAAAGGGGTTGAGATGAAAGGGAACATGGTTTGTGTAACATTAGCAACACATTATTAACTCTTTGATTTTGTAGTCAAGCCAAAGGCTAATCGTAACAATTACAGTTATGTGTCCGACATTGTAGAGAGCGATACATGAAATGCATTACCATTCTGATACATCAACTTGTAGACGACCCTGTATGATTCACTCTTCCATTTCATCTTCTGAATCATGTTTCTTTTCAAACATATATGGCTGAAATAAACCAGTATTTCCACTTGCCATTGTGTACTACAGTTGACCGAGTGGATCAGGTACTGTAGTCTGTGCTGGTGTGATTGATTGGAGGCAGGGACTAATTTGCATATTCACGATTCCACGTACCAAATGTAGAAAGGGTTACACTCAGGCTATTTTAAAACATGAAGAAATAATTTTCACAGGATTTTTTTTTTTAAATATGACATTTTGATTATCAAAGATACGTTTTAAGGGATACAATTAATTATTGACTGCAGGGGGATTTCAGAAGATGAATAATTATGGCTTTTGTAAGTTGAGCATTAACATTAGCCAGACTCTAGGAATGTGCTTAAGATGTGTAATTCCATGTTCTGCAGTCACTTGTAGTGCATGCTTGGTTGAACACTTAATGTGAAGATATGGTTACATACTGTATGCATGCTCATTTAGCACAAATATTTTATTTATTTGGATACTTATTTATTTAAGTGTAAAAACTGTTGCATTGTCTCAAATCTCTTATGGCATTAATGCTAATGTAATGTGAAGGCTATATCATCTGTATTGCAAATAATTAGTTATGCTTATGAATTTAAGCAGGCTTGTGCAAAATTCAGAATTTCAGAATTGTCCTGCATTCAATTCATGAATTGGAATTTGAATTGAATTGACTCCGCCCCACAGGAAGTTGAATTTGAATTGGAATTGGAATGACAGGAAGTGGAATTAAATTCATGGCAATTCAAAGAAGTTCCACACAGTCACACAACAGAAGGAATGTGATGAATCTCATTAAGGTTTAGTAAGGTTACTTTGGAAATGTAATTGTTTACTGTTATTAGTTACCCATTATAAATGTGGTTTGGGTTATTTTATTTGGATTAGCCTACTTTCAATGCAAAGCAATTTCCTTTTAATTTGATTAGTAACTAATTGAATTACACATTTTAATTCAGTAATACAAATAAATACAATTACATTAATTTTGTAATTTAATAACATAATTGCATTACACGTGACTAGTCACTCCTCAACCCTGCATACATTTTGTTCTAAAATATAGATGATAAAATTCTTGAAATAAATTACCCCCTCAATGTTGTTTAATTAGTTTTGATCCAAGTTTAATTTCAAAGTAATCAAATAACACAAAGTGTATAATGCAATCATATCTGACATATACTGTAAAGCTTCATTGTTAAACACTTCATTTAAAATATGTATATGAATTTCTTTGAATTGTTATTGAATTGCAATTCTGCTTCCTTTAATTCAAATTCGAATTGTAATTCTAGATCCTGTTTTTGACATCAATTCAAATTCAAGAATTGAATTGGAATTAAGGAGTCATTCTCAATTCAATTCTGAATTGTGCACAAGCCTGAATTTAAGCCCACATAATTATCTGTCATTGAAATTCAGGGATGTGCGTGCATAAACTCTGGACAGATTATGACATATCACTAATATTTCAGATGGTTTTTCATACATTTAAGATGGTATGGTACTAATAAAAGCAACAATTAATGCTTCAGTTTTTACTTTTTTTGGATTTATGATGCTGTACACTACATGCAGTTTGACATTATTAAATGTTTTTAATTTAGGAGGCTGTATTCTAGAAGCAGCGATACATTTTTTTTAATAAGATCTGCTCTAAATCACATTCTCCAGTGGGCTTTTCTCATGCATAATGGTAACTCAACTGTGTCATTTTAAATCTTGACTTATCATTGTGTGCACACTTTTTAACAAGCCCAAGTGAAACAAAAGTTAGATCCCGTTTCATAACATCAGCCTCTTTTTCTTTCTTTTTTCTTTTCTTTTTCTTCTTTGAGTGGCATGGGAACATGTCTAGCACATCTGAGAAATATCCATTCAACTTTGAGGAAGTGAGCTGAGCCCCTCACGGTACTGACGGATATGTTGACTCCCATCTCACCTGTAACCTCAACAGTCCTGTGTGAATAACTCTCATCACACCACTGCTGACAAACAACAAATATGTTAGACGTGCTACCAGATTAAAGTTCCAAGCTGCATCTTTTTGTGTTTGTTTGGTTTACTTTTTCAAAGTCTTGTGTTTCAAGGTCAGAACTGTCAATTTGAAGATGTCATGTTTAAATAAATGAGGGGCAAGTAATTATGGCAGTATTTAAATTTTTGGGTAAACTAGCCTGTAAAATAGCAACGTAAGATAATATTAAAAGGATGGGTCCCCCTTCCTTCAATTATGACAAAGAATTGTCATAATATACTCTCATGTATTTCCAAACCTGTGTGACTGCCTTTCTTTACATATTTTTTTAATATAGGTATATATTAAATAGTATATCTCCCCAACATGAAAATAGCCTGATAATACTGCCATGAAAATTCCATGAGATTTAAAAACATTAAATATTTTGTGTGTTTTGAAATCAGAACTGTCAATTTGAAGATGTTTAAACATATACAGAAGATAAAAAATCTAGAATCAAAAACAAAACAGGATGACCTTGAAATTAAAAAACAAAAACATGTTTTTTGAGGAAGAAGGAATGTCATGCAACCTGTCCATGTTAGGATCTGCATAATTTGTCTTCTACGAAGTGACGGATGGATTTGCACCAAAATACTGTTGGTTTTAATTGGGCTGCGTGGCTTTTGACATTAACAGCAAAAGCTATGGGAACCACTTTCTCCTACCTTTAAAAAGTGGATAAGCCTATTTAATTTGGTCTCCTAAATGAATGATTTTAGACTTACTTGCATTTTAGTTTGCATTTTACATTGTTGTTTTTTTTTAGAACAGACATGTGACCCATTTTTGGGTCTAGACCCACCAGCTGGGAACTGCTTAAATATTAAATAGTTATTTTGTTCTTGTTGTTTTTGACAGTTTCTTTTGTGCACACCAGGGACTGGTGTCGTTTGTATGAATTGCACGTGGTGTTTATTAAACAGTCAGAATGACTTTTCCTACTGTCTAAAATAAAATCTTTTGGGTTTGTTTCCTTTTTTGTTTATTATAGTCAGTTTGGAGTGTTACGCGTGGAAAGACGCATTGTGGCATGCAAAAATTAAAATGGTCTTCAGCTAGTAAATCACGTTCTTGGTCAATATGTTCTGTGTAAATCTGCAATTTCATCATAGAGCCAGAATTACTAACAGCTTGCTCCAGTGCAAACTCTCTTTTGGCATTTAAAAACTACTGACGGGATCTACTAAAGATACGCAGTGAAAAACTAGCGCTAAAAAGGCGTGGACACGTATTTTTACGGCTGACATTATTGCATATGTATTTGTAGAAGTTTCCCTTTCAAACGCAAAATTTATGGGAGGAGAGTATTTAAATGAATAATGCAAGGTGATTTAAGGTTTGTGACTTTGCGCTAGTCAATGTACTGGTATTTGCGCCGTTATTCAAACCAGTATTAAACCAGACTCTAATTTGCGCTGTTCTTGGTACATTGCGTTGGTCATTATGGAAATGATCTGGCTGATGTTGTAATATCTGTCGTCCATAGTTTTGAAATGTCTGCCTTCATTCTGATTTCAGATGCTACCTGTTGGATGGGATCTCAAAAGGAGCATGGTTGAACCGTTCCAGTATCATTTACGCAGGGAATGACAAGTGGTCAGGGGATCCTCGTGTGTCCATCGTATCGAATGTGGGGGATAAACATGAATACAGCTTACAGATACAGAAAGTGGATGTAACGGACGAGGGCTTGTACACCTGCTCGATACAGAGTGAACGTAACCTACGCCCAAAGCTCATTCAGTTAATTGTAAAAGGTGAGTGTTTCATCAGATTTCATATCAACTACATGATTTCCTATCAATGTTTTTCATTGATAAATAACTAGGCTACTTTAGTGATATATAAACTCCTAGTTTGGTTTTTAAGGGGTGAGGGAGGGTGGCTTTGAAGTGCATTGCATTAGGTGCACGATGGATTGGCAGCCAATATAATATCGGCCGATATGGTCAATCGGTATCATTCCGATGTCAAAATAGGGCCGATGTGAACAGGCCGATAATCATTCCTGTGTATTTGACGTGTTTGTAGGCTTAGATGTGAGTGTGGGGGCGGGGATGTTTGTTTTTGCACGAGCGCATATATTATACGTCACAATGCGCTGAAGCAGGGGCTGGAGGCGGCAAAACCCTTTGGTGAGGGAGCAACGATGTCGTCTGTCTGGTCGTTCTTCAAGGTGTCTGAAGAGGATCCTCGCTATGTTGTATCAGGGCTTGAATTTCGGTGCGGGAATGCAGGGATTGCGCATAATTTAAACCATTCCCGCAAGGTTAGCTTTTATAGTGCAAGAAATATATTTGCCTCATCTCAGAGCAAATGATTAAAAAATAAATTCACAGATGCGAGAAAAAAGATGTCAAACTGTCTTTTATTTTCGAATTTAATTCCTTAATTAGCGCTGGACCGGCATTCTTCCGCTGAGCCCTGGCTGTAGACAGAATGACAGATCATATGTTTCTGTCAATGCAGTGTTCTGCGTTGCGCTGATCTATTCACACTATCGAGTGTAGGTGCAGCATTCTAACATTTTGAGTCATAATGAGCTGTTTGTGAAGAAATTATCCGCTTCCAAATTATGTAATTTTTTATCACGAAATTGAAACATTAAAAACCATTTTGCTCTTTATGGTGTGCGAGTGATAGAGCGCTGCAGCGACGAACCGACTGATCAGCTTACAGTGTAACAACATTGAATGCTCGGCCGAACAGCTGATCATAGCTGATCATCTCCATAAATATATCTAGTAGTAAAGCTAATGCAAGGGCTAGAAATCAATTAATCTTTTGCTGATACTTTTTTGTCATCATGGAGAACGCAGTTCATGGTTGCATAGCAACAACAGACGCCACGGTAGAGCAAGCGCTTGTGAAAAGGAGACTGTTGTTTCTTCACTTGTTTTTTCACATCTATTCTAGAGCGACGTTGTTGATTGTTTGAGCATGTGACTGCGCGTTTCTCTTTGTTTTCTATTGTTTCTCAGCGAATCATATATCATATTTGATTATCATAAAAATGTTTTTCTATACAGAGATATCGACATCGGTAAATATCGGTATCGGGCATAACAGCAATATTAATATCGGTTATCGGTATCGGCCACAATTTTCACATCGGTGCATCACTAGCATTAACAATATTTTTCCTCTTTGCTGACAATATTTATGTCACAGTGTCTGGTGGTGGTTCCCTGAGTTTAACACTAGAGGTCCTCAGTTTCACGGTGTCTATGCATCTTCACTACAATTCCCATGATTCTGTCTGTCACTGATTGTTCATTGCCTGTCAGCTGTTTCTCGTCACCCTGTTAGCACTTGTGTATATATCCCGGTCTAGTTTAGTGTTTGTCACGGAGTCCTCGTTATTGTCCCCACACTTCAGTTTACTGTTTTTGAGCCTGTTCCTTGTGTTTGTCTTCGTGTTTTTGGATTGCCTTTTCTGGATTTTGGACCTTTGCCTGGACTGTTGTGAGTACGGATTACCCTTTAAATAAAGACCGCTATTGGATCACTGAATTCCTTGTGTGTGCTAGTCGTGACAGAAGGACTCCGTCAAGAGTGATCCAGCGGTATGGAGACTGAGAAGTGGAGGAAACAGCAGAGGGGGAAGTCTCAATCTAAGGAGATTCCTCCTCGTATGAATATCTTTGACTGCTTTGCTTTGTGGGCCCGACTGACAGAGGAAGCTGACGTTAAGAAAGCTTCCTCAATCCCTTTTGACCATCCCAGGGAATCATTCGAGGGAACCCGGCTGGCAAGATTTTCGGGGACCCGAGGAGGTCATAGGAGAGGAGGTACTAGATGGGAGTCCAGGTATCACTCCCCACCTCGAGCCTTCATGGAACCGGAGGAGGTGAGGTCTAGTCCAAACTTATGTTTGCCACCGATTCAATCCAGTCCAGAGCCTGCCCGTCACCATCAGAAACGGCGGAAGAGGAAGACCTCCAGTATCCCTAAAGGCCTGGAGGCCGTGCCTGAGACCGTTCACGTCACGTCTGCCCAGCCAGAGGCCGTTCACGTCACGTCTGCCCAGCCAGAGACCGTTCACGTCACGTCTGCCCAGCCAGAGACCGTTCACGTCACGTCTGCCCAGCCAGAGACCGTTCACGTCACGTCTGCCCAGCCAGAGACCGTTCACGTCACGTCTGCCCAGCCAGAGACCGTTCACGTCACGTCTGCCCAGCCAGAGACCGTTCACGTCACGTCTGCCCAGCCAGAGACCGTTCACGTCACGTCTGCCCAGCCAGAGACCGTTCACGTCACGTCTGCCCAGCCAGAGACCGTTCACGTCACGTCTGCCCAGCCAGAGACCGTTCACGTCACGTCTGCCCAGCCAGAGACCGTTCACGTCACGTCTGCCCAGCCAGAGACCGTTCACGTCACGTCTGCCCAGCCAGAGACCGTTCACGTCACGTCTGCCCAGCCAGAGACCGTTCACGTCACGTCTGCCCAGCCAGAGACCGTTCACGTCACGTCTGCCCAGCCAGAGACTGTTCACGTTCCGTCTGCCTTCATTGACTTGGACTATCTGGAGCGTCTGGCTCGAATCCTGGACATTCCTATGTCTGCTGATCCGGAGCCAGTGTATGCTGTTCCAGAGCCGGAGGCAGAGTCAGTGCCCGTTCCAGAGCCGGAGGCAGAGTCAGTGCCCGTTCCAGAGCCGGAGGCAGAGTCAGTGCCCGTTCCAGAGCCGGAGGCAGAGTCAGTGCCCATTCCAGAGGCAGAGTCAGTGCCTGTTCCAGAGCTGGAGCCAATGGCTGTTCCAGACCCAGTGTTTGTTTCTGTGTTTGTGTCTGTCTTTGTGACCATTGCTGTTCTAGTGGCTGTTCCTGAGCCGGTGTCTGCAGTTCCAGAGCCGGAGGCAGAGCCAGTGCCTGTTCCAGAGCCGGAGGCAGAGCCAGTGCCTGTTCCAGAGCCGGAGGCAGAGCCAGTGCCTGTTCCAGAGCCGGAGGCAGAGCCAGTGCCTGTTCCAGAGCCGGAGGCAGAGCCAGTGCCTGTTCCAGAGCCGGAGGCAGAGCCAGTGCCTGTTCCAGAGCCGGAGGCAGAGCCAATGCCTGTTCCTGAGCCGGAGGCAGAGCCAATGCCTGTTCCTGAGCCGGAGGCAGAGCCAATGCTTGTTCCTGAGCCGGAGGCAGAGCCAATGCCTGTTCCTGAGCCGGAGGCAGAGCCAATGCCTGTTCCTGAGCCGGAGGCAGAGCCAATGCCAATGCCTGTTCCTGAGCCGGTGTCTGTTGCTGTTCCTGAGCCGGTGTCTGTTGCTGTTCCTGAGCCGGTGTCTGTTGCTGTTCCTGAGCCGGTGTCTGTTGCTGTTCCTGAGCCGGTGTCTGTTGCTGTTCCGGAGCCGGTGTCTGTTGCTGTTCCGGAGCCGGTGTCTGTTGCTGTTCCGGAGCCGGTGTCTGTTGCGGTTCTGGAGCCTCCGCCCTGGCCGCCCGACGGGTCTTCACCGCCCGACGGGTCTTCACCGCCCTGGCCGCCCGAAGGGTCTTCACCGCCCTGGCCGCCCGAAGGGTCTTCACCGCCCTGGCCGCCCGAGTGGTCGTCTCCGCCCTGGTCGTCTCCACCCTGGCCGCCCGAGGGGTCGTCTCCGCCCTGGTCGTCTCCACCCTGGCCGCCCGAGGGGTCGTCTCCGCCCTGGTCGTCTCCACCCTGGCCGCCCGAGGGGTCGTCTCCGCCCTGGTCGTCTCCACCCTGGCCGCCTGAGGGGTCGTCTCCGCCGTGGCCGCCCGAGTGGTCGTCTCCGCCCTGGTCGTCTCCGCCCTGGCCGCCCGAGGGGTCGTCTCCGCCCTGGCCGCCCGAGGGGTCTTCGCCGCCCTGGCCGCCCGAGGGGTCTTCGCCGCCCTGGCCGCCCGAGGGGTCTTCGCCGCCCTGGCCGCCCGAGGGGTCTTCGCCGCCCTGGCCGCCCGAGGGGTCTTCGCCGCCCTGGCCGCCCGAGGGGTCTTCGCCGCCCTGGCCGCCCGAGGGGTCTTCGCCGCCCTGGCCGCCCGAGGGGTCATCGCCGCCCTGGCCGCCCGATGGACTCTCTGTTTCGCCCTGGCCGCCCGATGGACTCTCTGTTTCGCCCTGGCCACCTGATGGACTGTCTGTCTTCCCCTGGCCGTCAGCTAAGCCATCACCCCCTGTTCCTGTTCCCCTTCATGGACCTGGCCCCCCATCCCGCCCCTTGAGCCTCCACCATTCCACCTCCCGCCTGGACTCTTGTTTTGTTGTCTCCACGTCTTGGAGCGTCTGGTAGCCGCTCCGTAGAGGGGGGGTCATGTCACAGTGTCTGGTGGTGGTTCCCTGAGTTTAACACTAGAGGTCCTCAGTTTCACGGTGTCTATGCATCTTCACTACAATTCCCATGATTCTGTCTGTCACTGATTGTTCATTGCCTGTCAGCTGTTTCTCGTCACCCTGTTAGCACTTGTGTATATATCCCGGTCTAGTTTAGTGTTTGTCACGGAGTCCTCGTTATTGTCCCCACACTTCAGTTTACTGTTTTTGAGCCTGTTCCTTGTGTTTGTCTTCGTGTTTTTGGATTGCCTTTTCTGGATTTTGGACCTTTGCCTGGACTGTTGTGAGTACGGATTACCCTTTAAATAAAGACCGCTATTGGATCACTGAATTCCTTGTGTGTGCTAGTCGTGACAATTTATTAATAGAATCGATGATATAAATTTGTGTTGAACTTGCATCCATATTCATGAAAGTATATTTTGACTTCAAAGGGCCCCAAATGTCAAAACAATTTGGAATGAAAGGTTTGAGTAGGTTTTCATACATGAATGTTTGCAGTCTTACTGAAAATATGGAATGAATGTGTTACCAATGACTATGAAATCATCAAACGTTGGTGAAAACCTTTTAAATTTCATTATGTAAATAGGGATTCTAGTTCTACATGTGTGTTCCCCTTTTAAGAAATTAGCCTATAGGCTATAGCATTTGGAGTGTAGGATGTAGTGTGAGATTTTATGTTATGTAATAACATAATGATTAAATACTGCTAGGTTCAAGTGGATCTAAATATACATTTTGTGGGGTTTGACTCTTAATTTGCATATGTATTGATGAATTTTCTTTTTCACGGTGGGCAAATAAGTCAAAAGTAAATTAGACTGTCTTTAGAGGAGTGGCTCCATTTATGGTCCGAATTGTTTTGTTTTTTAATGTTCTCCATCCTGCTCAGCAGCATAATTACTGATAGTGTCCATGTGAAATAACATTTTACATCATAGTAACCAAACAGTTGATGGGCCCCATTGACTTCCATAGTATGGGGGGGGGAAATCAATGGGGCCCATCAACTGTTTGGTTACCCATATTCTACAAAATATATTCGTTTGTGTTCAGCAGAAGAAAGACATTTATACAGGTTTGGAACAACTTGAGGGTGAGTAAATAATGAAAGAATTTTCATGAGGTGCCACCTGGGATGCTTTTTAATTTCTATTGAAGCAGTTCCCATGTATGCTGGTTCCCATGTTGGCTGCTTTTCCTTTACTATCTGTTCCAACTCTGCACATTTTTTTTTTTTTTAGCTCATTTAAATTGATTACAATTTCAGTTTTATAAAGAAGTTCATTATCATATTTAGGCATATAAATATGATATCCATTTTTACAAATATTTAATTATTCTTTTGAGCTGTTGTGTAGATAGATATCTTCTTTGTTTATTGGCTTTCCCCCACATTCCAGTCATTAGGAGATAGTTTCATGACGGATATTTGTCTAAATTCTCTGGTAGGCTGTTATTGTGTGTTTCTCCTGCAAAGTAAACTTGGTGTCTATAATTGACACTTCAGTAGGATGAGCTGACTCTCAGCAGTGGCAAGTTTGCTTATTTTCTATGCGCACTTTTTTCTAAGTCCACTGTCTATAATTAACTAGAGAAAGATCACTGTAAGAAGAACCCTAACCCTCCTTGAGATAAAGTAAACTAATACAGACCATCACATCTGAAGATGTGTAGTTAGAGGCCGCAACCTGTAGCCCATCACTGAGTCTCTTCTGTGTAATTATAATCAACAAAATGAATGTCCCTTTTCACTTTCTTAGCCGAGGGCTGTTTCATGATCATGATGGATCTTTTGTCCTTAGAATCCATTACTTGCATGTATCTCTGCATGATCTGGGATAATTAATAAGTACTGCTAAGAAAATATACAAGCACTGTTGGGGTAATGACAACAACTAAAGAGAGAGAGGAGAAACGACAGGAAACACATGATGAACAGCAGTCTTGTAATAGGAATCGGTGAGTGGTAAATTTAATCTCCTGCAGAATTGTATCAAAAATGAAATTGCTAGATTGACTCTTACAGTGGCACAAATCCTGGAACCCCAAATCGTATGTAATGCGATTAAAATGTCTTATTTGTCCTTTTGGAAATGTGAACAGACTGTACTTGCGGGCTCTTCGAGCTATCTTGATGTATCCTGAACATTTGTGTGGACGAAACAGTTTTGCTAGGTCATTCTTTCTAGCCGACGGGTCAATACTGGGCATCATCAGAGAATGAGTGTGCTTGTTTGTTTTGTAGGGATCGAATGAGGATAGCCCACACACATTTTTTGGAGAATAATCACCTATCTTCTCCACCACTTAAATCTTAGCCTTGTTTACCAGACAGTACCATTTGTCAAAGTCCTTGGTGAGTCACCATTAAATAGAGCAGTTTGAGACCACCACATTATTCTTTTATAGATGTGCTCAGTTAGTGAATGACAGATAAAATGTATTGCTATTCTGCACATAGAACCCTATACATCTAACTTAGCTAAATATTAGGAGCGATGGTCTGCTTGTCATCAACAACCACCATTTTGTTTATTGATCAAGAAGAAATAAGGCAGCCTGGCATTGCATACTTTCCAGTATAGCGGCAACAGTACGACTGAATAGAAAGGACTTTTCTGTTTCTATACGTTTTGTTAATGACTTCTATGGAAGAAGTTCAATCATGAAATATTGATTGTCACGCAGAGAGATCTAAATTTCAAGGGCTTCTAACCTTTTTTATCATCGAAATTCCAAGTCTTTTAAAGTCATAGTTTTGTAGACAAACAGACTGAAATTTAAGACGTTATTCAGAGAACATGATCTCTACGTGGCCTCTCTTAAATGCCATTCTCTCTTTCACATTGCCAAACTGGTCTGTCATGTTCAGTTACATCAGTGGCGTCAACTTGGCTTGATTGTGTCACTGACATCAAACAAGGGGTCGGCGATATACCAGTCGGCATGATAAACCAAAAGAAATTTGTAGAGATTTTTGACTATCGTCTCTATCCGAGTTACGCTGAAGTGACGTTGCTGTGCTGTGCAGTCACGAAAGCTTTTCATTTGCATTCGTTTAAGCAAATTACTTGTTTAAAAACAAGTAATTTTAAACCATTTAAGTAAAATAAGCCTCGTAAACACAGTCATTTATGTCTTAAATGAACGTAAACAGTTGAGAAAGAAAACACATCTTAACAGTATACTGGATCCATGCATTCAGTCTTAAAGTGACAGCAGCCTAATATACCTGCTGCCGTATGTGTCATCATCACTGTTAATCAAACAACAAAAGAGAGAAAATCTCTCAATGCTGACTCTCAATGATAAATATATTTCATTTTTTTTTCTTTGGTCTATTGTAGATTGTTGTCCTTTTGCTGGTAATTGGTTTCTTTGTTCTTTTATCACTGACAGTTTACTTGTCTTCAGTAAGCTTGAGAGGTTTTTATTTATTTAATTTTTTACTAGTTAGTATTAGTTCTTTGTGATATTGAAACTGGTAACAAGACTTATAAAATATCAATGGTATAAAAAAATTATATCATAAAAAAACGTTTATTATATTATTATAATATAATTATATCATGATATATATTGTTATTGTTACATAAAATTATCGTAATATAAGATTTTGGTCATTTCTCCCACCCCTACAACATGGTGCAATTGTAAATGGTTACTTCAGTGATAATTTAAACATTTTGCTAGAAGAAGTTCTACACTTAAATTCTCTTTGATTTCTTCCTCCCCCACTGAATAGTTCACACTTATGTTTAGAGTTTACTGGAATTATTGTTATTTTTGCTTCTGCATTATCCAGTAGCATAGTTAACTGTTTTAATTTTTTCAAAGGCTACACAAAACGTTTTTTTCTGATCTACTGCTGTTTTGAAAATTTGAAAATTAATTTACAATTAAAGAAATATATTTACTTTTATTAAAAAAAATTACAAATGAGGACAATCATGAAAGTAGTTTTAGTCATTTTAGGTCACTTCTGGGTATAGATTTGTCCCCAAAATATGTCTAAGAAGGCGCGCACACACACACTAACACACGTACAGTTTTCTATTCATTTTAAAATGTAATTTATTTCTGTGATGGCAAAGCTGAATTTTCAGCAGCCATTACTCCAGTCTTCAGTGTCACATAAAATCATGACAGAAATGATTTTAGTTTGTTGATTTAGTGCTTGTTTCTTATTATTGGCAATGTTGAAAACGTTTAACTTTTGATTAATATAATCAATAAGTAGTCATTTTTTAAATTAATTAATAAATACTAATAATAAGTATTTATTAAGTATACTAAGTATTAATACTGACCTTAGTTTGTGTGTGTGTTTGTGTTTGTTTGTGCATGGTTCTGGTATTCCTTACTTTATGGGGACCAAAATTTCCCCACAAGTATAGAAATTCCAGTAAACTTTGACCTTGTGGGGAAATAATTTTGGTCCCAATGAGCGAACAAGCTTAGAAATCCTACAGAATGATAAATCATACAGAATTGTATTTTTTAAAATAGCAGAAAGTTTTCTGTGATGGGTAGTTTTAGGAGTAGGGTTAGTGTAAGGGGGATAGAATGTACAATTTGTACAGTATCAAAAACAATATGTCTATGGAATATCCCCATAAAACATGGAAACCCAACGTGTGTGTGTGTGTGTTATTATTTATATATTTTATATGCATATTTAGTAGGGCTGTGTTCGATACATCAATGCAACAATATATTGTCACATACTACTTGTCGATACAAGTTTAGAAACATCTCCTTCTGTATCGATTGAGTGTGTTATTTGTGCAATCATAACCTACCAGCAATGTAAAGATGATTTTATTTATGTTGTTCTATTAGAATGAGTACATTACAATATAAATGTATTAGATTGAGTACATTTATTATTTGTGTGCTTAAAAAACAAGAAAACAATCAAAATATTGTACCTGGTGGGAAATGCCCAATGTTAACATTACCTATATTGTTTATACAGTGCTTTAGAGGCCCTTCATAATGCAGAGGGTAACTACAATGGCCCTATAGTATGCAGTGTTTAATAAACAGCTGTGATACTAAATGCGGTCAAATTTAGTGTAGACCCGTATCATGATATATATCTTATTGTGGCCTGTGTATGGGGATATCGTATCATGGCATTGCCTGATACACAGCCCTAATATTGAGGTATGTATTTATGCATGCATGTATGCACCAATACCACTTTTTCTATAAACAATCCGATACCGATACTTTCATTTTTGGTACTCGCCATTACCGATTACCGATGCGATACCTGTATTTACATTCATTGCATTTAAAATGTTTTGATATATTGGCCATACCAAAAGAATGTTAATCATATTATATGGCTTAATTAGTTTAGCAAATAGATATTTCCTTCATTTAATTGCACTGCGCATATATAGAGATGCTCCAGCAAGGCTCAAATCTAAGGATTTTTTCTACTGGCCAGTAGGGCCAGTGGTTTAAATTTTTAGATGCCCAGTGAAATATCACAATTCTCTTGTACAATTTGACACTACTGCAAAAACTATTAGCATAACTGATTTAAATGTAAACATTATTCTGTGTATGTATTGGCATATACTCTTATTCTGACTTGATCAAGAAAAAAACAACACTGGTATCACTATCATTAGTCCTCAATTTTGGTGGAACATCGTTAAGCTAGGTTAAGATGTTTTGAACTTCATCTAAAATGTCATGAAATATTAAGCCTCATTTTAGATTCTGTACCAGTGAGTCTGCACCTCACAGCAACTCTGCAAAGTCTTTAATGTGAAAGTTGATCCTTTCATGAATACGTAATATTCCTCTCCCTGATATCTCTGTTCATACTGTAAGCACTTCTGCCTATAGATAGAAATAATACAGTGTGCTGGGGAACAAAGCAGTATGTCAGAATGTTACTTGTATACCTATATTGTATTAATATCTTAAATGAGAGAGAAATAAATGACGAGAAGAATATTTAGAAATATCAGAATATTAGAAATGCATAATTTTGTTCTAATTTCATTTAATCAAAGTACTACATTTCAATTAACTCTTCAAATGGACACGTTGTACCTAGAGAGCTCATGTACTGGGTCGTGCACAACCTCACTGTCTCACGTTCCGTGGCATTACCAACTGAAGAAATCCCAGTGGGTTGAGCAGCCTGTCACAGGGTTTGTGTTTTGTTTCTGTCTATGACACCTAATTAGGGATCTAAGTTGGTTGGTTTTAGCAGCCTTCAGGTTGTATGGGGAATTGGGAACCGCTATGAATGAATGTGAAATCTGGCAGTTTTGCAAGTGTAGCGTATTTCCACTTCCAGCCACATGAGTATATTTAAAATGCATGTGCATATTTGTACTACAATATAGTCTCTGGATCCAAATATTCAGTATTCCCTGTAATGGTGTGCATAGATGAATCATAAGGAGTATTCCCAACATGCACTCTGTTTTAAAACCTTTTACGCTGCCTATTAAGGCTGCATCCTAACTGATTTGGAATGCTTTACATTTGCAGCAACTCTGCATCATACAAATAGCAAGACTACAAAAAAAGAGACTAATTTGGTGTTAGCATGTTGCTAGGCTAACAAAATTATACTCTTAGCAAAAAAATACATACAGAAGTGCATAAATTATATTTTAGAATATTCGCCCGTCGTCTCAGAGCAATTAGGAAGTTGACTCTCTTGTGAAGAATACCTGTGACGGTGGATTATAATTAGGTTGTTTCTTATGTTTTTCTTTCCTTTTCTTGTTCTTTTGGTTGACATTATTATTCTAGAAGGCAGCAAAATCATGCTTCCTACCTTTTGGAACAGCCGTATTGGGTTTGCGCCTAGGATTTCTTCAAGTACTGCCTATGTTGGCAGCTCACTAGCTTTTGGAACAGAGCCGCATTGTGAATCGCATTGGTTGCTCATGACACAGAAGTTTATTAGTATGTTCAAAGTTGTTATTGACCCTCTGCCTTCCTGATCTCCATGTCTCTTTCTAGATAAGTCAGTGTGAGCTTGATGCAGTGAATGTAATGTCCTTTCTAACATTTGTTAACTGAAATCCTTTTTCAAGTGATTCATGGCAGGATTTTCAGACTGAAGACCCAGTTGCATTTAAACCAACTGTACACATAAAACATACTTTTTTCAGGCAGACTCTGATATGGTTTGATGTGCACACATCAAAAAACTTTAAAAGGTTTACCTTTGTACCCTAACAGTCCATTCGTACATTAAACGTACATATATTAGTACCTAAAGGATGTATATCAGTACCTAAATTGTACATATTATTACTTTTTCCACCCCAGTAAAAGCGTTTTATAGATTTTATTTCTGAGAGTTCACTATAAGTTCATGAAAACAAAATTATTTCCACTGACCAAATGAACTAAAAGCTCTTGTGTGAAAACTCATAAACTCTGCTGACTTCAACAGTATTACTGTATGTTTTTCCCTGTTATTTAAATGTAAGTTACTGTTGCAGTACTTCTATAAAGGAGGATGAAATTTTTTTTTTAGAATGCTCTGTGTATTTTTGGCATTGCTTGCAACAGATATTAAAGGATTAGTTCACTTTTTAAAAAACTTTTGCTGATAATTTACTCACCCCCATGTCATCCAAGATGTCCATGTCTTTCTTTCTTCAGTCGAAAAGAAATTAAGGTTTTTGATGAAAACATTCTAGGATTTTTCTCCATATAATGGACTTTACTGGTAGCCAAACCGTCCAAGGTCCATATGACAGTTTCAGTGCAGCTTCAAATGGCTTTAAACGACAACAGACGATGCATAAGGGTCTTATCTAGCAAAACGATCGGTTATTTCTAAAATAAATAAAAAAGTTTACGTTTTATTAGCACAAATGCTCGGCTTGCTCTGTTCTCCTGTTCGAACTCGTTCATCAAAATGAACAAATCTTTTTTTGAGTCATTTCATTCATTTAACGAACATAATGAACGAAATGACTCGAAAAAAAGATTCGTTCATTTTGATGAACGAGTTCGAACAGGAGAGTCACGACCGCGGATCACAGAACAGAGCAAGGCATATAACTTCGTTTTTTATTTATTTATTTATTTTAGAAATAACCGATCGTTTTGCTAGATAAGACCCTTATGCATCGTCTGTTGTCGTTTAAAGCCATTTGAAGCTGCACTGAAACTGTCATATGGACCTTGGACGGTTTGGCTACCAGTAAAGTCCATTATATGGAGAAAAATCCTAGAATGTTTTCATCAAAAACCTTAATTTCTTTTCGACTGAAGAAAGAAAGACATGGATATCTTGGATGACATGGGGGTGAGTAAATTATCAGCAAAAGTTTTTTAAAAAGTGAACTAATCCTTTAAGGGTTAATGAGGGTCTCAGCATGTCCAAAAGAGTACATCTTTTATAGTTTTGCCTATTCAATTGTCAATTTACCACTCAGAGGCCTCATATATATATATATATATATATATATATATATATATATATATATATATATATATATATATATAAATATAGATATATGCCATAAATGTATCCACGATACTGTAACATACAAGTCCATTTTATTATACATCAGTCTTAACTTATTTTTTCAATCTTTTTTTCAGCCAGAAGACAACAACTAGATAAGACTGCATCTGATTTCTTTGCCTGTCTCTCCTTGGCTCTTTGCCTATGCTAGTCTGCATCATGACAGGAGCCCACTTTTCCCTCAGCTCTGTAATTGGAATGTGGGCTGGCAGTGTGTGAAGCAATGGGGTCTTGGAATTGGGTGGCAACAGTCAGCCCTGGCGAACCTGTCAGAATTTATAGAAAGGCAAGCCATGTACTCCACTTTATTCAGAGGAAACTCTGCATTTTAATAGCTGTAAGCGTTTCAGTAATTCAAGGTGGCGTCATTAGAGGCTTATTTATTCACTCTGGGGCTGAGAGACAGAAAATGCCTCCCCCATCAGCTGTGGCAGCTCCATCTCAGAGCCTCCCGCCGAGGAGAGGAGGAGGGAGAATTAGAGTTGAATGGGCAAACATGACAATCGTGCAACAGTTAATGAATTAAATGGAAAACAAAGCATCAGGTTGTCTTGAATGGGGCCTTGGGGTAGGGCTTTAGTTTTGTTTTGTTTTTCCCTTGTCATCATTACCTTACCAATTGAACAGACATAGTGGAAATAAACAGGTTAAAAATAACTATGGCCAAAAGCATTGAGGTTGACAATCGGAATGGATTCTTGGAAGTCAAATTGTGGTTAGACCTTGATATTAAATAACACGTGCTTTCATTATGAATTTTGTGATAGTTAAAAGAGCAAGGATAGGTTGTTGACCTTTACTGTTTATGTTGCCATTTCAGTGGAGTGCCGAGGCATAGCAGTCCTCTCTGCTTTTTTAAGCTACTTGAAAATACAGAGAGGTTTTCATTTCATCTGATAATATACTCTGTATTCACAGGTGGTACACACAAGACCAGTAATGAAAGTCAAAACTGTCTCAGGCTGTAATGAGAGATATTCCTTCAATGCACCAAATCCTCTAGACTTTTTCACTGCCGACTTATAAGCTCAAAAAGCTCAATTGTTTTGACACTATTTTTGCTATTATTGCATTGTAATAGTAAAGAAGTGTCTATTGGGGGGGGGAGAGATGTTTGGCAAGATGTTTTTTCGAACATGTTCAGCTTAAAGATCTGCAAAGCCCCACATCTCATTTAAAGGGCCGGTACCTGACTCCTCAGGCATTGACTAATAGGGTCTTGATCCTGTTGAAGGCAGATATGATCAGTAGACGAATGCAACATTTTCCCTTTGTGCTATCAGTGATTGTGGACATTTGTCAACAGTGGGAGGAAGTTCAAGTAAACCTGCAGTGGAGAGCATGACAGTCAGATCAGTGCTTTCAAACAATGAAAGAGTTCATTAGAATTTCAACTCATCCATTTAGTGCCAACAGATTACTAAAACCATGACAAGAAAGACCTAAACTGGAGATCAAGTTGTGTAGGAGTGAATGATGTTGTTGTTTGTTCGCCAGGTACAAATTCCTGAATGTTTGGTTTCCTTTTGCTTGGAAGTAGTGGCATTTCATTGAAAACTTGAATGCCCGCTCGTTATTTCAGTCCAGTATGTTTTAAAGGCTCTTATTTTGATTCTGTCAGTGTCTTGTTTTCTTCTAATTGATTTCCCCCAGATGAGTAGCCTATTGCTTGTTCTATAATAGCATAATTCATGATTATATATATTGCAGATGGTTATACATGGATGCAGTGGGGAGGATAACTATTAAGTGACATGTACAGTACAATAAAATATAATAATTACAATTCAATTTACTGTTTGAGAAGAACAAATAAATATCTCTTGAGAAAGTTTGGCAATTATACATGCATCTCCATTAAATGCATGGTGTTTAGAATATTATATTGAAGGAAGAGAGGGGAAGGATCAGAACTGGTCTAGCTAAATGCTAGCACTTCAAACAACCTGAATCATAGCTGGACCTAAAAAAATGAACAAAGGGAATAGCTGATTTTGCAGACTCCTGACAATTTATTGCCTTTTTATGTAGGAAAGCAAAACCAGGAGGTTAGGTATTAATTCATAAACCCCTTGACAACTGACGTGTTTTTTAGAAAGAGTGAAGGCCGTGTGTGATGCTAGGTATAAGGGTAAAGAAATATTTACGTTATTCATCTGCCAGAAAATCATCACTTTAATTTTAGAACCAAAATGTTACCTAAGATTCCATGAAGAATTCCAAATCAGATGTTTTGGACACATTAAATATATAATATAAGGTGTATTTCCATCACGGGTTTGGTCTTAAATTTCATACAAGGGGATATTAAAAAGGTCTTAAAAAGTCTTACATTTAACTTGTTTATATCTGTAGACACCCTGTATTGAATTTGACATCGTTAACAATGTCCAACAAAAAGATTAGAGCAGAACAGTTATTCTTTTAATATATGAATGACAGACCTATGACCTTGTTGGGATAAAGTGGTATTGTGTTTGGACCTCTATAATTGCTGCTTGCAGCTATATTGACTCTTGTTGTTGTTTATGCTTGACATTATAGATCCAGGCATTTGGCGTTGAGCTCATTTGCAGCTTTGTTTATCTAACTGTTTGTTTTGTTTCACAGTTCCTCCCAAAATCTATGACATTTCATCGGACATTACAGTAAACGAAGGCAGCAATGTTTCACTCATCTGCACAGCCAGTGGGAAACCAGAGCCCAAAATCTCTTGGAGACACATCACCCCATCAGGTG
Source organism: Semotilus atromaculatus (assembly GCA_031834385.1). Taxonomy (NCBI): domain Eukaryota; kingdom Metazoa; phylum Chordata; class Actinopteri; order Cypriniformes; family Leuciscidae; genus Semotilus; species Semotilus atromaculatus. The sequence continues at coordinate 10,942,529 of JAULUF010000007.1, read as the reverse complement.
AGTTCAAAGCAGTTACTGTAAAATATGTCACAATAGGGCTTTTCACACTGCGCTTAACCCCAGGTTCTTGTTTTTGTAAACCCCATTTTTAACCCTCTGGTAAAGGAACGTTTCAGATTTAGTAATTTAGAAGTGAGATTAGCAGGGATATCACAGCTTTTGTGGTGTTAACCCTGCATTGCGGTGTTGAACTATAGTGTGAAATGATTTACTGTAGTGTTAGAATGGTACACCAGATGCTTAGCAACAGACAAAGAATTGCGTGTCTCATATTCATGTGCTTTGAACAGTCACGGAAACACAGCGTGTTGAATAAACAGTCGTTTCAGGATTTGAGAAGAAAAATGTCCAATGGTGACAGAAAATGCAACAACTGGAGTGAGGAAGACACTATTTCATTCTTGCCTTTATAGTTTGAAAAGCCCGTTCAGGATAAACTTGGTAGGACAGTCAGCAATATATATGAGGATGCACAATGCTAGAGCCTGTATGTAAACATATCGTGTGTAGCATTCATCAAATCTGTGGCACTGCAAATGTGCAAATAAGGACGTTAACATAAGGTTTTGGAATTTATGAATACCCGGGATTAATTGTTAACCCCGGGTAAATTATGAGCAGTGTGAAACGTGAAGCAAGATAACCCAGGATTACGTTTACCCAGGGTTTACAATGACCTAGGGTTAAATATTCAAGTGTAAAACACCCTAATATGTGTAGGACAGAATTTCACATTGTCTTTAAAACAGAGTAGAAATGTCTGTCCCGGTTGTTCAATGTGGTGGAGTTAGAGGCTCAGAAGATTAAGGTGATGAAACTAACATGTTTCTGTTCTAAACCCTCCATAATTGAGTTTAGGAAAGGCTTTTAAACAATGATCGCTTCATTTTTCTGTTGCTCTCACAAAGACGTCTTAGTTTATATTAAGTTATCACTCTGCTGCAGCGTAAACGACATGTTGAGGATGCATCAACCTCATCTTTACCTTAGTTTAGTTTGTATTCAGCTGTTAAAGCTGAAATTTTGGCACATTTTCAAAGCAAATTGAAAATTCTGTACAACAGCAGTATTTTTGAGTGGTTGTGAATTTTATTGAAGTCGGCTACACTTATCTTTGGACTGCCATATTCATTTCATTCTCCAGTGTATTTTGCGATTGAACTGCTTTTTGAGATTCTGATCAAAAGAGTCATAAAACCACTTCTTACCAAAGGATACTTCAAATTATAGAAACATAGAAATTCTGTCATAATTTGCTCACCCTCAAGTTGTTCCAATCCTGTATGAATTTCTTTCTTCTGTTGAACACAAAAGAAGATATTTTGAAGACATCAGTAACCAAACAGTTGATAGGCCCCATTGACTTCCATAGTATTTATTAGTCAATAGGGCCCTGGGCCTGTTTGGCTACCGACATTCTTCAAAATATCTTCTTTTGTGTTCAACAGAAGAAAGAAATTCATACAGGGTTGGAACAACTTGGGGGTGAGCAAATTATGACAGAATTTCATACAGGTTTGAAGCAACTTGAGGGTGAGTAAAAATGACAAAATTTTCATTTTGTGTGAACTATCCTGCTAACTGTCCTGCATATGGTGAACTTTTACTTTTGATCAACAGATTCAGTCTGGCTCAGATGTGACTGAAAGCCATTTGTCTAAACTATTGTTCTTCTGGCTTATTAACCCTCAGGGTGGGAAGAGAGGATGACAATGAGCGAGAGCCAGTGAAAATAGAAACTTTTAAAGATACTACTGTTTCTTCCACTGAAGGTTGTTATTTACTAAAAATATGAATGTACAATATTTAAACGGCTCAAACAAATATGCATGAAACTGATGGTTGTACGAGGCTGCAAAAATACCTGGAAAAATGCTGAAGGCTCAGCCATTTTTCCTTCGGACAAGCCAACATTATGTTCAGACTTAAATCATTGTACCATCAATTATAACAGTATTTGATGCATATTTGGCTGCACTGTAGTAATAGTGCAGAGCTGTAATCACAGTAGCTCATGGGATGTGATTTCCAGTAGTTCTTGAATGCAATTACATTTACATTTATTCATTTAGCAGACACTTTTATCCAAAGCGACTCACAAATGAGAACAATAGAAGCAGTTAAACTAACAGTAGGACAACAAAATATAAGTGCTTTAACCTTTCTCAGTTTAATCAAAGGCAGAACCCGTAAAGGTTTTTTTTAGTTTTATTTATTTGTATTTTTTTATATATATAATGACCCTGCAGGAGGCTGAACCTTCAACATAAAGCCACTAGATTTAATTGCCGAAATAATCTAAATACAATTGGCCTCGTTCGTTTTTGTGTGTGTGTCATCAGACCTTTGACTTCTGTGCCTCTAATTATTGCTTGGCATATAGTATTTTCATTGATATAAACCTAAGAGGTAATTACTCTTAAAGACATTTTAAAGACATTAGTTCAAGTTCAAGTTCATTTATTTATCAATTCTTACTCCATGTACAGAACATAAAGAGGATTGAAATTCCGTTTCCCTCAGACCCATGGTGTTAAACTCTCCAACACAACACTAGACAATTAATCAAAAATTATATATAAAATATTTGGCACATGATTGTTTCAATAAATTATAAGTATAAAAGCAGCAAAAAAAATTTTTTAAGTGTCTAGTGCATTGTGTTCGTATGTATGTATCTGTGTGTGCACATGTTTGTATGTGCATGTGTGTATGCATGCTTATATGTATGCGTGAATATATACATGTGTACATATCCGTTGTATATGCGTTATGCGTTGAAGACCTGTTAAAGACCCCTTAAACAGCTTTCCAAATTCAAAGGTTTGGTCCACAAGAAGTATTTGTTATAAATGATAGTTGACTCAGTGCTTTATTATGCTCAAGTATTCACAACGTTTGTAGATTTTAGACTAAAACGTACAATATGGATGTATTCACATCATCTAAAATATGAATGTATTTACATATGCACAAATTTAGAAACATTAGAATTTTACAGTGTGAATCGTTTTATATTATAAATATATTTGCATAGTTACGTTTTAGTATGGTATAGATTTTTTGAGTAATGGAATATTTGAATACAGCACCATAAAACACACAGAACAGAATGAAACTGTTATAAAGAAAGATTACATATGCATTCATGAAATGTGATGCTATTGAACAAATGTATTTAAAATCATTGATTAAATACAATAAAATCGACCTATTAATTCCATGAATTCAACGATTTTTTTTAAAGATTTGTCAATTTCTAAAGTTATTCATATGCAAAATGTGTATGTTTTAGATGCTGCAAATAACTTGCACTTCAGTTACGAAAACTAAAACCACACTACACGCAAACACTTGCAATCACGTTGGACTGACTTTCAAGTATGCAGCACACTCTCTCCACCGCTGCAGATTTTGAATGATTACTGAAGAACTTGAAATGAGCACTTCTTTGTCTAAGCTTTAAATCACACTCTGTATATTAATACTTTTAGTACTCAGGGCATTGAGAATTGCCTTATAGACATGATTTCAAATGCTGTACGGTAGATGATGATAGATCCTAAAGTGAGCCCTATATAGGGGCGTATTGAGGCTGCAGGGCGGCCTCATGCTCTCCGTACAGCCTGGCCCAGCATGCCTGATCCCAAACATGCTTTCATAAGCTTTTTCCATTGTGATTTAAGGCCTCGGGATATAAGGAACTCTGACCTTTTCAAATAGCTGACTATAACACTTCAGATTTTATTTTTTTTTCTCATATGATAAGGCTACAGTGAAGCGTTCAATTGTCCTTTTGTCAATCCTTTGTTCGTGCCTCTGCCTCCCAAAATTGTCTTTACTCTGGTTTATTGTTTCCTGAACAATAGCTCTGTACTCGGCACTGACAGTCTGTCTAAACATCTGCAAATGGTTTCAATACAAAGACCAGCTCTTTAAAAGTGCTCGGACTGATATTCAGCAATTGTTTTGGGGCACTTTGGGACAATGAGGAGGCTATCAGGGTTAAGGTGAGATACCGGGAATGGAAAAGTGGAGGCGGTTCAGGTGCATGTGCGTTTTGTGTGTGAGAGCCAGAGAGCGAGTATGTGTGGCTGTTGAATGATGGTTGATGGTTCATTGCTGACAACTCAATGAATGCCTGGGGGAAGACTCTCATAATGCAACATTTGGGCTGCCGCAGTGTTCTCTCACAGGTTAAGGGAAGGGATGTAGAGAGAACTGCCACCTTAGCCCATAATGTATTCTTCACCAGCGCTCATCATATCAGCAGCAGGCAGACCTTAAGGAAATGTACTTTGTGCTCTCCACACAATGTGGGAAAGTGCTTACTGTGACTGCACTTAACACAGAGCAATGTGGAATCCTAGATTAACCTTGCTATGATTTGGCTAATTTGGCTGGAGTGACATTTCCCAGAGGCTATACGACGAGTCTCTCTTGAGCTTTTCAAATAACTCTCAACATGCACAATTCGGCAGCCAGCCGAGATTGCGGATGATAAGGGGCAAGTTTACATTTGAATACGGTTTTTGGCACATAATCAGTGTCCCTTGAGCCTTTAAAATGTTCCAGTGTGTGTTTTTAATGTAGTATAACAAACTGGTTGGTTGATGCATCAAAGGTTGATTTCACAAAGGATCCATTCTTTATTAAATGTCACTAAACCTTGGTAATTTCCTCTTTTGGTGTAATCAGTAAGATAAATGATAGTTCATTGTGAAGTCTCTGTTAGGAAAAAGAAAATAAATCACTGAACTAAGGGAATTATGGGGTGAGTTAATCACTGATAATGATCCCTCTGGTTTTTAGCTGGAGGAAGAAATATGGTAGGTTGTAGTCAATGTTTGTTAATTTTGTAAGTGCGCCTCTTACCTGAGAACAGTTGTTTTAATAATGTGATGATTGTCACTGCTGTTATTGAGATCTATTGAGTATTTGAATGTATTTTACGTTAAGTGTACGACACATACATTTACTTGTGTTTCCATAGACATTGAAATGTACAATATTGATGTATTTACAGGACTAAAACATAAATTATTTTCATATTACCAACTTTTCAATATTAAAGGGTTAGTTCACCCAAAAATTATTTTTTGTCATAAGTTACTTACCCTCATATCGTTCCATACCTGTAAGACCTTTATTCATCTTCGAAACACAAATGAAGATATTTTAGATGAAATCCGAGAGCTTTCTGACCCCCCCATAGACTGCAACGTTATAACCACTTTCAAAGCCCGAAAAGGTAATAAATTAGTTAGTTAATTAATTAGTTAATCTTTTAAACATTTTACATACAGAATGCTTTCTTTGAAAAGCATGCATTATGTCCTGCTTGGCTTAAATATTTAATTTGTGCTTGGTCAAAGGCTGTTAGATGTCATGCTAAACAACATGTAGTTTTTATGATGAAAGAGACTTTCACCCTACATTCCTTAAGTTTTGGGTGAGCAATCTCATACTGTAATGTTTACTTCCTCTGATGTCCTATTTTTCTTTTCATTTTTGTACATTTGAATATGGGTTGTTTTTGCATGAATACGTTTGATACAATTTATCCTATTTTACAGTCTTTGCCTCTTTTCATTTGTAAAGCATTGGGAGCCAAATAGCACCTTGTCAGCTCAGATACATCTTTGTCAGTTTCTTGATAACCCCAAAGCAAACTATTTTGTTCAATTTTTCAGTTTGTTACCTAGCCTACTATACAGATGTAATTGTTTTCATGCAACACGCAAATATTTATGCAAATTACGCAAGGATTGAATAATTTGGTCTTGGAGCTCTTGTATTTCTATCGGTGATGTACCAGCTAGTGAGAATAATGTTTTTTTGTGTGAGGAGCAGTTTGAATGAAGTTTATGAAGTAATGTCTGATTTGTTAAAAATAAATAAAAACATTATTTTCAGTCAGATCCTTTCAATGAATCAGTGATTTTACAAAACTGATCTGAATGATTCTTTCTTGACTTTATGATTTTCAGTTCAATTAACAGTTGTAGTAAAATTAATAATTTTGTCTCACCTGTTAACAGCTCACTGGACAAGGATATCAATGACCCTAACCCTAACCAACCTAAATATCTGTCATATATTTGTCATAAAAAACATTGTTTCCCATTAATTATTAAAATATTTTTAAACTTCTCATAATAACATAAAAATGTTTTATGCCATTGCTTTGGCAAAGCATCTGCTAGACAATCAAATTGATCATAATGATTACGATGTATAGAAAATTTGGCAGTTGTTGTGTATGTTTATTCAGAGTTGGTGTCATCTGAAGATATCAGAAGGGTTGGTGTCATCTCTTCACAGGTGTTGGGTCATCTGAAATCGTTGTAAGAGACTGGATCCAAACTGGAGCTGGCATAATAGATGGGCATCCTGAGGTAGAAACAGAAAAGCAAATGGAAAATAATTAACGTAGCTGCTGTACGTAACATTACAAGTAATAGATAGTCATGCACATTTGATCTGATATAACTGGAGTGCAAGGTAATGTGAATGCTTGGCTAAAGTAATGTGTCTTTAATCTAGATTTAAACTGGGAGGGTTTCTATTTCTATGTTCCGTAGTAGGTCAGCGATGTTTCTGAGGAGGAAAAAGGCTGTTGTTTAAAAAAAAAAAAAAAAGTTTTATTATTATTATTTATCTTTTCGTAAACATTGAACACAATCACAATAAGTTTTACAATAAGTGTCAGAAACAAAACCTCCCCCACCTTTCATTCATAGATGTTATAAGTACAAGTCATACATAATGTACTCCAAGAATTTAAATGAGTATGTGACTGACTGCATAAATATATGAATATAATATAAACAAACATATGAGGAAAAATAAATGACTAAAATTACTTTGATAATGCATACTAATAATATACATATGTATACATCATGGCCACACGTTCTTACATACTCATACCATTTGCCTACATACTGTAACAGCCCACATTACTCTTCATACACATTACTGACTGTTCATACCCGTCAATGAAAAATGAGTTAGCTAAGTGGGTAAAAAGAATATATGAATGGGAGAAAGTTGCAAATGACACCTAACTTCTATCTCTAAGGATAATACAAGTTATTGGTAAGTTTAACACTAACAAGAACTAAAAAATAAAATAAAAATAAAAAAGGCATTAACTATCTTTATTAACCTGATTGTCGGAAGTACAGTTCCTTGTTAAGATAACCGGCAGTATCTAAGACTAGTCGAAACACACAGAGTGCGCACTTTTCTTTGACCAAGAAACCCTTACGAAGTTATAAATCAAGATTAAGTAAGGATTTTATTGGATTCCACATTTTTACAAATGTCTTGGGTCTATTTGCTCATTTATATCTCAGCTCTTCGAGGGGTAACACGTTACTTAGGTCTCTGAGCCGAAAAAGGCTGTTTTTGTAACATATGAAATATGATTCGAATATGAAGTTGCTATCGAATATGACACCCAGGTATTTAACTGTAGAGGATGAAGTAACTGTACATCCTTCTAGATGCAAATTGTATTCTAAGAGATTGTGTGTACAGGTTTTTGGTCCAATAAGTAGTACCTCGGTCTTATCCAAATTTAATTGAAGAACATTACTGGTCATCCAATATTTTTATTCTGACACCTGAATGTGTTGGTTTGAATCTTTAACACACATTGTCGACTTTGATCATTTAGGGATTTCATCTGGTTGTGATTAAATAAATTATTGAGAATCCTCGGCATAACAGTGGAAATTTCCAAGGGGTAACATGTTTATTGAAAATAGCAGAGGGCCAAAACAGACCCCTGAGGCACTCCAAAATGTACTGATGTTACCTCTCATTTAAATAAACAAAATGGCAACCTAGGTAGGTACGATCTAAACCACCTTAATGCCTTTCCCTGAATACCAGTGTAATTTTGCAATTGATCTAAAAGTATACTATAGTGTTGAACGCAGCACTAAGATCAAGTAAAACTATTATTGAGATGCAGCCTTGGTCAGAGGCTAGAAATAAGTCATTTGTAATTTTAATGAGTGCAGTTTCTGTGCTATGATGGGGCTTGAATTCTGACTGAAACTGTTCATAGATATAAAAATAAAAAAAAATCAAGGAGGATCACAATTGAAGTGAAGAAGTGAAGAAATTGACTTGAAATATTCTTTGAAATAGACTTTGAAATATTCAAAACCTTTCTAAAGGGCCAGTGGCCCATCATGGTTTCACAAAATCCTGTGGGAAACACTGCAGAGCAATCTTATGGCTAATGCATGAACTGTTTTAACATACTTGTTTTTATACCTTCTTTTGTGTCCTTTTTGGAACTCGAAAACTCTGATCCTTATTCATTTTAATTGTATGGAAAAGAGCGACGAGAACACTATACAGGACAGGTTTGGAACAATATGAGGGTGAGTAAATGATGACAAAGTTTTCATGTTTGTTTGGACTATCCCTTTAAAGCTTTTTGATGTCAGATCTTGAATCACTTTGATGCTTTACGAAGCACTTGGTAAAAACACATCCCTCCCAAAGCCTCGTCATTCTCTCTCCTTTTTTTTTTTTTTTGCATCGCTCTCCTTGCTTTTTTTTTATCTGTGGGGTTTTTGCTGAGTCAAAGGCTCCTCTTCCGTATGCCAGTGCAGTATTTACCTCTCTGTGCCATGAGACAGATTCACCTCACTGTAAAGTAGGGTATAAATAGGTTTCACTGAGGAATATTACAATAAGGTTGGATCCTGGTCTGGGGAACCCTGGGAGGTTTTTAGTCCAATAGAAGCATGGCCGCCTCATGCTGTGCTTTATTGCCTCTCATTACTCAAGGACCTCAAGTCATATTTGTCATATTGGCACAGTTCTGATTTCCTCACAGTCTTTGACACCAATAATATTCCTCCCTGTGTGAATACAGCTCATTGGGGAGATCCGTCCCACTGGATGTCTTGCCAACAAAGCAATTATGTGCCTTAAACCTTTTCTTCTTTTTTTCAGTTTTCTGGGTGCACTTGGTTTTTTACTGTTGTTTGTACTGTACCTTTAAGAAAATAGCCATGCATTAGTGCATGGCTGTGGAAGAACTCTTCTGAAGGATTGTGCTTGTTTATTTTCTTATGTTCACAGCCAGGAAGTACGAAAGTGGGGAGTATTTAAATATCACAGGCATCACTCGGGATCAAGCAGGGGACTATGAGTGCGGCGCCGAAAACGACATTGCTTCACCTGACACTAAGACCGTGAGAGTCACAGTAAACTGTGAGTATCATATACTTCTTTTGTTTATGTTTGTTTACTGTCAGACAGTGTAGAATCACATGCACAATGACATTGAGTCTTTTCCCCCTCTCTTACTGGAGATACTTACTGGAGCTCTGTTCTGAAACCTAGTGAGGCTGTCAACTGTCTACTGCATCCTAACTGAAATGGGACATTGTAAGTGACCGATTTGGAAAGCTCTACATGGGCAGAAACTCCATCTATTATAAAATAGCAGACTTCTTGCAAAGCACACAGGAAACTTTCCTCACATTTGATTTAAATGAAGTGTGGTGAATAAAATCTGTTGGAATAGTCTTATTTAATTACACTGACCTATTTTATTGATCCTGAATGATTTTTTTTTAAATTATTTAGTTTATAACTTTGCCTTTTATTATAATTATAATGGTAGCACTTTATTTTACAGTCCTGTTCCCCATGTGCATACTATGTACTTATATAATGCAATAATTGGGTAATAACTGGTACTAACCCTGAACTAACCCCTAAACCTAACCTTAACCCATGTAGTTACCTTATATCACCCAGTACTTTCTTACACTGTAAGTACACGTAAGTGCATGTACTGTAAAATAAAGTACACCCATTATTATTTTAATAATATAAGGTCAGACTTTAACTAAATACTTACATCAAAATGTATATAGTATACAATAATTTAATTGTATTAAATGATTAATTTAAATGTTAGTACATTGTAGATAAAGAAAGTTCATTTAAAGTGGGACCTAATATAATATTCTATATTATTATAATTATGTAATATAATATTATAACATATAATCCACATTTCGGTCATCTGCCATCTTAAATTCCATTTCAGTTCCTTATTGTGGCATCTGGCTGCTCACTAGATTTTGAAACCGAGCTACGGTCTTACTTTTGTATCTCCAAGGCCGACTGGGATGGAAATTAGAATAGAATTCGTGGTGCTGGGGTTCCTTAATATTTAACGAAAGAATTCCCTTTTTTGTCTGGGATGGAATGATTAATTTTCAGTGAGGAATGGTCTCAGTGTTATACGGAGTCTTCTATTATGCAGGTAATGAGTCTCTCAAAGTGTGAAAAGACAGTAATGAGCACTCCAAGCATTAATGAATTATACTGACTTTACCCATCATGCTCATAGTGAGGCTCTGCCTCCCACCATATACAGGGGGAAGGACACTTGACAGTTTCTCTTCCTCCTCTGTTCTCTTTTAAGTCATTTTGTCTCATCTGCGGTCACAGGGATCATTAATCTCTTTGTCTCCGTATATACCATATGCTGAATCATGGCACAACGAGAGCACATAAATCAGATAGCCCGAAACTCACACCAGAATAAATGTGGCGTTCAGACCATCAAACGCCAGCTCCCTTTACTATCATGCAAACACAGACTAATGGGCAGATAACCACTTGGAAATGTCAAGATTTGAGCGGGAATGGCTAGATGACAAGGATGAAGTCATAAGTCATATCACATCTCCTCCCCGTCGATTGTATTGACACTCTTTAATGAGGAGTGAAGCTGAGAAGATAGAGGAACAGCTCAGTGCTGAGTCTTCTGGTCCGGAATTTCTTCAGCTTAATGACCATTTTCAGTGTGCAATTCCTTCATTTTATACCCACTATTTTTTACACTATTCTACATATGCTACATACCGGTTTCTTGGGTTAGATGCAGTGGCAAGGGGTCAGGGTTTGTTTGGACATTTGAGACATTTTTGTAGTGCCATCAGCCAATCGCCATTGTCCTGACATTTTCCTGTGGCTCAGGAGAGTTTAGTCACGTGCATTTACACTAATGGATGGCTTTTTCCAGGCATTATAGACCTCCCTGGAACCAAGAGGTTGATGTTTCGGTTGATTCACAGTGATTTACAGTGACAGCTAATGGAAGCAGTAACAACTGATCTTGTTCCCTTCAAAAAAATTAGCTTTAGAGTAGGAAAAGGGATAGACATAATCCCAATGTATCAATCAAAGCACTTTAACCCACTAGAGCTTGGTAAAGAATTAGCTGGAATGAAGGCACCAATGCTTGAGAAGTGTTATCTCACCATTATGTCCCAAAATAAAAGTGAGAAGGATGTGAGAGGACTACTCTGCTTGTGCCCATTTCCTTGCTCAAAGAAATACTCGATGTGAAATGTGCAGCGCTAATGTGTTTTTATTCAACCACTCAACAGTAAAAAGAAAAATCTCTGCATCAGACTATAGTAATATGCTGTACTGTATCTGAGGATACCAGTGTAATGTGGTGGGCATCGTTTCATTGTGTATTTCAGGTTGTATCATTCTGTATGAGTTTAGGTTACCAATTCATTTCAAGTAGGCTAGTTGTAAATAAATTCTTACACAAAATCTGGTTAAAAAAAAATGGTGTAAAATGTTGCATGGGCAAAACTACTGATGATGTGACATCTGTGACACCTTTCTTTGTATTTGTAGTTTTATTAGCCTAACACGACTGCAGATAGTGTGACTCGACTCTGACATTTCAAGGGTAATCAGTGTAATTAAATACACGCGAAAATAATCCGGTTTGAAAATAATTACGGCTTTTAGGTATGTGTGGAACTGACCTTCAGGTTAATTGCAGATTATGACCACTAATTGAAATAAGCTAATTTATTAGATGAAACCTAATTCTGTGTTTAATGCATTTAACACATGTATATGTTAGTTGTAACTTCATTGAAGCCACAAGGACTTTTGTAGAAATGTATGAATAGGCGTTTTTTTTTATTATTATTTTTTTACTTTTCAGCCATTTACTCCATAATAATATCTAAATGAAGACCTACAGGTCAATGTCAGAATCTTGTGATAAGTATAGACCTGCGGTAAATAATAAAATCCCAACTGACCCATGTGCGACAAACACCTTGAATCATTTACTGTTGTTGTTACACGTTCCCCAGTGAATCCTTGGATGGTCTTCTGTCAGCATTCTGTGAAAGTCATGTAGATCACTCAGCTAACTGAAATAATGTTAACACTTTAAATGCCCATGATGACCTTCACATGTAACCACTCATGCAAAAAAAAATATATATATATTTGTTGGTGTGCAGCGATTGTATCTCTGAGTAAGCATACTAATTCCTAACATGCTGAAATTCTGCCTCTCGTAAACATTACCCAGACCTGGTGCCCAGTTCCAGCCAAATCAAATATTCACAAAAAAAAAAATGCTGGATGGTCCCGACAATGTAGGTGATCTCAGGTTTTACTATCCTTGTGGTCCCCACAATGTAATATAAACCTATACACACACACACAGAGATATATATATGAGAAACAACTATTGCATTTTAAATTTGCACTGTTTTGATTTGAAATGAGATGTCATGAAACTCAGTTTGTCTTGTCTAACTATATGCCACAGCTTTGTCTTATTTTCCTGTTGGAATTCGCACCAGATGTTTAGTTTTAAGTTCCACTTTTACACAGGTGGTATTCATATGCTGCCTCTAAAGACATCAAGCTAAAGAAATATATAAATAATACGGATTATGTGATGTCATGTAGCTCACAGATGTTAGAATGTTTATGCAAAATGCATTTGTTAGAGCTTTCGAGCGGCAATGTAATGCCTTTACTTCATGTGTAATTTTGTCATTTTGTCAAGTCACATTTTGAGCTAATGTGTCCTGGAACAACCACTTTGTTCTGCAAATTACGAAGAAAGACAGTCTGTTTACATTCAGATTTCACCTTCCTTAAACCTAGTGTTTTATAGGAATTTGTAGTCAGAGAGGGATTGGTGTTATTGTGTTGGCATAAGAGGTTGATTTAAGCTCTAAAGCTGCATGAATGATTTGTAGAATTTTAATCTTTGATGGATGTTTTATCTTGAGCTGGTTAAGGTCATATATTTTAATGCATGCAATTTGTTTTGTACATTTTATGCATGATGCTATACATAAAATCTCTGTATAGACTGTATGTATAAACATTTACTTCAAACTTTATTTTAGTTAAAATAATCAATCATGAAATCCATTGATTCCATGGAATCAAAATTGACCTTATTAAGATTTTTTTGTAATTTAATACAATTCTCATTGTATGTATGTATATGTATATGTATGTATGTATGTATATATTATTTTAACTAATTGGAATTGTGCAATTTGTGTGACACTGCACAAGTTGGTCATCAGACCAACCCCCCAAAATAATGACAGGTTCTCAACCACTTCTCTTTCTGTCATTGGTTGACCAAACAGATACACTGGGATACACATTGTACACATTTTTAAGTACAATTAATTTGGATGTCTAAGTCCAAACTCACATCATTGGTTGAGGTAATGTTGCTGTGGACCTATTGGAATGTGCAAACTGTCTCCATTAATTGTAATTAGATAGAAAAAGTCTGTAGGCTGTAGGTTTTCAGTAATGTGACAAAATTGTAATTGTCCATGTCTCAAATAGATGTGTTTACATGACGGTTTCCTGTTATTGCCTAATGAGGCCAAGAGTCCACTTCTGCACTCTGTGTAAACATAGTCATTTACGAAGAGGTTATAGTGCAGCTTAAACTTCTACTTTAATTTGAGGTTATTTAAACAATCTGTGAACAATGTCGCAATTACAGTCCCTTTTCATACATTCTTTCGATTTTAAATTGGCTGTTCAGATGGTTGCTTTTGGCCAAACTCGTGTTGTTGCATTTTTCATGCACAAGAAAGCTGTCAGAAAGTCGTGAGTTAATTTTAGCCATTTGCATTTCGAGTTTGTTGCTGAAGTTTCTCAACATGAGGACCAAAGACGTGTCAGTTCTGATAAAGCATGTTGTCATTAAGCCGAGCAGAAGGATAAACTGATCAGAGGAAAAACAGGTACTATATGTCCAAATCACCCGTTTTAAAAACATAGACCATGCAGGGAAAAAAGAAGTGCTTGTGATCCAAAGCATACCACCCTATTTGTGAGACATGGCTGTGTGCTATGCCCCAGGCATGTGTGGCTAATTCTGTCTCCCTTGACTTTAGTGATGTGATTGCTTATTAATGTAATGTGAGCTGTAATGAAGATGAATGCTGCTAATGCAACCAAGGAGTTTTTCAGAGCCCAGTAGACGAATGGTATTGACTCTTGACCAACCAAATCATTCCCTAATCCAGTTGTGCATGCTTTTCACTCGCTGAAGACAACTAAAGATGGCTTTCACATGCCCAAAACAAACTAATCACCATGGTCCTATGGGCAAGATTTCAGTCACTCATTGAATGCTGGGGATTTACTGTTAAGTATGTAATAATGTGACTTCAGTCCAGGGTTTAGTTATTAAATTTAGCTAAAACCATATTTTTCATTACTTAAAATAAAATTGAACTAAACTCCCACTAAAATAGAATAAAATCAAACGTATCAAATAAAATTATTTAAAAAAATTATTCAAAATAGTAATACAAGCTATAAATGGACAGCATTTTTATATTAAGGTCTGTAATTCCTTCAAGGTTCATCGTTTTTGGAAGTAAATACTCTTAAATTAAAGCTGTGTCATGCCTGTTGTTGGTCTTGTTCATGCTTTCATATCTTTTATTTTTGAAATTTGTCTTAGTCTTGTTTTCTGGCTTGTCATGTGACTCCCTTGCCCCTCATGTGATCATTGCTGTATCTGAAATCGCATACTCTCTTGAGTATGTGCTTATTTTGAACAAGTAATTACTTCATGACTGCTAAAAAAAGTATGTTTCATATAGTATGAATGTGTGTAGTACAAATGTAATCTGGACGTACTACATTCACCATGCTGTCATTATCATATGACCTACCAGCGTCAGTTATGTCGCTGCACTGCCATTTATAAATCCTCTCCCGTGGCCTCATGGGATTGTAAAGTCTACATCATATGCACACTTCAGAATCTCGCCAGAAGAAGTAGGCCTTCTGGGCACTCTTTTATGAGTACTGTGAATTCAGACATACTTATTTTGTCACATACTGTTTTTTCGCCTGCTATATAGATATAGTATGATTTCGGATGCACCCAATGTCTTGTGCTTACCTTATCTAATGTGTCATGTTCTGATTGGTTTATCATCTTGATTGTTCACAGGTATTGCTTGTTAGTCATTGGCCCATGTATTTAAGCCCTCATGTTTGCCCTGTTACTTTGTTGGGTATTGAAGTAAGTTGCTGTCTTATTTTTCATGTGTCAGGTCATAGTCTATAGTCAAGGATTATGATTATGGTTTTTTAAGTGTTGTATTTTGTGTATAGTTTGTTTCATGCTTTGCATTGTGGATTTTCACCATATTAAACTGCACTTGGGTTCATTACATCATCGTCCTGTTACAAGCTGTCTGTTGGCACTTTAGTCTTATGGTGATTCTAGATGGGTCATAACTATAATCGATAGTTTTATTTGCACATGGTCTGTGCTGCTGCAGTGATAAACCAACAACAAAATGGCCCTATTTGTCCCTTAATGGCCACAGTCGTGCAATGTAAGCATCAAAATATGTTTTAGGGTTCATGTGTATGTAACATCATCATGTGCGTTTTCTAATATTAGCATAATGCAGTTGTATATTTTACATTGTAGTTTAAATTCACTTTGCATTCTCTTCTCTTTCACAGCTATAATTGCCTGAACAGTGCGTTTTTAAAAAGTCACGGCTTCATCAGGGTTGTCCTGATTTGTATTCACATTATTTGTGGTATTTGTAAATGCAATTAAAGACTTTATCCTGTTACTGGTTTGACATTTTACTCTAATGATTAGATCTATTCACGGACACATGCATTTATGATTTGACATATTCATATCACTGAAAGAATTCCCAACTTTTACAGCTGTATTCATTGGGCTGTGCAGTACATTACAGCCAACCAAGCATATGCAAAAAGCAAGGCTTGATTCTATGGATTAGAATCATTCTCTGGTTACGTGAGACAGTCCAACTGTGACCCATTATTTTTGTATGATTTGAAGTGTGACTGAAATTGTAGCAGGTTTCCCAGTCAAGACACAGCAAATGTAGATATAGATATATTTTTTTATTGTTTGTAAGGGCAGCTACTACTATGCACTATGCACTCTTGAGTCCATGACAAATTTCCCCTAGGGGACAATAAAGTATATTCTATTCTATTCTATTCTAAAATTCCTGAACATTGTAATGCAATGAAAGAGCCTTTATGTCTGCAAGACTGGATAATAAGGATGTGGGGGAGGCCTTTGGATGGCATTCAGTGTCATTTTACTTCAAAGTAGCAAGAAGAAGTCAATCTTTACAGTTGTCCAGGGCTTACAATAGGCTTTTGAAATAAGTGAATGACATTAGTTCTGTTCCAAAACCTACTGAACTGCCTTACTCCCTACATACGCAGTAATTGATTTCAATAGTGCTAATTGTTAACATGTTGCTGTTGCACAACACTATGATGAGCATAAAATATTATATTTTTAATTACAATGAACGTTTCATCAACATATCTTTTTGCATAGTTCTTAAGAACCACAAAGTACTTTAAATGGCTGCCTTCTGAGGATGCATTCCAAGGTAGGAATCCAGTGTTAGCTTCACTTTCTGTCTCCTGAAATACCTTCATCTGGTCGATTTTTGAAGGCAGCATAGATGTATCCTTTGCTGCTTTTGATGTCCCACAATCCTGGGAGCTCCATTCTGTGACATTTGAGCTAAAAAATAAAGATGGCATCTGAATGTTGCATGTGAGTTTGTGTGTTATGTATGTATTTGGACAACGTTTATTTGCTTGGTTATCATCAAAGCTCTCTCTATTTTGTTGCATTAAACTATTATGCTGCCTCAGAAGTCTGTCTCAAATCAGTTTTGAGAGGTACCTTTGTGCGCAGCGTCATTGCCTGATAGGGCAGCGAGGCAACAAGTCAGCTGCCTATAAGCTTTCAGACGCAGCCTATGTCTGTCTTTAATGTAATTCTGGCATGCACTGGATGCCCATTATGCTTTGTCCTTTGTCATTTTCTGTGATGTAAATGTAGGTTTTGAAACTAGAAATTAGAAGTAACGAAAGGCCTCACTGATTGAACCACTTGCTCCCCGAAACTACGAACTATGTAACTCTGGCGCACATACTAACAAAAGGCTGTAATACATTTTCATAAATTACTCTATGAATAATGCCCCTTTGATATTATAAGGCTTCACAGATAAATAACTGATTGTCTGGAGTGCCCATCTTCCCTGCACAGTGCAATATGGCTCCTATTCTTCAGCATGATAGGCTAAAAGCCCATTTGTCTATTTACATAGATTTGTGACACTGTGGTTAATGATTTCATTCAACTCAATACTTTTCTGCACAGCGCATATTCTCTATGGGGCACACAAAGCCTATGTTCCCTTAGCATGAATGTTATTTATAAGGATTGGACGTGTTAGAGAAAGAACATGATGTTATTCTTGAATTTTAAATGGAAAACTTAATGAATTAATAAATCCTGGCTGCTAAACCCAGTGCTGGCGAACAGAATAGGACAATGAGGTGGAGACAGCAATTGGAGCAGTCTCTCTGTTTATAAGCTGATAAGTCATGGACTGATGATTCCATTCCTTAATTGTGAAGAAAACTCATTTTAGCCTCTGGCTGAAGAGGTGGGTTATTAATTGATCTTGTAATTAAAATAACATGTTATACTTGTTGGGAGGATAAAGGTGCAAGACT
This sequence comes from Semotilus atromaculatus, assembly GCA_031834385.1. Lineage (NCBI taxonomy): Eukaryota > Metazoa > Chordata > Actinopteri > Cypriniformes > Leuciscidae > Semotilus > Semotilus atromaculatus. The sequence continues at coordinate 10,924,607 of JAULUF010000007.1, read as the reverse complement.
ATATAAATCATCCCTTCCTCCAAAGCATCTTTGTTACATGTGATAAATTAATTATTGTTGGACGGGAGATGTGCCAGTTTGTCATCCTGTACATTCATCCAACACCAACATCAGCGAACTTTAAAGTCAGACACGCTGTGATGTTATAAAAAAAATAATAAACTGGATTGGCAAGCCGTTTCAGTTAACCCACTAACCTCTGGCTTCAGTGTGATAATAGAAAATCCTATTTCACTTTAGATTTGTTTTCCCCTTGAAAGATCAGGTTATACCAAGCCTAGATTTTTCCCAACAATAGAAATAGTATTCAATAGCAGTCTATTTTGAATTAGTCAACCTGCTTTTTTGTACGTGTCAAATCTGTGCATGAAAGAAAAAATCACAAAGGCGCTTAACCCTAGGGAACCTTGTTTGGCATATATTGATGTATTCACTGATTTGTGAGGTGCTGTGTTCACAGGTATTCTCAAACATAATCTCTACCTTGTCATTTTAATTTGCGTTTGTGATCAAGCCGCAACTGGCAAATTTGTCAAACAGTAAGCCCCGCAGCATTCATTTTTCATGCCAACTTTGCTATTTTCAGACCCTCCCATCTGGTACAAGCTTAGAAACTCACCAATGATTTACAGTTGCAATCTTTTGTTATGAAGCCTGTAAATGACTAGGATTGTAGGGCTTTTGTGGTTTTTACACTGTGATTTTACATTAGCGAATGCTGGTATGTGATTTGTATAATGAGAGCTCCTTAAAAGACTAATGTAATTGTATCTTAGAAGCTGTGAATAGTTGAATAGCTGCGAGAATCCGATTCTTGTTATAACAGAACATGGTCTTTATTCACAATCAGTCAAATGAGAATTTCTGAGTTTATTTATGTATTTATTTATTTATTTATTTTTGACCAAAAGTAGTTTGTTTGTTAGTTTCCCCCAAAAAAACATTCACTTCTTTTTTACTCAAATATATTTTTGATGTTTGAAATTAGATGACTTTCATGAATTCTGTCCCTCCGGACCCTTTATCACTGCAGTATATGTGCTCAAACGATTTTAATTAATATGAAAAGTTGTGGTTGCAGTTGTGGCTAATGCTTTGTTTTCCTCCCTGGGTAGTTCTTGCTAATGCAGCTTTATAATGAACTGGATCATCCCTCAGTGAGGACAGATGCAGTGGTTTGTTAGATACGAGAAGTTAGCTGTGTGGATATATATCAGAGCCAGCTTCTCTTGTGCTATTAGGCAGCCTGCCAAGGCATGCCAATAGCTTACAATACAGCACAAATCTCAGTGATGAATGACACAGACAGATACATACCATATCTCACCCTCAGCAGATTTCAGCCGCTCTCAAATCTCAGTTTTTATGCGCTAAACACATAAGCTGAATTAACTTGAAATCCACTTGTGTAACCTCCAATATGGAGGTGTTTTTGCAGATTTGAAGCATGTACACACATAACAGACACATAGATGTTTCTAGTAAAAGCACTCTTGGATTCTCTCGCGTTGGCTCTATGCAGAGAATTTTCTGATTCTGCCTCTGAATGCCGTATTATAGCATCCAAATCCATTTACAGTAAGCTCACACTGATTAACGGGCCAGAGAAGGTGTGAAATATTGCGACTACACCACAACTGAAATGTCAGGTAGTGTGGCAAATGTTTGAAGTGAACAGAGCTAGATATTCTGTTTTCTGTTAAAAAATGAACTTGCCATCACAAATCCGAACACTTTCATACCACCTGACTGACACTGATTTGAATTGCCAAAATTATTTTCTCTGCAGAGACTGGCAGTTCTAAATATGTGTTCGCATATAATTAATTGATTTTGACACCTGATGCCAAGTTACTACATCTATAATATATGTATATGTAACTTGGAATGAAAACTCTATATCATGTCCCCAGTTTTCACTATCTAACACCCATTCCTTCCTCTTCTTTTCTTTGAATCTCATGTTTCACTCAGACATACTGTACAGGTACATCAGATTACGGGAGTAAAATAGGTTACGAACAACATTTTTATTTTAAATTATCTGTATTCTCAGCCTTGTCCTTTGGGCTCAGAAGTCATTTGTCCTTGGCTTTGTCATCAGCAATGTGTTCCTTTAATCTCTTATTTGATGTTATCCTTATATTTTATGCTAGCGTGCTTCTGTGATGCTCAAGTTATGTAATGCTCCCTAGGCATTTTCATGGGCTGATGCCTGTACTGTAAATGCATGATCCAGCCAAAGCACAAGATTCATCCGTTGCCACTTTTTTGGATCAGACAGACTTCTCTTCCAATATATGCCAAAAAATCTGCATTCAAGCAGTGTTGATGTGTCACATTGCTATTTTCATTCCATCCCAGGAGATTGTGGAATGAAGAAATGATGAGCAGCACAGTATCACAGAACAAAATATCTCAACGCAGTGATTATAGTGATGGATATCCATATTATACAGTTCTCGCACAGTTCTCGCAGCCACGAAAACTTAGATATTTGAACATTTTGATTGATTGGCCTGAGTAAAAAAATTATTAACATTTCTTTAGTGAATATTATTTAGCCCAATTTAAGTCATTGATACCTAATATACAAATAGATATCCCTGTTAAAAAATCATTATCTAATATGAGTTCATTTTGATATTAATTATGATAAACAAATGTTTTTGGAAATACTATACAGTTATTTCTAATCTTCAGTTACTTCAGTGAGTCATCAACCATAAAAATAGTGAGTTTTTTCCCTCTCATACTTACTGGTAGATGCTTTGATTTTTTTTTAAATGTTGCAAGTTTGTTTTCCTGATATGTCAAAATGAGAGAAACTCTCACTTTCGTGTACAGTGTAGGGAAGCTCATGACTTCAGATTTGTTAAATTTTGTGATATATCTGTGTGAAGTATGGAGCCCAAAGTCTAAGAACATCACTTGTTACTGTTATCACCACAGTAGTGGAAATTTCTTTTCAGCTCTCAGATAACATGAAACGTATAACACAGAAGGCCTGGAGAACTTCATACCTTCAACTGTGGGGCTATAGAAGAGAGTGTCAAAAATTCAATCAGGAAAAAATAGTCTGAACACAGACCTCAATAACTTGCAGGTGATTTTCAAAGAACGAGTTGCCTGGAATATAAATGTCCCCCACTCAAATTCAGACATAGCAAGTAATTTAACGCTAGCTAGAAAGACATAAGTGGATCACCTGCTTGAAGGGAGTTTTTTTCTCATTTTTTTTTATATCGTGTTCAACTTAGTATTCTGTTCAGGCCTGCTTTATTTGTGTATATTAAGTATGGTGTCATTTCTTTCATATAGCCTTTTTCTATATGTCCTTTTGAGTTTGATCACATGTCATTCTAGTAGCTTACTCTTTTTACTCATGCTATAAGAAATAATGTACAATGAAGGTTTATGTATGATAAACATATCTTTTTTTTCCACTGAGAGAGGTTATTGCTTCTTGACTAAAAATTCAGCCTGTAGTTAAAGCTTGCTCACCAACGCCGCTAGAGAGATTTACACTGCATTTGTGAACATGAAAGGACCCTCATTTTACATGCACATATTCAGAGAACCTTCCTCAGCTCCACAGCCTTTGAACAGCCATTAAACAATTTATCACTGAGCAGTTAATTTCTTTTTTCTAACCCTTGGGACAAACGGTATTTCTCAGCATTGCACCCATAAGATTTACACGCATTGACCACTCTGAATCTTGTTGCTAATTCATTTCTGCCTCTTTTCACACAACTGTAAATGAAAACGTAGCATTTTTTGAAGGCCTTTCCTCTCAGGCTCGAAGGGTTAGTTTATTTGAGTTCGCTTATGTCTGTTCACTCTTGCCCTAAATCACGTTGGTTTTTATTTTCTCTCTGTAGTTCCTCCAGCAATCCATGAGATGAAAAGTCACGGGGTTCGACCCGGTCAGATTGCCCTGCTGAGATGTGAGGCAGCAGCTGTCCCCTCTCCAGTCTTTGAGTGGTACAAGGGAGAGAAAAGGTAAAACCAAGAGTGATAGACGATAAAAGCATTCATTTCATTAGCTTAGCTGTACAGTGATCATTTATCATACATTATGCATGTTAAGTGAGTTTATTTGGGATTCAGAATGCTCACTATGGAGAAGATTAATGATGGTCGAGTCCGCCTTTTGTGGCAAGTGTGCCTTTGCAAAGAGATGTAATATTCTGATCAGTATTCATTTGCAGTCACTACATTTGTTGAATCCACAGAATAATTACTGTACAATCAAACTGTACACCAGTTTTGAGAATTTTGCCTAAGGTTTAATCACTGAAAGTTGATCTAAAGCTGAATTACAGTCTTTCGTAGTGTTAGTTTAATAGCTATGGATCTGCAGCTTATCAAATATTACAAAGTGTCTTATTAAAGAGTCTTAATTTCAAAAGATAGTGACTCTTGGCACAGCATAAGCTCTTGAAAATCACTTTTGCAACTTAACCATCATTTTTAACTTTTAATTAAAGTCATACACTTCTGGCAAAAAATAGTCTAACTTTCTAAAAGAGCTCTGAGTCAAACTGTAACATTTCAGCAATAAAAAAAGATGTCTTGACTGATCAGTCAGGATTATGTATTTTTTGAAGAGTTGTTATAAATAAAATAACAATTTATCAGTCTTTATTGGTTTTGGAGGGCAGTAGGGCACAATTAATTTTTCATGCCCAAAAAGTGTTAAAACAAGGACTCCAGAAAGAAATACTTGTGTTTACAAGGCATATAATGAATAGTTTTAGGTATGCTTTGGTATAGGCTTTAGTTCTATGGAAATGAAATGTCAAATCACATCTTTAACTCTTCAGTTGTCATAACAGTCTAGTCAACTGTGCACAAGTATCAACACATAATGTGACTTTCTCTTTTTGCAGTATAATGATGACTACAGATGGTTAAGTAGATGTAAGAGAGATAGAACCAATCACAATTCAATATGCAAATGATGGCAAAAAAGAATGCCAATCGCAATTAAGTATGCAAATATTCATCACTGCAACACTGAAAAACACTGGCACACTGCTAACTGTTCAAATTTATTGCCATTTCGACCTTTCTCTGGAAGTGTCAGTGTTTTTCTTTTTTTCTGTAAACATTTTGTGGCTGTGCACCAGCATTTTTTTTTTCTACTGTATTGTAGATTTGAATAAATAAATAAAATCTACATCTCCAATTCTTTCACAGTTGGAGAATTTCAGAATTTAATTTAAAAAATAAAAATAGAGAGCACACTTAAGGCACAAACCGTTTTTGTATGGAGTCTAGCAGAATAAAAAGCAGAAAATTGTGTAATTTCATAAAAAAGTTTTGAGGAATGATTCTATGATTCACCATATCATTTGATTGTTTACAAACAGCCAAATTAATGAAATGTGATGGAATGAGATCGGAGCTTTGCTCAAAAGAGTCATTTTATATTATTTCTACTTCTGAAAACACAATATGTTAGGAAGATCTGTTATACTATCTTAACCCTACATTTAATTGTATGTTTGTATAACCTCATTACTAGTAAAGAACATTCCAAGTCTTCGCACCAATCAGTGATGACTCAAGTGGTGGTTCTTGAATTTAAATACCAAATTACCCCATTACCCATCATTTACCCACTCTTGCTGAGTACGATCTGAATCAGCAGTTCACACTGTGCTAATTGTAATTATAGGCTTCACTCGATTTATTCAAATTGCAAAGGAGGCTTATTGGCATTGGGTCTGTACTCTGCTTAATCTAAGGCTTTACATTGAACATTGTTGCTAAACTGTCTGGTTTACTGTATTTTTCTGAACTAACGGTAGTGAGGTACAGGAAAATAGTGAAAGAGAAACCATTCAAGTAATATTGAGGAAACCAACAGGAATAATGCAGAGAAATCATGAACTACTTTTTTTTTTTTGTGTGTTTAAAAACTAACTCTAAAAGTGTTAGTTCACCCAAAAATGAAAATTCTGTCATTGATTACTCACCCTCATATCGTTCCAAACCAGTGTTATCTTCGTTCATCTTTGGAGCACAAATTAAGATTTTTTGATGAAATCCGAGAGCTTTTTGTCCCTCCATAGACTGCTCCTCCATGTCAGTGTGCTATAAATAACAGCGTAGCAGACTGACATAGAGGAGAAGAGATTCTTGAATAAAGTCGTTATTTGAGAGGGGGTTATATTGGGGTTGGGGGGTTTGCACACAAAAAGTATTCTTGTCGCTTCATAACATTAAGGTTGAACCGCTGTAGTCACATGGACTATTTTAACAATGTCTTTACTACCTTTCCGGGCCTTGAAAGTTGTAATAACGTTGCAGTCTATGGGGGGACAGAAAGCTCTCGGATTTCATAAAAAAATATCTTAATTTGTGTTCCGACGATGAACAAAGGTCTTGCGGGTTTGGAAACACACGAGGGTGAGTAATTAATTAAATTATATTTTTGGGTGAACTGGCCCTTTAAATGTGACGCGACAGATCGATGTAGTGCCTCAGTTCAAGTGGCAGCGCGAAGCGCAAGTCTTTTCTGCCACTTTAATACAAGTTACAAAAAAGCATGCATGAACATAAAAATGAGATGTTGAGAGATACATTACAACTTATTAAAATGTATCATGTCTCGTATAATCGCTCAATTGTGTTTCAACCACAGAAATACGTCAATAAGCTTGTGAACAATGTCACATAACGCTGCATTTACCTCAGGAAAGTTACCAATGTTCACAGTTCGTTAGTTAGCTGTAAAAAAAAATAAAAAAATAATACATTAGAGAAGAGCTTATTTATGTTAACAGTTGCAAGTCAATTTACATAAATTATTACAAAGGTGTATATTTGAGTATATTATATCTGAAAATAAATAGTAGTTGAATATAATGGCTCTGTTGTTAATTTAAACCTTTAATATTTGTAATCTACTAAATGAGAGGTTTCCATGTAGTATTAGGAGAGAAAATCAAATTATCGGTATTGGCAGAGAAATTTTGTATCGGTCCATCTCTACTTGTAAGTAAAACAGATTGATATATCAGTACAATCTTTTTTGTGTATTATGTCCTATAACACTCAGATACAGTGTTAGCAAAGGTCTTTTGTTTTAAGAAAAGTTTTTGTTCAAGTAAGTGTCAGCAGGAGACAAGCTATTGGAGAGTTTGGGGACAAAAGGTCAGCACATTTACCTGTGAGAGTAACATGGATGACCCAGAGTCAGGACTCTCAAGAGCAACTGCTGCTGAACTTAAGACCTCGACAAAGCTACAAGCCATGTGCAAATTTTTCTGCTTCTGATTTTCCTTTTGGCAATTCCCTCAGGATCAGGGACAATTGTAACATCTTTTTACATTTTCCTTCATAACTCACAGCCTACCATATATCTACCTGCCATCTTTTGGTGTAAGAAACATTAATATGTGTCAAAAACAGAAAACTTAGACGGGTAACGTGGAAGACATTCACAAGAAATCAGTGTGTTATATCACCCTCCATAACAGTGACTCCTCAAAGGAACAATATTACTTTTTTAATATTTATCTTTGAATAGATTTTACCTTTATTTTGGTGCTAATTCCTTTACCTTTTTAGGAATTATTCATGTTTATCCCACATGATCTGACTTTATTATCTCTCTGTTTGGGGTTCCACACTGAGAGAAAATAATATTTTAGTCAAATAGTAATAACAATAAAACATAGTATAAAACATAAAATACAGTAAAGTAGAAAAATAGAAACAAATTAATATAAACAAATGGTTTATATTAACAGTACAGTATCTAAGCATACAGTATATGGTTCTTAAGCTGAAATTTGTTCAGTCAATTAATCCCTTTATGTTTAAATATGTACCACCGTTTAAAAGTTTGGGGTCAGTAAAATTTTAAATGTAAAAAAAAGAAAAAGAAATTTGTATGATCAAAAATACAGTAAATTAATAATAAATTAATTAAAATTTAAGCATTTTATTTACATATTTAATTTATGTAATGGCTAAACTAAATTTGGTGCTCAAGAAACATTTCTTATTTTATCAATATTGAAAATGTTGTGCTGCTTAATATTTTTGTGGCAACTAATTTTTTGTATAACAATACAAAAGTCTTTACTGTCACTTTTGATCAATGTAATGCATCCTTGCTGAATAAAAATGTTTTAAAATATCCCCAAACATTTGAGACACTGAAAATATTAGTAAACAATTTTCACATTTAGAAATTGCTAGTAAATGTTTACAAATTATTACAAAGAAACGACAAGTAACACATTGAAATAAAGGTGACGTTTTTACGGTGTAGGGTTTCTCTTGCACAATTTTAATCAACCATTTTTTGCAGTTCGCTTCAAATGCTTTCCTTCCTTTCTTATTATTATAAAAGTACTATATTCCATGTAGTCTCTCAGCATGTATAAATGAAAAGAGAAAGTGCTGTTAAAATAGTTTTTGATGGATGGATTGTTAGCATGTCACACTGCTGCACACCGTTGTCACTGCTTGACATGTCATGTCAACTGATGGTCTTATTTCCAGGATTAACATGGGCCAAGGAATAGACATCAAGAACCTCAGCTCCAGATCAGTTCTCACAGTCAAGAACATGACACAGGATCGCTATGGCAACTACACCTGTGTGGCTGTCAACAGGTTGGGAACAGCCAACGCCAGTGTGCCTCTGATTCGTAAGTAACAAGCATTACTCTCCCCTGGTTAACTGTTGTCGTGCTGGTAGTTTTCATACATGCTGTTACAGTCGTCGCACAGCTCCGCCGAGAAAACATAGTTTTCACCCATCTTTAATACATATGTGGCAGAGGAAATGAGAGAAGATGGTACTCAAATAGGCCATTGTTTTCAAGTTTTTCTGTGAAGCATTTTCAAAGAGCTATCGCTCTTAAAATGAGATGCAACTGCTTTGAGCAGTCTGTTTGAAATGCTTAGTGTTTTTCTGTTTCAGTGGTCGCTGAGTCAATAATAAAAGTGGGCTAACAAGATAAACAAATGAGGGAAAAAAACAACAACAACAAATAGTGATAGTCTTAAAAGTGGCAGATGGAAAAGTTGAGTCCCTTGCTTTTAAATGAAGCATATCAAAGGCCCAGCTGAGATGAAAATTCCTGCATCTTTCACGTTCTACTGAAGACCGACAGTCTGTGATGCGGGAAACCCAGAATAGACCAGAAAGCTGCATCTTCTCCTCCCACCAGAGTTACTTCGTTCTTATTTTCCTCATCGCTAATGAAAAGGAAACCTACCCTACTGTGCTCCTAATGAGAAATGGCAAGCAATTCCTCCACAACACGCACATCTCCACATCTGTAGAGATTGCAAATGCAAGAGCTGGTCATCGTTGCCATGGGCCTAAATTGCTGTTATAATATTGGTCAATAACTATTGATGAAGCAAAGGTGGATTCAGGGACACATTAATATTTAATGGAGGACCTCAACCTCAGAGACAAGGTGTGGAGTACTAATCAAAGTGCAGTGTTTGATTTTCTCCTCAGCATGAAGAAACCTATCATTTCGCTCTATTTTTAGCCTAGCGTATGATTTCTTCCCTCATATTTTATACCTAATATCGATTGAAAGTGTTTCTTAGATTATTCCCACAGATTAGTTTTGTTGTCTCTGCATCCTAGACATGCAGGATCCCTAGCCGACCAATATAGTCACAGAATTAACTACTCCCCCCCCCCCCCCCCCATGGAACCGGCTGGGTCATTCACTGTACTGTACGTCTGCCAACATCAAGGTGATTGAGTGCTTTTGGCATCTACTAAGGGTATTTAGCATAGTGAAATGCTCTTTAATAGCAGGATGAGCCCCCATTAAAGGTCCTCTGTGGCAAGGTGAAAGTAAAGGAGGTAAAGGCCATTATTCCATTTCGCTAGGAAGTTGAGGTAGGACTTGCATGTCAAATTTTGGATGAAATGGGGGATTGATTTTGAAATATTTGCTAGCATTTCTTAAAGGGATAGTTCACCCAAAACCAAAACTTGGTCATCATTTTCTCACCTTTATTTTGTTCCAAACTGTATGCATTTCTTTCTTCTGTGAAAGACAAGATTATTTGTCCCTACAGTAAAACTCATTGCGATCCATTGTTGTTTTGGACACCAATTACTGTCTTTGTAGGGATTAAACATTTGAAAATTGCTAAAAAAAATATCTTCTTTTGTACTCTGATGAAGACAAAATATTTAACAGGTCTGAATACATGATTGGGATGAACTTTCTCCTAAATGAACCCTCAAAACAGGTGTTTTCATTGTCACTATCTACACTGGCCCAGTATTCCCACTTAAAGAGAGCTGGCACACGAGTCTCAACTCCATTAGTTCCTTATTGGCCTGAATATTTTATTTCTCATTGTTTTATGCTTCACGTTAAGTGTATTTTTGAATGTAATCCTTAACAGCAGAATTAGAATATTAACTGACATTATGCTTAAGAGATTAAATTTTCATTAAGAAAAAGTGCACTTTCATGAAACGTTGGCGTTGGCATGCACTCTGCTAATGACGTTTGAGTCAGATACACTCAGAGATCGAACCACGTGTTTAAAACTGCATTATTTAAGCCTTACCAATTGCCAAATGACCCCAATATAGCTAATGGCCTTGGTTGCAATAGTCAGAGATAGATTCTCTTCTGTAGATATAAAAAATGCATGTCAAAGCATCACACTCAGTCAGTCTTTGTTTTCCCAATGTCTCAATGGGAATTCATTAGTGTGAAAGATAGTAACTCTTAAGGATGTGTTCAGCACATATTAGTAATTCACTATAATGAAAATAATCTCACAGAATGTTGATTTCTTTGTGCATACAACTGGGTCAAATGATTGCGTAAATTGATAAACGGCCATGAGTTTCTCAGCATTGTGCTATGCTGTCACTGTATAGTAGTTGATATTTTTCATTCAGTGAGCACACACTCTCAAACGTGACAATGCAAACTTGCGGTTTTGTGAGGTAACAAATGTCTGACAGTTAGTGTGTCTCTTTTGTTTAATTTCTAAAAACCTTCCTGACCATTGTCTGCGAACACCAGTTCACTGAACAGTCTCTTTTGGAAAGCAAAATCTGCAGGCACTTTAACAAATGTGTGTGTGTGTGTGTGTTTTTTTAACAAAGTCTTTTTAATGTTGCTTTGAGAAAAATTGGTGATGCGAATTAGATTGACTTGACATTTACGTGGCTCTTTCTCCATTACTCATTGTCATCGCATTTGATTGGACTTTTGGCCCCTTTGCACCTGGCATTAAAGTTCGTTTTCGGTGATCGGATCACATTCGGATAGCATTTGACCTCATTGAATACACCCAGGACACATTGTGATCGTATCACTGAAACCACATTTTGAATATGGTCAGGGACAGCTATAACTACAGTATGCAAGACAAGTGGTGTGAGAAACATAGGTTGTTTGCTCATTTTAATATAACATATCACAAAAACGCCTGTGGCAAAATCTCTTTTTGTCTTACCGAGTGCTGTTTTTTGGCTTCTTGTCTTGTTTTTTATTCTGTTTTACTCTGTGGTCTTACGATTTGGTCACCCAATTTAATGAACAATATCCCAAGAATTGTTCCACTGCACTACACTTGAAATCTTTAATTTCTCTCCCCAAATCCTTACTCTCTCCTGGTCTGTTTTCATGTGGGTGCTTTAAAACTGTATTTCCCACCCTTTTCTTTACTTCTAATCCCTATTAGCGTCCTTTACTGTTGGAATGTTTCAAACGCAGGCAAATGGAATGGACCAAATTACTTTTTTTAATCTGTAAGCATTTCGATTTATCCATGTTTCACAAATTTGGTGAATGACAGAAAAAAATCGCAGTTAACACAACCTCTCTGATGTAATGCATTGAATGCACTGTATAAATGTCGTTCATACTCTCCGGAGACCATTGATAACGGCAGGTGTAAAAGGGGCCAATGCGTCCTTTACTTTGCATTTATGAGGATCTACATATTTTTTTGTTATGTAGACCTAACTGTTAACTTTGAATTAGCTGTTTTGCTTTGTTTTCAGTTTGTTGATCTGAGTGTATGTGTACTACATTTTCTTGTTATGCATATTGATAAATGCAGCATATTCTTTATAGAAACAGTGAAATGTAAATAACACAGCCAAGCTTTCTCTTGTTATGTCTTACATAACATAAACAAGTTTGTATGTGTGAGGTAAATGTGTCTTGCACTTTGTCTAAAGCAAGGCATATTGTGAACCTGTTTTTAATAACTGGTGTGTTTTCCTGTCTGAGCTTTTCTGCAACTCTTTCTTCTACATTTTGCTGTTCCGACTGTAGGGCGCAATGCTGAGAAGCAAAGATTTTGTTGTCCTTAATTGGCAGATTTAGTCTGCTCTGTAATCCAAGCTATCTTTCCCCCCTCATTTTTGCTTATAGCACAGTGTAGGCTTTGCCGAATAATCTCCTCCAACCTGTCATTGGAGTATGACTAAAACACTCATAGCCCGAAGAAGCTCTTAGCCTTTCTTGATAAAGCCTCCACATCTTCAGCTGGCACCAGCTAATGGAAGCCTTGTTCATTTGCCATGCCTATCAATCATAACCTCAGTGTCATCTTTTTCATATCTCGCCGTTTCTTGTTGTCCCGGTTTTCTTTTAGCGCTCTTACCAAGTTGTGCCGGATATTGTTGTCGTGGTTACTATACTGTGACCCTGTCTGAGGCACTGGGTGGAGGCATAAAAAAGGATGAAATGGAAGGTGAACTAGAACAGAAGATATGATGTCAATTTATTCTCATGAATATCGTTTTTCTCCAGGCTGGGAAACTCGTGCATTCATCTTGCCATTCAACCAGCCCTCCTGATCTTATTCTTATTTCCCCATCAATCATATATCAGGTTGCCTTCCCCCACAAGCACCTTTACATGCACTGTAAAGAACCGCCATATACAGACTGTGCACATTTATGCTGATACATTAAGTGCTGTGTTAAGTGCCCATGTATTATGAATCTGATTGGCTTGTATATGCACCATGTCATTCCAGTTCTTCCGAACACATTTCAAACGAACTTATAGACAACACTAATGTAGTCTTTGCATTCACATTTCAACTATCCTGGAGAACACTGGCATGTAAAGTGACTAAACACATTTTTTTGGTGTGTAAGAGTTCAACGCTGTTTGCAACATTCTCCTTAATAGCTAAAAAAGTTAACCAAAAAAAGGCTAAAAATGTGGGATCAGCCTGGTCAAAAATAATGATTATTTCACAGACATAGCTAGAAAATAAGCTCAACTAATGGATATCAAGTTTACTTGCTGCTAAGTGCCTCAAACAAAACTCTGGAATATCTTTTAGTTTTGATGCCAGTAGCTTTGCAAAGTTTGGTAAATCCAGTGATTTGATCTTCCTAAAAAGCGCTTATTGTCTCAGCCTTGTAGACTCAACTTTGTGCCCTTAGTCCCAGAAGCTGCATAAAACCAGCGAATCAGATTAGAGCTTGCCAGACAGAGAAAGTGCTTTCCAGTTTTTTTTTTTTTTTGTGCTTATGCATCAGACAGTCGGCGAACGAAGTGGACTGTGGATTTGCAGTATGAGGCTGAGACTACAAATTATATTACATTAACCCATTTTGTTGCTGTTTTCTTGATGCTCATAATGTATGAGAGATTAATTTTATAATGCATGACATATATTTCCTTGCATGATTGGCATGATTATAATTCCTTGTTAAGGTTGCATTTTGTTGTCTTCATTTGCAGTGGTTTTGAAGTCCTAATGAAATTCAGTCCCATTCTGAAAAGGACAGCTGAACAGATGGACTGTACATTTATCTTTCTCATTGACTTTTATCTTGTATTACAACAGTCATCATTTTGACGTCTTAAAGGGTGCCGCCTCGCCATTCGCACGCTGAATGTGCGGCGAGCAAGTCCTTGAAAAATAAGGTGTTTATGATGCAAAGAGTCTGTTTTGGCTATAAAACACCTCCTGTCCAATCATTAACGGAGACAGCGGTTAAAACCGCCTGGAGAAATAGGCAATCCTTACGATGCGTCTAACCATGCATGAAAGATAGAAGGTTTAGCCGTTCAAGGATGCAGCCAAAGTTTTTCTTCATCAGTATTGTGCATTGTGCTTTTAAATCCATCGTTAGCGGGATGCCCTCAAATAAATGAATTCATACACAGCTCATAGTCTTGTTTTACTCTCAAAATGATCTAACAATGCACAGCAGATAGCACTCCACTTGTATCTTGGCAATTTACATTTCTGTGAATTGTATAGAAGCTGGGGGTTTCTCTCTGTGCATTTTAAAGGAAAAAATAAGAAGTCATTATAGAATGAAATGCAATTCCTTCCACCACGATGATGTTTTTTCTTTTTTTTCTTTTTTTGCACTTGTGAAGAGAGGTCATCCAGTGCACATCAGCTTTTATGTGAATGCAATGCAGGCTCCATTGCCCTATAAAGTACTTGAAGATTACACGTCATGCAATACTGTAATATAAAGACTGAGAGCTCCACATGGAAAGACATCTCACAAATCGCATTAAGGTGTTCATCCTGTATTAACAGAGGGAGAAGACATCTTTTTAGGGTTTTAGAAAAACTAAGAATATAATTAGTAGCATGATGTTTGTTTCAGAAGAAGAAATTTCAGAAATTGTTTTAGCAAAACTGAGATTCTAAACTTAAATTGCAATTTAGGCCACGTTTGCTGAGAATGAGAAACATTATATTTACATCAAAAATTAAACAAAATATTAATGATTAAAATATCTGAAAGGAAGCCAAGTATTTGTACCCAGATACTAAAGTATCAATACTAAAGATTTAGATGTTTTAAAGAAACAAGGATTTTATTCTGATTTAGTTAGTTATTTATTTAGTTAGGGTTATCCTATGCTGAAATCTAGGAAAGTGAATATGAAAAAGAATGTAATATTATACATTTAAATAGAATTATGATAATCTAACCAAAATGTAAAAAAAAATTGATTGATTTTTTTTCTATAATCACATAAGTTGTAATTCTAATGTTAGTGTAGTTCTGTACCAAGGAGAGTGTTAGTGAAGAGCATGCTTGAGGTATGCGTAAGGTAAATATTACTTTTTTTATTGTCTCTCAGTTGTAATCAAGCTGTAATATTGACAAATTATGCATAAAAATAATTGTAATTGTGTGTGTAGGAAGCATAAAATGCTAGCTAATGTTGTTGGCCATTTCATAGCAAAAATATCCATTCATCTATTATTTTTTACAACTGCTTGTCCAATTAGCAAAAAAGAAAAAGAAAAAAATCAATGTAATTTCCCATAAAGAATAAATTGGGCTTTGAGATGTGGTGGAAATAACACTTTATTGATGGGAGATAATTAAAATTAAAGAATTTTACTGTGGTATATGTATGTAAACACTGTTGGACATATCTACAAATCAGATAAAATAGCGAAAGTGTGTTTTACGGGATTTTAATTTCACAGGGCCAGAAGTAGAAAGTAAAAAGAAACTCATATACAAACCAAGGATAGCCTATATGTATGTGCATGCAATACATCTATGAATAAATAACTCTTTGTTCATAATCTTTAAAACTTAACTCCTTAGGCAAATTTGGTTGTATACTCTTTTTCTGATTTACTTTGAAAAGTCAGTTTATTCCCAAATTGTGCATTGTGCTGTCAGGGGTGATGATTTCTCTAGGTTGCATGCCTGTGCACTTAACATGAACGTCAGCTGAAAGCGATAATACACTTCGCCTGTGTTTTTGCTTCATACACACCCTGTCTCAACACTGGCCATGAACCTGCGAACAGTAATGATGTGAACTGTCTCTAGGTGCTGTGATTTCAACTCCAGGGCTCTCAATTTATCAAAGGGCTTACCAAAGAGAAGCCTCTGTTGAGGTCATTACACCCCTTAATCACAAAGTCATTCTTACTGTAACAGAGTCTCTGTAATGTTGATTTGAACAACAAAAGAGAAAACACGGATCCTTTTTTCCTTCAGTTCATCTCTACTATGTCACAAAGGATCTTGGAAGGGAATGATAATTCTTTTGACAAAATGTCCAGATGGTTTGTTTGTGTTTGTGACATGTAGTTTGAGTCTTTTCCTTCTTAAAATTCAAATGACCAGTTTCTGTCATGCAACCACTTGTATGTTGTCATATGTTATTTATTCATTATTCATTAATAAGCGAGCAGAAGTACACCAAACTATAATAAAATATTTAGTTGCTTTTAGTATTTGAATGTCATTGCATGAGATAGCAAACAATTGAACCAAGTGGAAATTTGAAGAAAAATAACACAAAGACCCTTTTAAGCAAAACATTTCACAAAAGGACGTTTGCTTGTTTTTAAAATATAATAAAAAGACTGATCAACTGATCAAGGACAATTTCGGTTGACATAACGTGATAAAAAATTGTTTATTCATTGTTCCAAACCTGTGCGCATTTTTCTTCTGTGAAACACAACATAATAGATTTTGAAGAACATTGGGCTTCATTGGGTTAGATTGGACCTTATGACTAGACTGGGTAAACCCAGCCCGATCTGCCGGCGATTTGATTTCGCCCAGCAGCTCAGGCTGGAAACCGGTACATTTTTCTATCCTGCTTCCGTTACAAATCTGCGGGGCCCAATCACAAACTGGCTTATCCACCTGGCGCTCTATTGGCGGGTTTAACGCGATGACGATAGAGAAACGACCGCCAATCCAATTCCTTTTAACCTCTTGACGATGCTCAATGGCTTCTTTATTTCACCAAACAAATCGTTCGAGTGGGTGTAACCACTCACTTTCATGTTTTTTTTTTTGCACAACCTGCAAAAATCGCTCGATGACATTGCTGCATCTGCAAACCGCTGATCAATGCTACAAACCAACACGTTTGTTGACACGTTTCCTGTCTGGAGTTTTCGTCTGTCTGTCTTTGAATTTGCATAAAGCAAGTAGATCTAAACTGATTAATTGACATCTGGTTCAATACAAAGAATACAAACTTCAAAGCTGCATGTTATGCTTTATGCGTTGTTGCAGGAAAGTGGAGTAAATGGTATATTTTAACAATCATTTTTTTAATAGAGATCTATTGTTTATTATAAGTATTTTTAAATGCTTGAAACCTTGCTTGACCTTTAGTCCAACATGTCCATAGTCAATGTGATGAACTAGACCTGTGGTTACTCTACAAGGGTATTTGTGCGAAATACCCTTGTACCCTTGTAAATACCCTTGTGGATGTATGAATTGACTTCATACATCCACTAAAAAAATGACCTTGAGACCAGCTGGTTAACAGGAATATCAAAAATAGCTAGGAAATATTAAGTTGCCACTTGACTTGATATTTTGTATAATGCAATGACATTCACACATTTTTAAGTATCCAAATACTTCTGCTTTGCATTGGGCATGGATCCATTTTGTATTTTTTATATTTTACCTTATCAGCAGATGGAAAATGTGAAGACAGAGGTGTTTCTGTATATCTCCCCCAGATCTAGACGTTTCCCCAGTTAAGTTTTAATTACCATCAGTTAAGTAACTCGCTGGAAAATATTGAGCATATATGAGATTAAAAATGGATTGACATTAAAGTCCTGCTTTTAACATTTCCCAAAAAGGGAGCTGGGGCAATTGAGAGAGTATGATATCTATTAATAATATGAAAACTATATTACGTCGTCATGATTAAACGACTGTCTGCTAGGTGCAAATTTAATTTCATGTGTTAATTGAACTGAGCTTCATTCCGGTCCATTGAATTGAGTGATGCTTAGAAGCTTCTAATTTGGAGTATCAAAGATCAGCGATCATAATAAGATTTGAAACCGACTCCGTCAAAACCCCTCTGAACATAAAAACCGAACAAGACCTGATTGAACGTTACATTTTGATCAAGATGATCAACCTCAGCAGGGATTTGTTTTGTTTTGTGGTGTGAAGAGACCACAGAAGCGTTTTCACACCCCTCTCTCCAGTCTTTGCATGTTTTTGTTCTCTTTTCCCTTCTTTTGGGTCTTCATTATGTTAATAATATATAAATGTCCTCTTTTCCCTCTCCTTTTCTTTTCCTGTAGCAATTATTGAACCCACAACAACTAGTGCTGTCTCAAGTCCAGGTCAGTATATGTCACATGCTGTTCGCAGCTCAGTAAGGGATCCGAAATGCTGCACACTAACCAAAAATGACCTCTTCCTCATTGCAATTTCTCCTCCTCTCGATTGGCCAGGATGCCTGCTGGCGTTCAGCTTTGTGTGTCGTCACTTAAATTTTTTTTTATAGGGCTGTCAATCGGTTGTTGTTGTTTTTTTTTATATTAATTACATTATGTTGATTAATTCATCAAATATGAATGTTTGCTGAGAAAGCAGTTGTAGCCATGATTCAGCTCCTAAAAAAGCAATTTAGAACCTAAATACACATTTGAATTTACATTAAACAATGCTACAATTTGCATATTTTAATACAATGCTCTTTTAAAACCAACTCTAGGCTACCTTTCAAAAGTTTGGGGTCTGTGTTTTTTACAAAAGTCTCTTCTGCTCGCCAAGTCTGCATTTATTTGATCAAAATATGAAGTGTAATATTATTAAATATGATTACAATTTAAAAAAAAAAAAAATTTCTATTTTAATATATTTTAAAATATGATTTATTTCTACTATGGTAATGCCGAATTTTCAGCATGTAGTTACTATAGTAATAACTATTAATTATGCATAATTACTGTACATGCAACTAACCCTAAACCAAACCCTAATCCTAATAGTAAGTACATGTTGTTAATTAGTATTACTCAGTACTTAATGGATAATTACACTCTCAAGGTCCTTGCACACTGAGTCCAAAATGTTCGTATACGTTTTTTGGTATTCGTGATTCAGTGGCTCTGAATTGTCAAAACACGTAATGATGTGAAAGCGTGATTGACAAAACATCAGGTCATATTTATTTTTTAACTTGCGAAAATTTCAGATGTGAATTTCAGACTCAGTGTGCAGGACCTTAACAAGGACTCCAATAAATTGTAACCAACATTTCTTAGTAATAACAGTGTTGAAAACCATTGCGCTGATTGATGAAAATGAAACCATGATGTTGTTTTTAGGACTGTTTTTCTTTAATAAACTGAAAGAACAACATTTATTTTAAATACAGTAGAAATCTTTTATATTAAAATTTTGATCAATTTAATGCATCCTTATTGACCCCAAGCTTTTGAACAGTAGTAAATGTATTTATAATGCATATTATAATTGGGGCTTTTGCACCGGATAGTTCTAGGAAATTAGTTCTAGGAACTAGCCCACCAAGATGGTTCCCCAAGAACTAATGGTTCCCATAGGAACCTTTTCCTGGTTGCATTCGCACCGCCAGTAGGAACTCTGAAGTGACGTAAGCTGTGCTTGTTGTTGTGACCTTTATTTTGACAGCGCTGAGAACGCTAGAGCCTGGGCAAACAAACAGTGCTCACATTCTCCGTGTTCATTATTTACGATCTGTCTAACACGATATTAGATAGAACTGTTATACATAGAAAGTAGACTGAAAAGTTATTAGTAAATGCCGTGCGGTTGATGTCCAGTGTTGCTAGCTGAGCAGAAATACATAATCATGCTTCGCTTGGTCCCCTCAAAGGTGTGTTGGATTTTCTTCTCCTCAGCGTAAAGGTTAAGAGGTCCATCTATCACTGTTTTCTATGTTCGTAGAGTTAGTTTCTGGAGTAAATATATACGGTAGTCTATAATCTGTGTTTACACTGTTTTTTTTTGCTGGTGTTTTGCATGCGTTCGGCCAATCAGTGTACAGTAAAACCCTACTTTGAAGTAGGAGCTAAACTAGTTCCTCGAGTTCCTAGAACTAAAATCGTTCCTAGTTCCTGCGGTGCGAACACGCCAAAAACAGGGAACTTCCGCCAATAGTTCTAGGAACTATGAAAAGGTTCCTCCGGTGCAAAAGCCCCTTATTTAACATTTTTGTCTGTTTAAATTGTTGACCTTGCCAGTCAAATTCTTGGTTCACTCCGAATGCTCTTACTTTCAGCTCACTCATTGGTTCGCACATTACGAGTTGGTGAGCAGTTTACCCGGATCATTTTGAGTCTGACATGTCCAAAACAGATGGTTCTCAGTTCCATTGAGTTGTAGACTCGAGAACCACCTGGACTGATTCAGTTTTGTGAACCAGTTTAAATGAATCTTTTAAAATATCCAAATCAAAATAATAGCAAATTAGACATAACTAAAAAGTAAAAAATAAATAAATAAAAAATGTTAGTGCCCGTTCTTTTTTTTTTTTTTTTTTGTTATTTTCTTTATGCGTTAATCACTTAAAATGAAAAACTGTTAAATTGACAGCCCTACATTTTCACTATCTTTCTTTGTGTTTCTTTGTGTATTATTTCTTGAACTTGTGGCATTGCACAGTACAGCACTGTCACCCCTCTGAGCGAGCACTGTGGCGTTATGGTGGGCACTGTCATGTGTAGCGCTGGGGCGAGTGGCTTTCCTAAACGCTGACTGCTTCTCTCTGGCTTCCTCATTCTCTGCTTTAGCGCGGCTGCATGAAGGGCGGGATATTGATAATACGCCTCCTCGACATCCCTCTTTTATTTGTTGTCTGCCATTTTCTCTTCTCCTGAGCAGCAACTGATTCCGCCGTCTCTGAACGTCTCTCACTATCTATAGCGTCGCTGTGTTTTCACTGTTGTGCTCCTTACTGAAATCACAGACCATGATATTCTCTGTCAGGGGAAACGTGGAGTGTGTGTGTGGAGTGTGTGTGTGTGTGTGTGTGGTGGTGGTGGGGGGAGGGGGGGTGTAAAAGGTGTAGTTCACCCAAAAATTACAATTCTGTCATTATTTACTCACCTTCATGTTGTTTCAAACACATGACATTCTTATAACACAAAAGGAAAAAAATTTCACTGACCATTGTTGGATATAAATAACCGGATTTCGTATATGGTAATTTCTTCTATTTTCACATTTAGATTACCTTTGTCATTATCTAATGTTCACTTTGTTTTCTTTAAAATCACTAATTGTTTTGCACTAGCTATGGACACCTTTTTTTTTTTAACTGAAATGAAATCACTCCAATTGATAAATCCGAACATAGTGTTTACGTGTGACAAACGTCATTATGCCATTTCGACATCATTGCATATGCTCAGAACATTCCAGATTCGGTTTTCAATCTGATCAAGTGTCTACAACATGTACTATCGAATGGATTAGAAAGGGTTTAAACCACCATATACAATCCAAATGAAATTTAAATCCGATTGACGTGGTTACATGTGACTTTTTTTATTCTGACTGTGCAACTATTTGGCCGTGTCCACCAAAGCGTTATTAGCTAGCTGAAAACGCAAGACGCTCTGCTGAAAACGCCTAGCTGTGGGCGCTTGAGAGCGTTTCGGCAGTGCAGCGTTTTTTTCAGTTGAGACGCTTCGTTGCTATGATACAGAATATCCGCAACACAGTTTACTTGTAACTGATTTCGCAGATAATTTGTTTCATACTAAAAAAATTTTTTTCATCCATTTTGTTTGGTTAGCAATGCTGGTTGATGTCGTTGGACAGAAAGAATGTTGTGACAGTTGGTCGGTGTTGTATTTGTCCCGCCCCTCCTCCACTGTGATTGGTCGGCTGGGTAAAAAGTGACAGTGATAAGCGCTGCGTTTTACCCAAAGTTGAACATTCTTTAACTCTCGGCGACCAGTAAAAAATGCCGGGCGCTCGGCGCTTCAGCGTTCTAAAAACACTCAGCGCCTCGTTACGCTCATGGCGTTCTAAAAACCTGGCGCTCCCATTGAAAACAATTGAAAAAGCAAGTCAGCCGCGTGAAAAAACGCTTTGGTGGACACACGGCCTTAGGGTCCATGTCAGGCCCTGCGTCATAAGTGGGCAAAAGGGGGCAACTGCCCCCTCAGTTTCAATTTGTACCTCCACTCCCAAAACACGATAAACTTTAACCCTTGTGAACAATCACACCAAAGTGATTAGAACTTTCAGTGCATCACATGATGAACTGTTCAGTTCAAATGTGCTTTGGCTGGCGCTGATCCAGAAATAAACTAGGTAACTATAGTTTACTCCATTCTTCTCTTAGTTCACTGGCCACCATAGCCGCAGGGACATATTTTATCATGGAGGGTGCTTAGGATGGGACTTGATGTTGCAGTGCGATGCCATGTTGGGGGATTTAAACAATATCCTAATATTAAACAGCCCAAACAACACTTACAGATGAACATACAAATGAATGAGGACAGAGTTATGTGAGAATGCACAGAACTCATGATGAAATAAGCAAAATGTTAAAATTTCACTACACTTGTGTTGGTTGGGGGTTTTATATATTAACTCAGTATCACAGGATTTATACTATGGTAACTTTTTTATGTTGTGTTAGCTGACGCCTTCGTCTTGTTGTATTGTGTTAGTTTAGCAAAATCTGCTGAAGTCTATTACAGGTATAGATATGCAGACATAAGTCTAACTATGGTTGCTGACACACAGTCAACTTGCTCTTGAGTGTTTACGAACCGGTGTTTTGAACGCCCATAGAAACAGCCACTAATGAGGCATCTATGTATATCAATGTTCAGAACAACCAGTAGATTCTTCACAATTTCTCCTTTTGTGTTCCACAGAATAAATAAAGTCCTTCGGGTTTAGACCAATATAAATGTGAATAAATGATAACAAAGTTGTTATTTTTGGTTGAACTATTCTTTTAAGATATGTCTTTTGAAAGCCAGTGTGAAAATGTAATCTCTAAAATGGGATACATTACTTCCCCATATGCTTTCTCTTTAAACTGACATACACGGACACAATGCACACACTAACAGCGTGTGTGATGTGTTGTATTGCATGGCTGCTCTTAGTAACCACAATGAGTATCATTCAACGTTACAGATCTTAATGCATTTCCATACTCCATTCAGACATGCCACTGTATTAGTAGGTATCCCATTTGTATGGAATGGATATAATTAGCCATGGGGTCCTCTCACTGCCAGAGTTTAGACCTTTGCCAGTGTGTAGCCCTTAACTTTCATTTGATGCAACGCTTGCAGAACAAATGACAATTTCATGGTCCACTGCAGTAGCGGCAGTATCAATCGCTGAGATAAACTGTCTCGACGTCCCACTGTTCTTGTTTTGTTCCAAGTTCCAAATTGTATTTCTAGTTAATTTTGTGATGTCCTAGTTGAGCGACTTGGCCGAGAGAGTATAGTTTGAATTCCTCACAACAGTTGCACTTCTAATTTGACAAAGATTATAAATGAATTGATAAATGCTAATCATGTTTTGACATCTCTTCACAGGAGGGTTGGATTATGGGTATTCAGAAAGAAGCAATACATACGGTATGCAAATGCATTTATATATAGAAATGTATATGAGTATGCACAAGGGAAGACCGAGGCAATTGTTTTTCAAATGGCTTTCGAGACGAGGGTATTTTCTTGTAAATGTCAGGTGTGACATGACTTTTGTATGTTGTAATTTTAATTTATTAATTACAACATTTATCGATCCTTTTGTTTTTCATAATTGTTTTATTGATTAATTTTTCTTTAAAAAGCCTACAATGACAGGTTCTATTGTGACAGTGTATTGCCTTTGTTGTAGGGGCATGTTGTCACAAAACAATGGTATTTTTTATACAGGCCAATAATGGTGGGATTTTATTTAAGTTTAGTAGCTTTTTTGTAAGAATTTGAGATTCTGCAAAAATAAATTGGACCCACCTTTGTGTAAAAAGTGTGACTATTAGCCCCAGTCTTCCCTGTATATGTATGAAATTAAAACATTGCTCAATAGCTATTAAATCCATTCTATACTTTGTATGTGTGAGATATTTCATACTTGGCAGAATATAAACAGGAGGAGATGTTAGATCTTTGCCAACCAGATGCTTGTCAATACCTATTCATAGTTCCCTTGCATGATTTTGAAACATTTTGGCCTTTCTTTACACATTTACAACTGCGCTAAAAATGGCTATAATTGACTGTGAAAATCAATCTCTACTTCACACACAGTATGCGCTTTTCTCCAAACACACTGCCAACACTTTTGTGTTTCTCTGCATGTTGGCTGAAATAGCAGCTACATTCAGACATGCTTTTGATTCCACTGAAAACCAACCTGTCTCGTATCGGTAACCATTCTGACAAATAGTTCAGACAGCTTCCACACAAAGTGAGATTTATGAAGCATTTGTGCTATTGGGATTTATTCGTTGAAATAGTGTGCTTCATTTTTTTTATTTTTAATATTGAGAGCTCAGGCCACAACACTGAAGTTATGATTTATGTTCCCCTTGATGTTTTGTCACATAGATTGTACTGAAGTTGTTCTTTAGAAGAAAGTGTAACCTTAAATGATTTGACTTTTTGTTTCTATACATTGAGGTACCCTATAGGTATTATACAGTATATAACCCTAACCTGATTCCTAGTTGGTAGATTAAGCGCTTTTATGATGTGACTTTTGCAACAACAAAAAAAGAAATTCAAGTAAATATCCAAAGTAAAATATTTCAAACAAAAATCCTTTCACAGAGAGCTTTTTGAGGATCTCAATTTGACACTGTCCACATTCAATTGTCTTCTCATGATCCCATTCTTCATACCTCCAAATTAGCTTAGTTACAGGGCTTTTTTAGAGCATAATCATGTTTAAGAGCATAACTATAGCTCTAATATCCTGGCCAACTGTGTCTCATTCACCATATCAAAAAATGAGGTTATTAGTTGAATGTCATTAGTTTGACATTGCTTTTTTTTTTCTTCCTATGAGACTCACATTCCTAATTTTTTGTGTCTACAAAACAAAGCAATTACCGCTGTCAGCAGATCAAGATACAAATTTTTTTGTCTTTCCAGCATCATGAATGAAACTTTCCCATTTTATCTCCAATGTGAACTAATCTGGCAAATGTGATGGAATAGTGTTGTCAGTGTTTTTCTTGTGAACTGTTACAACGCTGCGTTCCGAATCCTTGCAGTGGATTCCAAGCATATGGGAGAACATATGCCAAGCATGCATGGTGCATGAATACTGATTATTATCGCAAACACAGGGCCTTTTTGACCAAAATTAGCATCAGCGTGAGAGAGAGAGTTATTGCCCATGGACATGTGCTTGCTTAGAATGGAAATGGTTATAATTAGGTTGTTTACCTCAAACATGTTCTGCAATGAAATTATGAAGATACATTTTTATAATCCGTATTAAGGTTTTATTTTTAGCTGTACATGTCTGCATTTTTATGTCAGGGCTGGATTTTTTTTTTAATAAATGCACTGTGCCATTTCATTTCTGGTTCATATTGCATTTTTATTGCATTAAAATTCTGATATAGGCCTTGTCAAAAAGTTTAGCGTGTTCTAGTGTTCTCAAAAGGTATCTTAACCTGCTTAACCAGCTAATCATCCAGTCAATCAATGAAGAATGCCTCAGCTTTTTTATGGCAGAGATGTTCTTTTTTTGTCTTTTTTTGTCTTTTTTTTACGAAAACACAAAATGGTGTTGTTAAAGTGGCAAATGCGTAAAGGGTTATTACATACACTACCATTCAAAAGTTTGGGGTTGTCTTTTATGCTCACTAAGGCTGCATTTACTTAATAAAAAATACAGTAAAAACAGTAATATTGTTAAATATTGTTACAATTTAAAATAACAGTTTTTCTATTTTTATATATTTTAAAATTTAATTTACTCTTGTGATTGCAAAGCTGAAATTTCAGAAGACATTACTCACCTGATTCCTCAGAAATAATTGTAACATTTATTTGGTGCCCATGAAAAATATAATTTCATTATCAATATTGAAAACAGTTGGGCTATGTAATATTCGTGTGGAAACCCTTTTTCTTCTTCTTCTTCTTCTTTTTTTTTTATGAATATAATGTGTATTAAATTAAGTGTATTAATTTATAATTTCATGCATCTAGGCCTCTTGAGCTCAAATTAATCCACTTTTTTTAAAAAAAAAAAAATTTTTTTACTTACTTTAATACTCTTTATGAACTTAAAAAGTGCCTCTTAAGCACTAAATGCACTATTTTTGTGGAGAGGTCCCACACATATGGAATCTCCTCTTGTAGTGTTTTATAGTGTGCCAGACTTAACTAGAACCCTTTAAATGAGACTTACACTTACAGCCATTAAAACATGTTGACATAATCTACTCATCATGCGTATGATATATTTCTGTGGAATACAAAATGTATGTGGCTTCTTTTCATACAACTTTTTCATACAAAATTGGGTGATGACAAGTGGCTGTCAAGCTCCTAAAGGACAAAAAAAAAAACATGATTGTGAGTATATAACATTTTACATTCTGTTCTGTTCCTTATACAATGCTATTATATGGATTTGAAATGCAGCACATGAGTGACTTGGTACATGGAGGGTGAGTTGATGATGAGGGTATTTTAATTTTTTAAAGATCTGTCCCTTTAGCATGTTTAATTACATTGGTAAATGATGTCAAAAATGTTGAATTGATAATGTTAATTGATAATAATTTTTAGGTTTTTAACCTTAAGCACTGCTTTACATATACACATACATGCATACATACAGAACAGGGATACTCAATAATTGATCAATAGTGACAAAAAAAACTTTCTAGGCCTCACCGAATCCTAAAAGAAAATATATCATGGTTTCCACAAACATATTAAGCAGCACACATGTTTTTGATCAAATAAATAAAGCCATATAAACAGAGCAATATATATTACACACACACATCAAGTTTTCAAATAAAAATGAAGTGTAATGGTTGGACCTGGTACATCCCACATGAAGGGCACAGTATGCTTCAGGCTTGCCATGGAATTTGGTATTATATTTGGTATTAAAATTCACCTTGTCTATCGAAAGTTCAATATTAATGAGTTGAGTTTTTTTAGCTTATCATAGCTGTCGTTCAGCCTCTATCCTTTTTTATTTGTATAATCCTTCACGCTTGTGGTCTCCTGGCACTCCGTGAACTCTCTCAGAATGGACCGCATGGGGCATAGTGGCCTATCAGGGAATAATCCTGTTTAGCAATTCTTTCAGGTGCACTTATCAGATTTATGCTGCATCAGGAAGGCTGAGATCAACGGAGGGAGAGACCCCTCGTATAGACGTGATGTGGTGCTACCTGACCTTCATTTTGCTTCGTGTTATGAAAAAAACGGCACCATTTCTGGTTGTGGATGATAAGCATGTGGCATGTCATAAATCTTTCTTGACCTCTAGATTCTAAACAGGCATGGCTAGAGCAATAATGCTTGTATTCAATATGGTTCAACTGGAGGCTCATGTGTGCTTTTGTGGAAGACATCCCCAGTCTAAATGATCCTGTGTTTACATGAGCCCTCGGAATAGCTCAAAAATCAATACTGCACCCTGTTCTGCATACTGATGCGCTCTGCTTTGATCTCACATTCAGGGGCATACAGTGAATCGCTTTAATTGTACATCACAGAAAAGCCTTCTGCTGTGTTTCACTATGTTGCTCTCTTTTTAGTTCTTATGCACCAATGGATGAACCCCCTGATCAAATTGTGTAGCAGTAATACACTGTGGAAGATTTCTTGTAAAATCAATGTCTCTCAGCTCTTAATTATTTTAGTTTCAATGCATATATGCATGTTTTAGAATCAGAATGAGTTTTGGTTGAAGTTCATCCACACAAGTCATTTGAATTGATTACAGAAACTTGCAGTACTTGCAGGCTGATTAACAGAAGAAAAATATATTTACAGGGTAATACAAACAACATTATATGTGTAGACTGAGTGGTATGTCTACAGAGAGTTGCTATAGGTTTGTGAAGCAGAATGAGTATTTGTAGAGCAGATGGATCTGTACCGTTAGAATGAGTATGAAGATATAGAAATGTCAAATAAAAGTTAAAAATACTGAATTTGCATATCGCACAGATGGACTTGTACAGGTAGCATAAATAGAAATTTACATAGTGCACATTAATTATATCACTCACTAGAGATGTGCCCGAATATTCTGCTGTGCAGGGTTCCAAATTAACACTTGTTGAGTGCCAATTGCAAGTAAAAATTGGCTTTGCAGAGTAAGTAAAGCACATTTCTATGCCAGTTTGCTGGTATTTATTTTTCTTCTCCAGATCCCCATGTGGTAACACATATGTGAAATATTCCTATTAGGCCATCAAAACAAAAATAAGACATTGTTTTACATATATATACACTCACCTAAAGGATTATTAGGAACACCATACTAATACTGTGTTTGACCCCCTTTCGCCTTCAGAACTGCCTTAGTTCTACGTGGCATTGATTCAACAAGGTACTGAAAGCATTCTTTAGAAATGTTGGCCCATAGGATAGTATCTTGCAGTTGATGGAGATTTGTGGGCTGCACATCCAGGGCACGAAGCTCCCGTTCCACCACATCCCAAAGATGCTCTATTGGGTTGAGATCTGGTGACTGTGGGGGCCATTTTAGTGCAGTGAACTCATTGTCATGTTCAAGAAACCAATGATTTGAAATGATTCGAGCTTTGTGTCATGGTGCATTATCCTGCTGGAAGTAGCCATCAGAGGATGGGTACATGGTGGCCATAAAGGGATGGACATGGTCAGAAACAATGCTCAAGTAGGCCGTGGCATTTAAACGATGCCCAATTGGCACTAAGGGGCCTAAAGTGTGCCAAGAAAACATCCCCCACACCATTACACCACCACCACCAGCCTGTACAGTGGTAACAAGGTATGATGGATCCATGTTCTCATTCTGTTTGCGCCAAATGTCTCAACAGAAATCGAGACTCATCAGACCAGGCAACATTTTTCCAGTCTTCAACTGTCCAATTTTGGTGAGCTCTTGCAAATTGTAGCCTCTTTTTCCTATTTGTAGTGGAGATGAGTGGTACCCGGTGGGGTCTTCTGCTGTTGTAGCCCATCCGCCTCAAGGTTGTGCGTGTTGTGGCTTCACAAATGCTTTGCTGCATACCTCGGTTGTAACGAGTGGTTATTTCAGTCAAAGTTGCTCTTCTATCAGCTTGAATCAGTCGGCCCATTCTCCTCTGACCTCTAGCATCAACAAGGCATTTTCGCCCACAGGACTGCCGCATGCTGGATGTTTTTCCCTTTTCACACCATTCTTTGTAAACCCTAGAAATGATTGTGCGTGAAAATCCCAGTAACTGAGCAGATTGTGAAATACTCAGACTGGCCCGTCTGGCACCAACAACCATGCCACGCTCAAAATTGCTTAAATCACCTTTCTTTCTCATTCTGACATTCAGTTTGGAGTTCAGGAGATTGTCTTGACCAGGACCACACCCCTAAATGCATTGAAGCAACTGCCATGTGATTGGTTGATTAGATAATTGCATTAATGAGAAATTGAACAGGTGTTCCTAATAATCCTTTAGGTGAGTGTGTATTTATATATACACTCACCGGCCACTTTATTAGGTACCCCATGCTAGTAACGGGTTGGACCCCCTTTTGCCTTCAGAACTGCCTCAATTCTTCGTGGCATAGATTCAACAAGGTGCTGGAAGCATTCCTCAGGGAGTTTGGTCCATATTGACATGATGGCATCACACAGTTGCCGCAGATTTGTCGGCTGCACATCCATGATGCGAATCTCCCGTTCCACCACATCCCAAAGATGCTCTATTGGATTGAGATCTGGTGACTGTGGAGGCCATTTGAGTACAGCGAACTCATTGTCATGTTCAAGAAACCAGTCTGAGATGATTCCAGCTTTATGACATGGCACATTATCCTGCTGAAAGTAGCCATCAGAAGTTGGGTACATTGTGGTCATAAAGGGATGGACATGGTCAGCAACAATACTCAGGTAGGCTGTGGCGTTGCAACGATGCTCAATTGGTACCAAGGGGCCCAAAGAGTGCCAAGAAAATATTCCCCACACCATGACACCACCACCACCAGCCTGAACCGTTGATACAAGGCAGGATGGATCCATGCTTTCATGTTGTAGACGCCAAATTCTGACCCTACCATCCGAATGTCGCAGCAGAAATCGAGACTCATCAGACCAGGCAACGTTTTTCCAATCTTCTATTGTCCAATTTCGATGAGCTTGTGCAAATTGTAGCCTCAGTTTCCTGTTCTTAGCTGAAAGGAGTGGCACCCGGTGTGGTCTTCTGCTGCTGTAGCCCATCTGCCTCAAAGTTCGACGTACTGTGCGTTCAGAGATGCTCTTCTGCCCACCTTGGTTGTAACGGGTGGTTATTTGAGTCACTGTTGCCCTTCTATCAGCTCGAACCAGTCTGGCCATTCTCCTCTGACCTCTGGCATCAACAAGGCATTTCCGCCCACAGAACTGCCGCTCACTGGATGTTTTTTCTTTTTCGGACCATTCTCTGTAATCCCTAGAGATGGTTGTGCGTGAAAATCCCAGTAGATTAGCCGTTTCTGAAATACTCAGACCAGCCCTTCTGGCACCAACAATCATGCCACGTTCAAAGTCACTCAAATCACCTTTCTTCCCCATACTGATGCTCGGTTTGAACTGCAGGAGATTGTCTTGACCATCTCTACATGCCTAAATGCACTGAGTTGCCGCCATGTGATTGGCTGCTTAGAAATTAAGTGTTAAGGAGTAGTTGGACAGGTGTACCTAATAAAGTGGCCGGTGAGTATGTATATATATATATATATATATATATATATATATATATATATATATATATATATATATATATATATAAAATATATATAATATATAATATAATATATATATATATATATTGGTGACTGTGTCCACTGCTTTTGTCGAGCAGACACTCTCTAAAGCGAATTAAAACTTATGCTAGAAATATGACGGGACAGACTCGACTTTCAGCATTAGACTCGTTATTGTTGGAACTGAAACGCACAGATAACCTGTACAACAGAGTAATTGAAGTCTTCTTGAGGAAAGAAATAAGGATGGATTTTGTGTAAAAAATAATCAGTAGTTTTGGTGAGTATAATGCTTTTTTCCCCGTGGTAAACATGATTTTCTTTTTAAATTTATGATCAAAACTTAATTTTTTTCAAACATCCATACTATTGTAATGTCTGAAAAGGGACTATTGTAACCCTTGAACTACAAGACAAGGGAGGCTCCGTTTCTGAACTTATAATCAGAGTGCAAGAACCACTGTACACAACTCCGAACTCACGCGCTGTACCGAACTCACACGCTCGTTTCTCTCTACCGGCCTTTCCCGAACTCACCGCATTAACCCTATAACTGCCGGTGCAAAATAAAAACAACAATTATAGAGAGTCTTTGCGCTGCTATACTATTAAAAGTTATTAATTCAGGTAGGACAGAAGGCCTAGGTGTGAAATGCACGGCCCGCCACTGATATAGATAGATAAAGAAAGAGAGAGAGAGAGAGAGAGAGAGAGAAAGAAATTGACAATCCTTTTTAAAAATTAATCAAGTTCAAAATAACAATATATACAGAATTTGGGCACTTTGTAGTTGTCAAGTGTCAATGAAACATGTGTGATGAGCTACATATCTGCTCTGATTGGCCACCAAAACAAAAATATGAGAAAAACAATGTTGTAAAATCACAATGTAACAATGTTAAAGGCTCAGGGAAGGACATGGGAACTGGCAAATGATCAACACAACTTTAATGACACTCACACGTTCCCACGGTTCTCAGCCCCACCCAACTTTTGTGTTTTGCATGTTTTATGTGGAGATGGAGAGTTGTTTCATCAGTATTTAGATAACTCTGGTCTGATTGCTCTGTTAGTGCGGTTCATTTGAATAAGTGTGAGTGTGAATGCTGCCATCCGAACCCTGGTGCGCACTGAATAAGCAGACGGAGACATCTGAAAAGGTGGGTCTCGGTCCCCTTCCAAATGAACGTTTTGACTAAAATATGAACACAAGACGAACCAAAGGCATCTAAACGAACCAAAAACAGGGCGTGATGTCACAAGATGCTACCCTAAAAAGGACAGAATTCTCAAGCATGTTTTTTCTCATCTTTGGAGCTACGTTGCCCATTACAGTTCGATACATTACAGTCTTTTTGCAGCAGATCGTTGTGTGTGTGCAATCTGTACCATTTACTTTTTTGATCAAGACCAAAAGGACCAAGACAACCAAACTACAGTACAAATGTGAGTACCTCCTATATCGTCAGAGCCTCAGCAAAAGAAATCAAAGATTTGTTAATGGAAGTTAGTAGTATGTTATATATATTCCTTAAACCCCTCACTCAAAATTGTTAACAACTTCAAAATACTACTAGGAGGTTTTGAATCTGAGTGATTTTATTCAGTGAAGGATCTTTCAGACTGATTCAAAGCAATAACTCATCTACTCATCATAACTCAGATAGACTCATAAGTGTCATTAGTTTGGGAACTGGAATATACTGGTCAGGAGTGTTGTATGTTTGTTTTTATGTGCTGCCCACAAGGACAACTCAATAGAACGATTCATGCTATTATTTCACGGTACACAGATTTTATTGCATCACATTCAATACAGACTACGATCTCGCATTCACAACTCGAGTAAAATGTTAAGGTTTTTTTTTTATTTTTTTTTTTTATGTTGCACTGACGATTTAGTTCTGTTTGTCACAAATATGCAAGGGGAAAAAAACTGCTTAAAACCCCTTTATTACAGGCAAAAATAGGCCTGTATATTAATAGAAAATAATGCAAGATCCAATTTCATGGCTGGTAAACAATATTTATGACAAAACATTTTCTTCCATTGCCAGGTGTGGCAAAAAAGTCGATTTTGGACTCTGGTTATGCTCCTGTGTGTGTTGTTTTGCCACCAATGTTGCTTTCATCATTTTCCACATGCATAAATTAGCATCTAAGCACACACAAAACTCAACGAACTGTCCTCGCAAAAGTATTCAGGCTTCTGTAAACCAGAGCTGGTCTTTTTTTCCTACCTACACTAAACACAAAAACGAAAACATGCATTTTTCATGGGCTAAAATCTTCTACCAGGGGCAAAAATGCACTCTTCCTCTTGTGAAGATTAATCTTTAGCCTTGAGCTCTGTACCCTCTCTGAGATGTCATGTTCCGCCATAAATGGGCAATAGCAAAGGATCACTCGCATCCAGTCCATTCTCCTATACTGAATCACCCCCACCTTTCCTTCCCATCTCTCTCTCTCTCCCTCTCCTACGCTCAATTATCTGTGCTTCTCCTACATGCACTCTCGGCCTGATTATCTCACCCACTCTGGGGCTCCTTCACTGGGCTGTCCATTAAATGGTATCCGTAGCTTCTCTCTCCCTTCCCCCCACACACACTTGCACCAGCTCTGCACAAAAGCATCAAGGCCCAAACAAGCGCCTGGATGCAGAGGATGGATGAGCAGGTTAATGTTCAAGTATAAATGCAAAAGTTTTGTACAAAAGAATCAGCAGAGGTAATTTTGCAGTGAAATCTCTCATGCATCCATTTAGTCTGTAATACCTGAACATTGCATTTTTGGAAGGGCTTCAGAGGAAAATGGACATTCTTGCACATGCTCAGGATTGACAAGATGTTGCATGGAACTTCCTTTGTTTTGACATGCAGTGTCCCATCTCTTCTCTTTCTTATCTCTTAATTCTCCTTGCTCCCTTCCTCTCTGCTCTTGATCTCAAAGAAAAGCTTTTATCTTGTCAGTCCCGTTTCAGTCACATCTTGAATATTACCTGTCGTCCTTTTTCTCTGTGTTAAAAACATAATGCCATACATACACAGACATGGGTGTGCACTCTATATATCCACTACTGTATGTGTAAATTTTTATCTTATTTAGTTTTTTCTATGGGCACTTTTGCTCCAAATTTATTTTATTGATTGATTGATTGATCGATTGATTGATTGAATAAAATGGCCACCTCCTTTGTCTTGATAAGTCTAATTTTATAACATTTTATATACGTCTTAAATAAATAATATTTAGGTTTTTTTTTTACACTTGAAAATTGTACATAATTACAACTTGATTGGAAACACAGTACGAACACATAGAAATAGACATAATGCGTGTGTGTGTGTGTGTGTGTGTGTGTGTGTCTGTGTGTGTGTGTGTGTGTGTGTGTGTGTGTGTGTAAACTTCATACATCATGTTTCATATTTAGCTTCGCCGATGCTGTTGTCTCCTTGGTGGCCAAAAACATGAAAAAAGCTTAATTGTGGTGCAGATGATTCTATGGCAGGGACAGTCATATTTTTTGTGCAAATGTATATAAATACTTTTTATATAATGAACTGAAATGGTTTGTTTATTTCACATAATTTAAATTAGTGCAGTTTTAAAATGTAATTTATCATGTTTTCTATGGATTTTACCATTGAAAGAAATAAGTGATAAATGCAAGGAAAATATTTTTCCAAATTGTATCGTTCTTTATAACAAATAGAAAAGCTAAAATATGTTTGTTTTAAGAAAAGATCGTCTGGAACATTAAAGTGCCTGAAGTTGAAGAAAAACTCATTATTATACCACATGCCTACAGCAAAAGGCCATGGTCTGTGTTCCTTCCTTCTCGACATTTGAATGTTATTCAAATTCATACTAACGATGGCTTACTAATTTAAGATGCACATGGGATTGTCTTTAAATGATAATGTCATAGGGAGTGTCATTAGGAAGTTGGTTTTCATTGCTCTTTCATGTGGCTAAGCTAAAGGGGGAAATAATGTTCTTTCAGCGTGATTTCAAGCCGCAAACTAATGGATCTCACTTGGAGAGTGTTTTACATTTTTATTTTTCCTTTTTTTCCGGAGTGCAAAAACCTCTGATGAGTCAATAACTCTCAATCTGTTTCTCACTGACACAGTTTACAGTATGTGTGGAATGGTTTTTATGACATGAGAATGATAGTGTCAGTGGATAGCTCTTAGTTGATGATACAGTAGTTATGCTGTGAAGATGCATAATCGCTCCTGTCATTCTTGCCAGAAAGCATTTTTTGTTCAGCCATCCAAACGCAGCCTGTATTTACCAATCAGAGCTTTTTAACTGTACTAAGAACAAACTTTATTTTTTTATGCAAAAGATTATTTCTTTAGCCACTAATGGCAATGCCAAAAGCAGAGAAAAACTGCTTTAAAGGTTTTGTGGATGAGTAATTCACAGTTCTCATGTTACTGTGGTTAGCAGAGCAGCTTGTAGCCAGATTAATTCAGACTTTCAAGTTGTCACTCCAACAGTGCTCTTGTTATCTTGCTATATGTCTCAAACGGCCTCTGAACCTAAGGGCTTGTGTTTATAAGAATATATTTCCTACCTTATTTACATGTTTGAGGGATTGAATTTTGCCTCAGAATGATGAAACGGTAAAGTTGCATCATAAAGCTATTGTCCTCCTTACTAGTTGCATCTGCTCCTCACAGGGGCTCATTAAAGGACCGTTTCAGCGCATGGAAAATGACCGCTAAAGCGCTGAAGAGCATTTGATTGAAAGTGAATTCTAAACTGACCTCAATGAAAATCCATGAATAAGTCACTTCGTTTTAGGAAATACAATTTTGTGCCTGCATCCAGTGAAATCCTGTTTTAGATGCAGTAACAATAAAATCCACCGTAGTTCACAAGGCAACTTCTGAAAATTAGGGGAAAACGTATGTGAAAGTAAAAAGCACGATTATTGCAAATAAGCTGCTGTTTAAGCCACACTGTGACATTTGTTTGTTTCTAATGTTACTAATGAGCCGTTTTGGTAAAGCTAAGATGATTTATCACAAAGACGTGATATATGTAATATAGTAGATCTAGATCATTCTTCACTGACATGACTTGCATTCAAATATTCTAGACTGCGTAAACTTTCATTACACAGACTTGTACAGTCTTATTAAAGTCAAACTTCTTTCTAGTCATTATAGTAGGAGAATTTCACTCTCCTCTGGAATAATCTCTGGCTAGATTTTTTTTCTTATACCATCCAATTATCTCTGAATCCCAGTGAGGCAGGTTGTGCTCTCACCTGAATGTGGCAAAGCCCCTGTCACTCTTCACCTTTTCCCCATCTCTCTCTCTGTCTTTCAATTCATCTCTCTGCCAGCTGCCCCACCCACCCCAGCCTTCCCTGCTCACTCACCATTGCAAAACTGAAATCCTGTTCACTTTACCTGAACCACAAACAAACCTTGTTAAGACATGCTTTACAGCCATGTTGTGCCCAGAATAGATTTTGTTGAAGCAAAAGTTCACCCAAAATTGAAAATTCTTGCATTATTTAGTCACCCTCAAAACCTGTATGAATTTCTTTCTTCATTGGATGTACTCAGCAGCTTCAAGTTTCAAAGCAGCTTTACAATGAGAAACAGGAAAATGATAATTCAATGAATCAAGCATTCAATTATGAAAAACTAAAGTGTTAATGGTTAATGGGGTTCAAACAACACTGGTCCCCATAACTTTCAGTCACAGACCAACATTCTGTAAAAAAAAAAAAAAAAAAAAACTACTTTTTAGCAATTCTAAGGAAAGGAATATTTGGTTGAACTGTTTCTTTTAAAACCCAAAGTATACTTCAGTTTTTAATACATATACAAGTGTACAGTATGTCCACGTGTGACATTAATTGCGTCATCAGCATAGTACGCATGCAGCTAGAGTTTTCTAAACACACACTTTTTACTCTCAGAAATTTTTTTTTTGCACTAATCAGTTGGCAACATTGCCCTGTTTGAGAGTCCAAAAAGATTCTGAGGAGATGGAAGTACACTTTGGAAGTCTATGCATTTGGCTGTATGCGTACGCTAAGCGTTCGTGTCAACGCTGATCCTTTGTGCTTTTTTGCCTTAATTGGAGAACGACAGAAAAATTTATAGAGATATAGTGGCATTTGTACATGATGTACAAATGTACATTTCTGTGAGCACAGCTTCTTTTAAATGTCATGAGCACAGCCAAGCACAAATGTTTTTTTTTTAACATGATTATGAACGTTAATGTAATTTTACAGGCAGCTGTTCCCATTTAAAAGGTGATATGTGTAA
This sequence comes from Semotilus atromaculatus, assembly GCA_031834385.1. NCBI lineage: Eukaryota > Metazoa > Chordata > Actinopteri > Cypriniformes > Leuciscidae > Semotilus > Semotilus atromaculatus. The sequence goes on along the minus strand of JAULUF010000007.1, from coordinate 10,887,585 downwards.
TTGTTTTGATGTCAAAATACGTTCTCCTATCCCAGCTTAATATGGAAGGACAACCACAAGTAAGCCGTTTATCGGTTGATTTCCTTGAAAAGTGTAACACTGTGGCATTATCAAAACACTGGCTCAACCAATGTTGTGAGTTTGGGGCGTGGCTAACTGTTTGACTGACCAATGGCATACATGTGGGTATGTTTTGGTAACCAGCAAGTATTTCTGCAACTCTACAAATGACGATCTTTAACATGCAAATGATATTACCACAATAATACGCTTAAGTAATACATTTTGGAAGATGTTTTGTGTTGTAAGCTTTACCGCTGTAGTTACTGATCTAATTTCTTCATCAAACCAATCACCTCTTGCTCTTTCTCTCTCTCTCTCTCTCTCTCTCTTTCCATCAGATGGAACTTCTTTAATCAGATCTCTTTAATCACAGATATGCACTTTATCATCATAAACTCTAAACATATTTTATTTTTAACTTCAAATTAAGAAATATGCCTTGAGGCCTCTGCACTCCCAAGGGCTTATCATTTTCATTTTCTAAACACCTCAGATAACATCAAGACTACACGCAGGCATGTAAAAATCTCCTTGGGACGTGTCATTTTCTCTTTCTGTGCTGTGCGAAAGATTAAGGTCAGTTAGCAGTGTGATCTCTTTGACAAGAGATCTAAAGGTGAGATTCCCAAGACCATGTTGCCTCGGAAGTTCCAAACACTTTTTTTGAGGATCCCGCCAGAACGAGACTAGTCAAACAATCGACATTAATAAGTCCCGTCTTACATCCTGTCCACACTGACAACACTAATTTGTATGCGAGGGATTGGCTGACACTTTTGTCTGAGCTGCTTTGAGAAAAGAGGATTAGTGAGTTTGCATTGCTTTCATTTTTATAGTGTTTTACTGTCACAGAACCTTTTGAGCGTTACAGCGTTACCCCGATGTTTCTCTCTCATCAAAGTGAAACAGAGTAGTATTAAAACCTTGACTTCCCTCACCAAAGTGTGTTTTGAGGTTCTTGTGGGGGGACTTTTTTATTATTATTTCCTGAGATATGTTTGCTACCCTGGGTTGTTTATTTCTAACGGCTGTACATGTTTCCAATGAGATTAGTTTTTGATGGTGTGTCCTTTCTTTTCTTTGTTGACATTTGGATGATTGAAGTGGGTTTATTCTTTGGATGAATAGCAGGTCTTTTGGAGCGCTGAGGCAGAGGTGTCGCTCACTGTCTGGGGAAGGAAGAAGGAAAACAGTTTCGCTTAAGAGACTATTTTACAAGCAGATATCAGATTTTGTTTGGTGCCAGTATAAACTCGCAATCTATTGATACAAAGAGGGTGACATTTTGACTGCAGCCGCATTTACACTTTTGGCTCCTCAAGGGGTTAATCTCAATCACAGTTATTCAAATAACTATAATTGGATTTTTCAATCATCCTGAGAGAAGAGAATCATTTGTTTTTGTCTTGTATCGGTTTCTTTCGATGTCTTTAATGGAGGACCTTCTGGGTGGTGGGTTTGTTTGGATGCCTCATTCATGCTCTCTCTTCAGCGACGAAGCCAGAATATGTATGGCCATGCCACAAATAAAACCAACGAGAGGCTTTATTGTCTCACAATTAGCTAAAATTATCTTGACCTGAAAAAAAAATATATATACAGTATATATATACAGTATATATATATATATATAAAATTAAGACAGACTTTGGGCCCTATTTTAACGATCTGAAACGCAAGTATCCAAGCACGAAGCGCAAGTAACTTTGTGGGTGGGTTTTGGGCGCTGTTGCTATTTTACCGGCGGGATAAATGACTCTTGCGCCCGACGCAAGTTTAAAAGGGGTTGGTCTGAAGTAGCTTCATTATTCATAGGTGTGGTTTGGGCGTAACGTGAAATAAACCAATCAGAGCGTCGTATCACATTATCTTTAAGAGCATGATGAACGAGGTGCGCTTGTTCCATGGCGCAATACTATTATAACTATAACGGCGCATTTACCAGGCGCGCATCAGAATCGGTTCACAGCCGAGGAGATCGATGTTCTCGTCAGGGCCGTAAAAGAAAGATAAGTGACATTGGGGATGGGACAAACCCACCCAAATTAGCTTTGGTTATACATGAATATAATAATTTGGGTAAATATGTAAGCTTTATTCCTATTTTTACCATCGTCATGGACACAACAATGATTTCCCTCGTGTTTTAATATTTTTCCTTATAATAATGTATCATTTGCAAAAAGGAAAATGCATCTGTGTAGATGAGATAATCATCTACAGTGTATGCGCGTTGGTCACACTCTGTATTATGACCAAGCATGCACGTTAAAAATAGCGTTATGAACAACGCGCAACGCGCTACTGACTTTAGACTAGGTTTTTTTTTATCAGTGGCGCAATTGTTTTCTGGAACTGCAAAATAGCACTAGGGATATTGTTTGCGCCGGAACACGCCTCCTTTTTTGCGCTGAACCGCCCATGGAGCGCAAGTTCATTCTCTAGTTTACCGACGTGCGTCTGTGGAGGAAAAAGTCCCCATAGGGCCCTATAAGTGTTAAAGGTATATTTATTTGTCATTCTTAAATTTTGGAGATGATTTATTGTTTACCGAGTTTGATAATATTGTTGTGATCATCTTGTCTGGACGAGTTTTGTACGCTGAATTTAAAACATTAATCTCAATTCAATATTTCCCCGTAATTATGTGGTGAAAAGAATCGGTATAATAAGTGTACAATAAATACATTATTATCTCTTAAATGTCACTCTTAATCGTCTTGTTTGAACGTGTTCGTTTGTCTTTGGCTCAAAGCCACTTGCTTCACGGAAGCTTCACGTTTATTTCAAGTGAGTGAGATCAAATATTTCAACTCAAAATAACATTTTCCCAGACTAGGGCTGTAGTCAACCAAAGAAATCCTTAGTCGACCAAAGTCTTGTCCTGCGCAACGATTAGTCGACAAAAAAAAAAAAAGACAAAAAAAAGACGCGATGTTTTGATTGAACATTTTTAAACAATTGTCATAGAGCATTTATAAAACAACAACGAAAAAACGTCAAAAATACATAAAACTATAATAATAATACAATTCTTTGAAAATTAAGTGATTTTTTTTTTTTTACTGCAAAAAGTGAGGAGCACTGTCCTCCTAGGTCTATAGTAGCCTAACAGTCACAATCGCGCACCTAACCACACCACACGCTACAAAAATATAACTGCTATCTGCCACAATGAAAAATCCTAACAAAAGCTCTCGTTTATACAGGCTGTATATTCTTTAGGGGTGTAAATATTAATCGATTCGTATCGATCCATCGATTATACAGCCGACGATTCGATGCATCGATGCGTCCGCAAGAATATCGATTAATGTGTTTATTTTGCCGCCTGTCTATTTTCAGCATCAGCTCCGACATATGCGTACAACCTATTCCTAAACTGCGGGTGGCGCTAACCTCATTATTGTCTTCTACTTCACCCGCTTCACACGCGTTACTTACGTTTCACAGTCTATCTATGTTCACACACATTGTTGAGTCTGACTTTCAAGAGCGATGGAACCGTCAGAGCGAGCTGGCAATGAAAGTGAAATGTTACACACTCCAGTCGGCGTCAAGTCAAGGGTGTGGAAGTATTTCGGCTTCAGGAAAACAGATGTTGCCGTTTGCAAAGAAGTCTGCTATAGTGTAACATACACATTATGTGAATAGAATACTGTGGCGAGTGTACTGTGGTGAGTGTTTAATGAACGTCACCTGTGAGACGTTCATTAACAGAACGTCTCGCATCTCTCACGGAGGAGCGGAAGCATAAAAAGAGGAGCGACGAGCTGAAGATCGAGAGACCGGTGCGTCTCACAGGTGACGTTCATTAACACTCTCACGTCGGCCGCGTCCTGCTCGCCACAAATGTTGTTTTTGTATTCTCAATAAAAGGCTAATAATTATTATTTTTTTATTTATTTTTGCCGTTATCTCACGTCGGCCGCGTCCTGCTCGCCACAAATGTTGTTTCTGTATTCTCAATAAAAGGCTAATTATTATTATTTTTTGTTGATTTATTTGAAACTAGATATCATGTACAAAAAAAATCGATTATTGAATCGTATCGAATCGAATCGAATCGTATCGTGGGAAATTCTGAAGTATCGAAAATAATCGAATCGTTGGCTTAAGAAATCGGTATCGTATCGAATCGTCATTAAGGCTCCGATTTACACCCCTAATATTCTTTACTTTCAAAGCTATGGGTTAACTTTTGTCCAGCCGATCTAGGCGTTTTAAAACAAACACACAAAAAACCCAAAGAGCCTAAAAAACAATCCTAATAATAACAGGCTGAATTGTAGGACCGCATATAGGTTTATTTTCGTTTTGTTACATTATTTAGCCTATTTTCAAATGCGTCAAGTGTACAAATAAAAACAAAAACATATCAAGAAAACGCAATCTATTGTGTCGGCATGATAAAGCCGTTAAAGGGACTGCTCACGTCTTTTGCGCGCTCAAGTTCGATTTCAAATGTAGGCGCGCGGTGTGCGCGCTCATGATGGAAGCAACGCGGTCGCGGTGCGAGTGCGACGCGCTCTTTTTTTTCCAAGTGCGTCCATGCCGCATCGAGATAAAAACATATAGTGTATAAAAGCATAAAAACCGAAACAAGTAGCGTTCTAACTGAATGAATACAGCTAAACTACCTATATCCCTTACTGAGCACGAAGCAGCAGCGCAGCCAGCCACAGGTGCGATTGCGAACCGAGTGTTCTATGTGTGTGTGCTAAACTGTGGCGCTGTTACAAAATAGCCTAAATTAAAGCATTTAAAGTTGGGGATAAACCATAGGCTAATTATATTTAGAATACAGTAATATATAACTGCTTATAAAGGAATAAATATCAAGGAGTAAATCATTGAAAAATTCTTTCTATTGGTAAAAAAAAAAAAAAAAAAAAAAAATGCAACTGGTCGACCAATAAGAATGTCAGTCGACCAAGACGGCATCGACCGATTAGTCGACTAAACGACTAAAGTTGACAGCCCTATCCCAGACGTAGTTTTGGTATTCAGGTCAAAGTTAACTTGTCTTGCGTTCGCTGTAACAGTTGGTTATGGTCACACAAGACGATCGGCAGATTTAAAGTGTTTCTATACATGAATATCAGTCACGTGACTTCTTATGTCATCCGCTCTTTTTCCAGTTGACTGCCGCCATCTTGAGTAGCTACCAAATACTGTCTATGGTACTGACAAGCCTATTATCTTTAGTCTTGTTAGAAAACAAACAACAAAATCACTATCTTGAAACATTATTTGACTTCTTTTTTTTTAATTATTGTATGGAATAGAATAGCTCCTGCAGCAGGTGCATTAGCACAACAGGTAGCATAAAGCTACTTTTACTTAAAACTCACTTTAAAACCCCATCGAGTATTTGTATCATATTCCGGTCGCGGCTTAAATTGGTTTCAATAAGTCAAACAATTTTTTTTAAATATGTTATATTTAGCATTTTATACGAAGCTATGGGCTATCCTTACCTAGCATGCATGTAAACATCCTTGAAAATACCCCAATCGCAGGAAAATCACACACAAATCACATACTTCAAATCGTGCATTTATTAGCTTCTTGTTTCAAGTGAAGAGATGTTACTTTAGCTTTGTTATCACGGATGTCAGAATGAGGAGGCAGGATAGTGGTCACGTTGAACTACGTAAGATGATTGACAGCTGTACAGCGCGTGCAGTGAGCACGCGCTGTGAGATCATAATTTGACGCAAATCAGGAAGAGGAGACAGATCTCGCTGCATTCGCTGTTTGAGCTCTTCAGATCTCATAATTCTGTATGACGAAATATTTTACAAACATGTGATAATTAATCATTATTTCTCCAAAAATGCGCACCATTGGACTAAGAGCCATGGCGGATGCTGTATATTGCATGTATTTGAACACAAATAAACCTGAGAAGACGTGAATGAATGCTTTATGAGCGATGATTTCTATTCAAAATAACGAACGTTACAGATTTATGTTGCGACTGCCGTATCAATCTTGCCGAATCAGGTACTCAAGATGGCGGGCAGACAAGTTTTAGAAGTGAGTGACGTCAGCGAGGAGACGTTGGTGACATCATCTGATATTCATGTATTGCAGCGACTTTTTATGTGCATGTTCTGCAGACAGGGCGACTTCTGCAGAAGTTTCCCTCGGGACTTTTGTAAAAGCCAAAATATGACCACACCTCAGATTTGTCCTCTTAAAAGGCTGAAAAATCTCCAGAGCACGCTCACTGCCATTTGCCATTCCTTCCCAAACAGTGCCGCTGCTAGCCATTTTGGTGCCCTAAGCATAATTCCTTTATGATGCCCCCCCCCCCCCCCCAAAAAAAACATTTTCATTTAGCATTTTCATTTATGTTTCATACCCCAATGAGGGTATGATTTATAAAAATAAAAAAAAATTTTTTAAGTAACACTTTAGTTTAGGGTCTAATGCTCACTAACTAGTTTCATTATTTTATGTTTCATCATGGTTTTATCATCACCGTGGTCCCGAATTTGAGGCAGGTTAGTTAGGAGGGTTCGGGGTTTCCCCGAGAAAATTTTGGATTTCTCTGAACTACAGATGTGCATTTTAAGATGTTGTGAAGGCAAAAAAAAAAACAAAAAAAAATTCGATAACAACAGCTTTAAAACCATGTCAGTGGGCAGCTGATTATTTTTCTCTCCTCATCAGCATCACACTCTTTTTCACTTTGTTTTTATCTTGCCCTGTCTCTTCCCCTCCTAAAGTTGTGTTTTTTTTATTTACTAAAGGCTACAATTTGTATTTTATTCTCAATATGTACACATTCATTATTAATCCTGTGCCTAACATGATGAAAACGGCTTTGTTCATGTTTCTTGTCCCCTCACAATGACAGTAGCCTAAACTATTACACTAGGCTACATGTTACATAGGCCTATTTTCAGTTCAAAATGGCGAAATTAGACAAAACTATATTAGTTTGCCTAATTATTTTTTGTCATTCGTTTAACATTTATGACCTAAAAAAACTGACAAATATGAAACGTTACGTTTAGCTACTTACATCTTATCTCGCACTTGACCGTACACTGAAGCGTCGAGTTGCACTGTTAAAATTCGCGCTCAGCGTCTGTGAACATAAAGCCCGCCTACTTTGATTTGATTGGTCATCTCAAATATTCTGACATTGACGAGCAGTGACGGACCAATGAGGCTCAGATGAACACACACACACCCTGTCCTCTCTGTTTCTGACGTGCTCTAGCTCTGCTCGGCGCTGCGGATTGAAGATGAAGAACGCGCTGAATCTGATTATAACAAGAAGTTTGATGATTGATTTTTCATTAGGCTATTTTTGGTGCCCCCTCAGCACTTGGTGCCCTACGCACAGCGCGTGATGCGCGTGGTGGGAGCGGCGGCACTGTTCCCAAATAAAAAAAAAAAACAACAACTTTGCGCACCTGCGTCAGACTGTGGACAGGATTTATAGTGAGTTATTAAAATCGCGATAATCAAACACCGGTTTTGATGATAATTAAATTTTAAACGATAATACTAACCGTGGTTTATAGTGAAACCAGTAATTGTCCCATCCCTACATTACTGTGTGATGACCTCATATCATTTTCGTGTTCAGAAAGACATATTATTATATTATAAAGAAAGATTTATAATTTTTCTTGACGTTGGTATGTTTGTATATTTAATTATTCTAAAATATTATTCAAAGCACTTTGTGGTTTATTTTTATTGTGGTGTTACCACTATAGACCTTATGTCAAATACAGAGACATTTAGAGTCAATTTTGAAGCAACTTTATAAATAGTTACTGCCATTAAAATAAACAGAATTCTTTTTTAAGACAGGATGGCAGAATTTTACACAATAGCCTGACAGTCTGACAAGAGAAAGGTGCTGTAGAATACCTAGAAGGTTTACCTTCCTCTGTTTTGAAAGAGCATATTAATTGACAGTGAACCACCACAAAATTGGATTTTCATTATGATGGGAAAACTGACACTTTCAAAAATGCTTGTGAACATTTTATCATTAGCTTTTTGTCAGAAGGCAATTTGGCTGCTCCATAGAGATTAACAATACCTCAAACACCACAAATCTTATTCATGAACATAACTTATTCGAATGGCTTTGTCTGCTCCATAATGTGGGAATAAGACTCTACACGGAGAGGAGTGGGACAAGCAGATGAATACTGTAAAAACACTGAATTGCATGACTTTTACACATAAGAGAATCTGTTGTAATGATGACTTTAAGGTACTTGTCGCTGTGATCAAGGGGTCAGGGTTTTTCTGGTTAGCATGGTCCTCTCAGCCTCTGCTGGTAGATGCCATCAAAATCTGTGATTTCTGACATAATAAAAAAGTTGTTATGATGTTATGCATGGTCAGAAATGAACTTTTCTACTAAGGGGAAATATTTGCCCCCTGGAAGTGATTTGCTGGAGCATTTATACCTTTGTATGGGCAATTTTTCATTTCCTTTATTAAATGTATTTGTGTTGTTATTTTTTTATGTCAAATATTTAAATGTAATCAATTAATTAAATCAATCAATTAGACTGCTGTAGTCTGTTCCCAGTAAAATTTGATCAACATCATTGAAAGCCATCGTTACAAAAAAAGCCAAAGTGACACAGAAGCTGCCTCGGACATGGCATGTTTATTTACACTCACACAGACTGTTTAATCCTGCTTAAACATGTTATAAAGATATTTACACATCAATTGCATAATGTTTAGTTTAATGTAATTTGAAATAGCCTACATAAAGTTTTTAAATAATAAAATTAAACAATTAAGAACTCATTACAAGGCTGCAATTTGACAAATAATTATTGGCCTTGATTGAAATACTGAGTATTATGTTGATTAACGGAATATATTCCAAATGTTTTTGTGGAAAAGGCACAACTAGGCTCGCTCTAGTTTAATTGTGCAGGGGCCTTTTTTTTTCTTTTTTTTAGGTAGCATAAATTTGGCTTTTTTTCATCTTGGTGGCATTTTTTGCTCCAGTATGGCAGAATATTGAATTTGTGCTCACTTCTTGTCACTACTAACTACTAGTATTTCTACTCTATTTCTTTTCTGTTTATTAAAAAAATAAACTTGCTATGTGTACTGTGCTAGACTAACTGGGACTTGGTTTTACTGCTTTTATTGTTTTCCTCATTTGCAAGTTGCTTTGGATAAAAGCATTTTTGTCTGTTTTGGTGGAATTTTTGCCCCAAGCCCCCATTCATTTCTGTGTTATGTTGTGATGTTATGTAATGTTATACGTACGCATTGGTTGATTAGGTGTGGTGTGGGGTGCGTGTGTATTATACGCTTGGGTAGAATTAGTGGTGTGGGGTGAAAAAGTATTACACGCAAATGAACTGCGTATCAAATGCACGGGAAAAACTGCGTCTCATATGCACGTAAAAACTGATTTTCGCGTATATATTACACGACAATACACCATGTGTGTTATAGAGACGCATTTACGTGAGAACAGGCTGATACTACAGGGCCGTTGAATGCTTGAATCTGATTGGTTGACGAACGTTCTAAGGTGTGGGATTATTTTCAGGGAAACGCACGGCTAACATAGTTCCAGGCGGGTCTTGACTGCATTGTTCCATATCACTTCGCGTAGTTGACTGTAATAGCGGAAAATAGGATACAATTCACAACGAAAAAACATGCAGCCCCATGCACTTGATCTGCCATTTTTGATGTCTAACTTCACAATCAATGGAAACATGCAGTTTAATTTGAATAAATAAAGTATATAGTCCTTTCTAAAATCAATATAAAATTAAACTGAATATATAAATAAATAGATTTTCCTGCTGCACAGGTTTTTATAAGTATTTCAGATAATATACATTTACATTTATTCATTTAGCTGACGCTTTTTTAACAAATATAGGCTATAACAAATAAATAATTGTTGATCAGCCTACTTGTTAAAAGGGCTTTGTGTTTCATTTATTAGCCTTGTCTACTGTCAATGATAGAAAAAAAGAATGAACAAATTAATTAAAACGAATTGAATTAATAAATAAATAATAATATTGACACAAATGCTTTTTTGTCTCATTATTGCAACATCTCTCTCTCTCTCACTCTCTCACTCTCTCTCTCTCTCTCTCTCTCTCTCTCTCTCTAATTGCATAAAGCCAGGGACACACTTACTGTAAGGCCTACTTATGACTGATGATGCCCAAACGCGTGTTCAGCGCGTTCAGTCTGTGTTCACAGTCGGTGTTTAAAATCTGCTGCAGTCGATGGAAACAGGCAGTCTTGAAGGGTTCAGCCAGTCGTTAAGTGTGTCCCCAGCATTAGTCTGCTATCAGTGGCTCAGGCTTCCGTTACTAACTCTAAAATGACGTTTTGGAATTAGCAACGGAGGCATGGGATTAGATGCGTAAGAAATTAGTTCTACATACAAGAGCGTTTTAATGACAAAAACTTTGACAAACGTCTTGAAATACATCATGTGAGCAATGTTTCGAGGTGTGGTACCTGTGGTATAAGCGGAATAATTGACGACGGGCCGTTGAATTATTAGAAAAATAATGCACGCATTACCACCTCGGGTGTGCATTCTTTTTCTAATAATTCAACGGCCCGTCGTCAATTATTCCTTAATTATGTTACGCTACATTACCTATATGTTATGTTCACATACTTCTAGCTAAGCAAAAGCTTCTTCTTTAAGTATTTTAGTATTTTAGGCCTCCTTGGCTGTGATAAACCACGACGAATCATTCTTAACACACATTTTAGTTCTTTCTAAGCGTTCTTTCATGCAAGGTTTATGTACAGCTTGCGAGCTTAAATGTTACTTTCACCCACAGAATTGCCTCCATGTAAAGGGCCTCTGTGTTGTTTCTCAAGTCTTGATTTTTCCCAGCGGTGGATGTATTTCTGACAGGACTGCAATGTAATTTGCACCGCGGCTGCCAGAGGGGGTCGTAGATAGGGTCAATATCCCAGCCTAATTTGTCAGGAATCATCAAGTAAGGCTGATCAATAATTTTTGACCCCTTCCAGAAAGGCTCAAACACAAAGGTATAAAGCACTTCCTGGCCTGAAGCGATGGGAGTTTGACAGCATCCATATCAAGCTAAAGTGCATGTGTCACTGTGGGGAGTTTGGTATTTATGCAGTGCTGTAAGTCCCACAGATAGTGTCAGAGTGCCTGAAAGGATCGAGCAATGGAAGAAAGGATAGACTGGATTTGATGGTGATAACATTTGAAGGTTTGTGTGCGTGGAAGTGCATGTTTGTGAGAGTCATTGTAGTTGTTGTAGAGACTGTCTGGTTGCTAGCAGTCCTGTCAATCAATGTGGACTACAGGCTCGGCTACATGAATTTTGAATTAAAACAAACAGCACCCAAAATAGATAACTCTAAGGTACCACGTTTCATCTTTCATGAGATACAGCGTCTGAACCAAAAGCTTCCAGAGTCCAAACACTCTAATGGCCCGATATCAGATAAAAACACGAGAAAGCCACTAGGCAAATGTTCAGCAAATAATGTAACTTCTAGCTTATCTTGAGCATACAGTTTGTTTGCCAGTGGTAATGGTTTGTTGCATTATGTGGCTAAAAGCACCATTTCCCAGTCCAGCCTTGCAGTCGTGAGAATTGTTTGCAAAAACCATCCTGAGTGGAGGAGAAGAATAGAAATGAATAATACATGTATTAAACAGATTTTTTGTATTTTGCAGGTGATCTTTGCACTCTTAGAAGTGCATAAAACAACCAGTGCGCTGACTGAATATAGCTTACTCGTGGACACTCTGGCTTTCATCCGTGTTTTCCCAGGGCTGTGCACAATAGGGTCCTGAGTTTCATCCTCATGTAATTGACTCATATTTCATGTGTTGGAGTTTGAAGTATCTAATGATAAGAAAGCAATGATAGCAGATAGAGCTTAAAGGGGCTGTTGCTGTTTAAAAACATGTATTTGTTTATATGCTAATTAGTGAATCCCCTACGAACCGTGCATATGTTAACTTCAGTCTACATACATAAAACATAACTACATTTATTATCTGGTCTTAGTGCATGACTGTGCTTAGGGAAATTTTATATTGCATATTAAATGTTACACCATTGGTGGAATTGTGCTTTATTACTGCTGCTTTTATTTTTATTAAAAAATTATACATATATTTATGTAAAATTGTAGTTGAAATGTCAAGCAGTGACAGGAGTGTCCTCTACTCTGACATTACATATATGTATAAACTGTTCAAAAGTTTGGGGTCAGCAAGATTTTTTAATGTTTTTGAAAGCCCCACCAAGGCTGCATTTATTTGATCAAAAATACAGTAAAAATAGTAATATTGTGAAATAATATAATATTTTTCTGCAGCCATTACCCCAGTCTTCAGTGTCACATGATTCTTCAGCTAATTTGGTGCTCATGAAACATTTCTTATTATTATTATTGGTGTTGAAAACAGTTGTTCTGCTTAATATTTTAATGGAAACTATGATACTTTTATTTTCATTTTTCAGTATTCTTAGATGAATAGAAAGTTCAAAAGAAAAAAAAATTGTAATCTTATAAATGTCTTTGCTGAATCCTTGCTAAATACAATAATTAATTTAATTTAAAAAATATCATAGGGTAGATCTGTCACAATTATAGACACACACTTCATCTAAAAGCAATTAGACAACATTTTCTAATTTGTGCATAATTATTTGATTTTGATTATATTTTTTGACCTCATCATTTTTTTTAAACACTACGTGGAATATTTGTAGCCTACTTTTAAAAATTGTCACAAATGTTTAAGTGAACTGCAAAAAAAATTGTTAAAAGCTAATGAACATGTTATTTGTAAGCATATCTATACAGATCTCAGCACAGCATGATTGAGAAGTGAAGATGCATTACAGAGATTCACAGACATTTGCAGGTTTTTTCATTAGTTGTCTCCAGTTACACGATGAGGAGGGGGAAGAATGGACAAATGGACAGATTATACCAGCACTGGCTGATTCAGCAGCGAAGCCTTGTGTTACTGCTCCAATTCATGGTACTCATTATTTACGCCACCCATGGGATGCTTGTTGATGAAGGAGGCAAAGACACCGAATCTCCCATGTTTACTCCACAACAGATGTGTTTCCTTTTTGTTTTTCCAGAGGATTCTCAAAGAGCTTGATGACGTCTTTAGCACACTGCGATCTAATCAAAACCCAGTAGGCATAATTATGTGCTGGAAATAGTGCCGTTTAAAATGCAGCACAATGATCAATCGATACATTGGGTCAATTACAGGCAATAACTTCACGCTTCCCTGCTCTGAAACAGGCAAGGCTGAGGATGAAACGTGCTTTGAGGGGAAAGAATGTTTAGAATCATTGAAATTTCAAAAGTAGACTAGACTGCACATAGGTATCACAGAAAATATGTCTCTTTTTTTAAGAAAGTCCACAATGTAAGTGCCGCCTGTGCTGAAAAGTGCACCACAAGGGAAGCAAAATGAAATGTCTTTTTGTTGTTTATGCGTTGTCTGCCGCAGTTTTGTATCAAAAAGAGTTCCTGCTGTGTTGGTGGTGTTTAGGTGAAGCTCAAGGCCAGAAAGAGACACCGTCGAGTCTTATTCACTACCAGCATGTCAGGTGAACTCCTTCTGTGTACAATATTGAAATGAGCGTTTACTCAGCACAGAATCAGAAATTAGCTCATTTTTATCTCATCAGACCATCACACGTAGTGTTAGGCTCTATTTATGATAATCCATTCTTGGGATTTCAAACCCATTATCATTATCACAGCAGAAACATGATAAACATTTTGTGTCAAAAATAACAACCTCCCTCAGTACCTCAAGTTGTAGCAAGGTGATTAACTCAAAACTGATCAGACAGTTACACAGACACTTGACTTTCTCCAAGTGCTATTCAATTTTGACTCATAGTGGCAGCTCTTTCACTATGTGTTTGTTCTGTCAATTGCTGTTCACATTGTAATTACAGGCGTAGAGTTTTTTTTTTTTATTCTGTGCTCAAAATAATTTATTCCCATTGTTGGAAACTCTTTGTACAGTTTCTTATTGTTTCTTTTTATTTACTTTCTTTCAAAAAATGCCATGCCACTCAATACCATGTTTTATGGACATGGTATTCTTTGAAGTACCTCGTAAATACCATCATAAATGAATAATAGAGTGATTCAAATTTTAAACAAATGAATTGCATGATATTCTGATTAATTAATCAAATTGTATAACAATGAAATTGGAATAAACTGTATCTGTGTGAGAAAAGCCGCTAAACTGAGGAAATTCAGTGAACTTTAGAAGTGGTTACTGTCTTTATCTGTCATGTCTTGTCTTGCTGTTCAGACTGACTTTTTTGGTCGTGTTAAGTTCAAATTAATTAAATACGGAAAAACATGTCTCGAGACCCCTGCGTTCTATTCCATTTTGTTTGCGCTCTTTCCAGCTGTTTTTGAATTCAATAACGGTGTGAACACCCCCTTACTCATTCTGTGCAGCTTAATTATACTAAATTAATGTGTTAAATTGACAGCCCTAATGAATAAATCTTTGCTCTCTTTCTCATACTGTTTCATTGCAAAATTCTGGTTTCATGGATAAACCAAAAGAACTTTGCGCATTGCATTTAATCTACTCCAGTACCACATAAAAAACAAAGTACAGGTGAAACTCGAAAAATTTTAATATCATGCAAAAGTTGTAATTTTGATGATTATGGCTTACATCTTATGAAAACCCCAAATTCAAAATCTCAGAAAATTAGAATATTACATGAAATCAATATAAAAAAAGGATTTTAATGAAATTTTAACGGCCCTCTGAAAAGTATAATCATGCATATGTATATAGTTATAATATATTAGTTTCACCTTTTAATTTGAATTACTGAAATACATGAACTTTTGCACGATATTCCAATTTTTCAAGTTTTACTTGTATATGAATATTTAGGTTGTCAGTCGGTTCTTTTTTCAATCAAATTTAGTACATGATGTTCATATTAATATAATTCATATTAATTAACCTGATTATATAACCTCATATTGACTTACGTGATATCACATGTATCAATATTTCCACAAAAAAAGCAAAACCAACGTGAACAGGATCATATACTCCCAATGTGCTGCTTAATTGTGCTAAATGAATGTATTAAATTAACTGCCCTAATAAATTTATAAAGCTTTCCTTCCTTTGAGTTAAGGAAAGTACTCCAAGCAAAGTTTTCTAACCTCCAAGTACACTCATCGCAATAATGATGCCAACCGGCCCAATGTTTGTGCGAAAGCAAGCCGAGGAAAACAAAACGTTTTTCATGTTTGTTCTATTATGAGGCAGGGAATTAGGTAGTTTATCATATGGAGAGTAGAAACGCTGAAAGAGGACTTAAAGGGAATATTTGTCAAATCCAAGATTGGAGATGTGGGATTTACGCCAGTTTGCCAAGGACTCGGCAGAAGCTTAGGCCTGCGTGGAGAGGCTTTCTCTGGAGGCAGTAGAGGGAACAATAGGCCACTGATTGATGGTCAAGGACATTGAACCCTTCTCTCGAAGCCAGAGAAGACTAGCCTCCAGGGAGAAGGGCTGCAGCCAGCCATCGTCTGTGCAGATTACCTGGAGATATGGCCACCCTCACATAACCGCCAATGAGATGATTGCTTTCATTTAATCATGTAAACTGCTGCCAGTGCTGTGTTAGGGAGTGATGATTCTGAATTGTCCCACCAGTACACATCAAAACAGTTGACTTTACGTTTGTCGAATATGGTTTATTTTATTAAATAATGAACCAACATTAATGATGCTAAGGGCCATCAGATTTGTGCAAAATTCTGAATTTAAGAATTGCTCATGAGAGCAACAGTTCATGAGTTTGAATTTGAATGAAATTGGTCATGCTTCACAGGAAGTTAAATGGAATTTGAGTTGGAATGACAGGATGTGAATTATGTCTCACAGAAAATTAAACATAATGGCATTTTTGAAAAGTTAAGTGTTCTTTCACCCTGGTCCATAAATATGTCTGTCTGGCTGTCTGCAGCCTATAAATCCTTATATAATTTTTTTTTTCAATGCAAATTACGAACAAGGCTGTCGATCCAACATTTAAATTTTGTCTTGAAAAACGTTCCTTTTTGCCTATTTGACTCATTGATATTATGACAAATTCTTTCAATTCAATTTATCTGCACTACCATTCCAAAATTTTGAGTTGGTAACATTTATTAATGTTTTTTTAAAATAAGTATCCTATGCTCAACAAATACAGTAATAACAGTAATATTGTATTTATTATTATTATTATTATTATTGTTGTTGTTTTATTATTTCAATTTAAAATAACTGCACTGTGGAAAATTATTGTTGGTTTAACCTAAAGTAATTTACCTGGTTGCCTTTCAATTTTGGGTTCATTGAAATAAAGTTAATCCAATGAAGTAGATTGGTTTAATAAATAAAAAATTAAAAATATTATGTTATCTGAACCACATTAATTGATTTGACAAAAGATGAAAAGTTGTGATAGCAAATCATGAAAGTAATTTCTATGTATTGTAAAATATAATTCATTCCTTTGATGATAAAGCTGAATTTTCAGCATCATTACTCCAGTCTTCAGTGTCACATTTATTCTAATATAATATACTGATTTTGTGCTCAAGAAACATTTAGAATTAGTATTAATGTTGAAAATGGTTGTGCTGCTTAATACTTTTGGCGTATGCATAATACTTTTTTGGGGGATTCTTCAATGAATAGAAAGTTCAAAATAACATAATTTACTGTATTTAAAATAGAAATCTTTTGTAACATTACAAATGTCTTTACTGTTTTAATGTGTCCTTGCTGAATTAAACTTTTCATTTCTTTAATGAAAAAAATGCACCGACCCCAAACTTTTGGATGTTAGTGTACTTTCAATTATTCATTAAAATGACTGTTTTCTACCTCAAATTCAGTTCAAATGTAGGAATTGACTAATCAGAAGCCAGAACCAAAACTATCCATTTTATATTAATACAGTAATAATGGAAACTGTGGAAATAGTCTTATTATAACTGTAACTTGTTTTATCACAGCATAAGAGCGGCACAATGAGGGAGAGTGTTGAATGGAAGGATGAAATTTATTAAGCAGCTTAACGATGGGTCTTGTACCAGTTAAAAGGAATGGTGGAGCTCGAACTAGCAGCTGATTATAGGGTAACAGCCCCTCTTTTTATTCTGCACTGTTTCACCAACATTATGCCTTAAAACTTGAGCTGTTAACTAAATCAACTCAAAAAATGCACAATGGAGGAAAGAGGGAGAGCTCTCATTTGCTTTAATTGGAGTCTAGGACATATATACATTGGCTTTGAGGAAACTTGTCTGTGGTCTTAAGCCGGTCTTCGGCGATCATTATGAAGGATTATAATACGTGTACTCTTCATAATCATACGAGGCATTTTGTGTGCTTTAGACAGAGTGTATAACCATGATTTAGACGCGCATGACTGATTACCTCCTGATCCGAAATTAATGAGGAAATTGATGCTCTTGCATCTCAAGATATGCCGTCTTTAGACGGTTAATCCGCCGATTGTTTTTTGGTGCGAAATGTCATCTCAGTCTTAATACCTGCACTAACTTCACTCATATGTCTGTGGGACCGCCATTTTGTTGCAAAAGCCACCGCAATAACCCCTTTTCTCACTGTATTTACACACTTTAGACCTAAAGCAGAGTAATCACAAGGAAGCCACTGTCTGGGTGGGGAGGGTTTGAGTTAATTAAAATGGCAAGTGCAGTAACAACCTGCACTGTCACAACAACAGACTGATTTAGACGCAGTGGGATATTAAACGGCTCCCTAACTCACACAACGCAGCCAGGCAGGTAATATTGGTGCTTTTCTTAATTGCTTCTAGTGCCAGATGATAGGATGTTTCTGGCACGACCCTGAATCATCGCTGACGTTACAGTAGCTATAAGTCCAATGTGGGCGGTGGAAAGAAATATACTGTAGGGACAAAGCCTTTCATCCTTTACCGTTCACAGGCCATACGGCTTTGTTTGTTTTTTGACAAAGGGTGCTTATAGTTCGATACTGCAGCAGGTGCCTATAGCCCAAATGATTCTGTTCCACTGGTAGCGTGCACACTCTGTGGCTCTGGCAAAGGGGCCAATGCAGGATGTGAGCTGTTTCCATGGTTACCGGCTCCGCTCTCTCTGCCTAGCAAAAACTGTGTCATTATCCGGTGCTTTGGATGGAGGCAGAATGAAGCCGCAGTGTACAGGGCAGTTCGCTCTTCTCGTTTCCTCCCCGGCCTGACCATGCATCTCACGCACATCATCACAATTTGCATCCTATTCTATCTCATATAGCCATTTCTGATATTCTAGGCTTCCCATTGCATGTGGCTGTAATTTTTTGGTATAATATTTATAAGCAACACCAGTAATTTAAAGCCATAAAAGCTGGAATGGAAGCGCAAATGGATGTGCGGCTTTTCATCTGAGCTTTGAGCTCCCATTTTTTGCAATTCGGGAGAGGACTTGTCACAAAGCAATTATTTTATCAACCTTCCATGCACAAACATACTTATTACTGTCAGATGTGCTATTTGATGCTGTGATTCAGCCTTATTGTGGTTTTGAATGCGGGGAAACAGTTCGCACAAATGAATCCATATCATAATGACTCTATTAGATGTGTATTTGCAAACAACAAAAGCATTGGAAAAATTGCTGGATGTAAAATGAAGTCAGTAGTTCCAGCCAGGACACATAATCTTGTGTGTGTGTGTGTGTGTGTGTGTGTGTGTGTGTGTGTGTGTGTGTGTGTGTGAGTGTGTGATGTACTAATCTCCTTAGGTAGGCCAGTGTCTGTCATTAACAGAGCTGTGAAATAAAAACTCTCATGAAGATGAATGCCTGTACACTCTCACACCTGTTCTGAAGCGCCTCTCCTGAGTACTAGACTCAAGTTGTTTTGCTTCGGGGACAGACCTGAAGGCTTTCTGCCATTGAGATCGGTGTTGACTGTGAAAATATGAGCATACCGAACGTCAGCACAGGCATATCAGTGGCGTTTGCTAAGGCACTATTGCTCATACTTGGAGATTAAATTTTGCCTCGTACCATGCCACGGACATGAATAATACTTTTTTTTTTTTACTATCGACCATTGAGCAACTGCACAGCAACATACAAAGAACCACCCAGAATACCTTAGCAGCTGCATAGCAACTCCCTGGCAACCACCCAGAACAGTGGTGTGCACGGTTTAATCACTTCTTTAATCACTTATATAAAGTCATATTGCAGTGCTCTCCGAACCGCGGTTTCAACCGAGGGTGATCACCTCATCCATTCCCACACCTCCCGGAACACAATATCAACCGAGGGGGAACAACCCCCCACCCCCTGGAGCGCAATTTCACCCCTGCCCTAGAATCTGCAAAGAATCCACTCAGAACATCTTAGCAAAACCTCAACAAACTCCCTTGCAACCACATAGCAATGTGCCAAAAACCACTTGGAGCACCTAAACAACTGCATAGCAACACCCTGGCAACCACATACGGTAGCAATGTATAAAATATCATTCAAAGTACCTTAGCAACACCTCAGCAACCTCCCAGAACACACTTGAACCCACATAGCAACGTGCCAATATCCACTTGGTGCACCTTTGCATCTGCATAGCAATGCCCTGGCAACTACCTAGAACACCTAGCAAAGGATACAGCAAGTTGCTAATAACAGAGCATCTTAGCAGCTACATAGCAATTCCCTGGCAACCACCCAGAACACCCTTGATATGGCATAGCAACATGCTAAGAAATTAAAGTACTTTGGTGACCATCCAATAGACCCTTGCAACCACATAGCAATGTGCCAGTAACCACTAGGTGCACCTTAGCATCTGCATAGCAATGCCCTGGCAACTACCTAGAACACCCTAGCAAAGGACGCAGTAATGTGTAAGAACCACTCAGCACACCTTAGCAACTGCATAGCAACCACCCAGAACAACCTAGAAGCGTTATGTCAGCAAGTTTTTGCATATATTTTCAAATAAATCTTATGCAAATGTATTTTCCTAATAGATAAAACAGATTTGATGTGCTCTAGGCTCAAAAGTAATACTATCAAGTCTTTGAGATGAATTGTTATGCCCTCTTATTTTTAAGTACCCAGCGTGGTTTTAAAACAAGGCGTCTTATTGAAGGACTCCTTCGGGCATCCGAGCTCGTCGTGAGTCTTGATTTGAGAGTGTGAAGGCAGGCAGCGTGAGCTCAGCTCATATGAAAAGGGAGGAGGTACTGCTTGACTGAGACTATGACTTGCTGCCAGTAGTGAGAGAGAATCTGCTAATCAGCGTGTGTCTCTGCTCTGTTGTTTACAGCACCCAACACCGCTCCGTATGGAAGTAAAGGATGCGCTGAAGTCCTGCTGGCCTGCCGGTACCTGATCCTGGCTCTCTCTTCTCTCGTCAGCGTTTACTAGCCCTGAGGACGGCCATACACAATGACTGTAAAGAACCCTTTTGAGCATTTACAGATCCTTTGACATTGCTGATGGCAGGATCCAATCTGGTACAGTGTGTTTGGAAAGCAGCAAGGGATTTTAATCAGCATTGCTTATGTTGGGATGGTAATTTTCTTCTGTGGTGTTTGTCATCATGTAAATACATGCGGTTTTAGGGGATTTATTTTCTTTCTTTTGTCGTCTTTTCTTTTCTTGATTTCGCACTTTGTGAATCGGCACACAGATTGTCCCCTTCAAACACTCTAAATTTAGCTAAAATCATTCTTTGGAAAAGTGAGGGTGTGTGACATTAGTGTCTTTGTTATTGAAAAAAGAGAGACGCCCTAGTGTGCCACCTTGCTCTCCATGCTGGTACATCATTCACATACCCATAAAGCGGGCAAAGTGTTTAAATAATACGGTTTTTGGTGAGCTCATTTAAATCCAGTGAACCACGAAACATTGTTTAAGATTTCACAAAGGGAGATATTTTGAAATTGATATCAAAAGTAATACAATCAAAGGCAAATTGAACAATTGAAGAGCAGCTTTAGTTTAATACTCTAATGTGTATGAAATATGATTATTCATTTTCTGGACCAAAACTGCAGCCATACCTCAATGGTTTAGACCTCTGGGCTATAGACCCCAATTTCATTTAACTGAATTAAGCAGAGTAAGATCATAAGCCTTTCTAGTTATTCTAGAAATACATGATTTAGTTGTTTTACTGCAGGAAAAAAAATCATAGATTGCACTCTCGAGATTAAAATATGCATGTAGTATGAGATAAATTTAAATTTACATCTTGTAAAATTATTTGTGAACCTAACTGTCAAATTAAAATGAGATGCATACAGTGGCCAAAAGGTTTTGAAGTGAATAAAGATGTCCCTTCTGCCCTGGGGGTCTTAAAAATCAGAGCTATACTATGAAAAAGGAATAGGAAAATATTCAGTGTTGCATTTGATGCTATATTAAATAAGATATAAAATAACAATAGCGCGTAAAAGACATTAAGCAGTTGGCAGCTTGCAAAATAATGTAATGGGCCGATCCAAAGTCCATACTGGACGGGAAAGACAGC
Source organism: Semotilus atromaculatus (assembly GCA_031834385.1). Taxonomy (NCBI): domain Eukaryota; kingdom Metazoa; phylum Chordata; class Actinopteri; order Cypriniformes; family Leuciscidae; genus Semotilus; species Semotilus atromaculatus. The sequence goes on along the minus strand of JAULUF010000007.1, from coordinate 10,865,912 downwards.
AGAAAGTGGGTCATATTTGATGTGCACTTTGATTAAATGAGGAAATTATGGACAGTGTCTAATGGAACTTATCTGATGATGATTCATTGTTGACTTTTTTTTTTAGAGATTGTTTTATGGTTGGATTCATTTGAACAGGATTTTTATAATGTATTAACATATTACCTGCTTTGCTTCTGTCAGTGTGAAATAGTTTTGAATAGGGAAGCAGAAAAAAAAGAATATGCACTTCCCTTGTCGGGACAATATGAAACTTACAAGTGTGGATCCAAACATGTGAATGAATATTATTTCAAAATACGTATGCAGTATGGCATAGTTTACAATGTTGTCTTTCATTTTAGATGACACAACTGTTGATGATTCTTGTCAAATGAGTAGAAGTTGCAAAAAAGAACCATTTGTAATCAAATAATCTACTTTTAACTCAGAGGGTGTGAACCAGTCATATGGTATAATAGAAAACGAGTCACGTGTGTGTATATTCGAAGAAAGTAGAATTCATTTTATCTTATTGGTAGAGCCAGTGTCTAGGTTTAGTTTAACCTCTACCCTAGTTCCCACACACTTGTTGTATACTAAGATGTGCAGAAATTATAAATGTGCTGCATGTCAAGTTACTATGTATGTTAAAGTGGCCACTTACCATAAATTGATAATTTGAGAACAAAACCAGTTTTCGAGGCTGCTTTGACTTAATGAAATGTGTTCCACACTACTGGACATTACGAGGCCTGTCTGTTGAGCTATGATGAAATGTTCTTTTCATGTGAAAGTCATCACAGAATCGTTTCTGCTCAGTGCGCAATATTGGGTCCTTTCCTATGGACTATATTTAGGCTATTTGGTTAATCCGTGACAAGTTTACATTCTTTTTGTCTATTTTTTCTTGCACAAAATACATTTTGAAGGACAGGAAAAGTAATCAGACTATTTCATGTACACTTACAACAGATATATTCTGACATGAGTCTTTATTATGAGGTATCAGACACAGTATCATTTAGGTTTCACCTAATGTCCCTTTGCTTATTACAGACCTGAAAGCCTCAAAGATCAAACCGAGGGACGTTTAAATATTAATCGCTGTGTCATCACACCAAGGCCTGGCTCTTGCCGTTGTGATGTAAATAGTAACATTGCACTTGCTTATCATAACCACAAACCTTCATAATCGCAGATTAATATCAGTAGCTTTGAACGGTAAATACGCTGCATTTCATATCGACGTAAACTTCATTTTGAGTCCACTCTAGAAGCAAGTACTGTATAAAATGTGCCTTTAAAAGTATTAATTGATATGATCTGTTGCCATTCCATGTCAAACGCCATGTCTAAACCTCATGCATTTGCCATTCATAACTAGCATACCAGACAAATATCAGTGTTGCGCAGTATTTCTTGCTTCCTATTTGATTCTTTCAGTCCAAACTAATAGCTAATCATTTTTTTAAACGTTTTTGAGTTCTGTAAAGTTATAGAAGTAGCACATGCTCTTTTAATTAATATTGAGAATTAAACATCAACAAAGAGCTCATTAAAGCATCATTAAAACTGCGTAAGTGGATATCAAGATAAAAAGGCTCAAAAAAGCAGACAAGAGGCATTCATGCATGCATAATTCTCCTGAAAGTTACAGCCTTTCAAAAGAGTCTGTAAATAACAGGCAAATGTGCAGCAAATTTCCACTCTGAACATCTAATAACTTGATAATCACATTTCTGGACATGCATTAATATTCAATGATGAGTTTCGAAATGGCTCACGTCAGGCAGGCGCTATTTGTTGACAAATCTCGCATGGTGCCAGTGGTCATGAAAACGCGATAGACAGATACTATTTTCGAATGGGTTCAAATTACTGCAAGCAACACAGTAGGCCTATGTTGTGGCCTGAGGAGACCCCTTGAGTTCCAACACCTTCCTGGATCTCTCGCAGTGTGGTATCAGGTAGAAATTTTTTTTTTTAAATATATATATATATATATATATATATATATATATATATAGCACATATCAGTTTAGAAAAGTCTTCGGTGTTGTGTAACCACAAGTGTACAGTCCAAAAAAACAAACATTTAAGATACTTCATCTCCTATCTTGAGCGGAGCTGCTGGCGAGACAGAATGAGGGTGGTAGGCGGTATTTCAATGATTAAAAACCTGTCAGCTCCATCTCTGTCTTGGCCAGACTCTTTTGAAAGTCGGTTTGAGAGTGCTGTGTGTGCGGTCAGGGGAGGTGATTCTTCTGACCTGGCAGTTAATAAAATTCTTCCTGTGCCTTTGTCAGTTTCTGGAGGATGATTTTGTGGAGTGCTGGAGGGTGCTGCATTAACCAGCTGTGAGCGCTCACTCTCCCAGCAGCACTCTGGCAGGGCTGACAGTAATCTACATAAACCTCTGTCCTTTTCAAAACGCTTGCCAGTAATTGCAGTTTTGCAGTATTCTAATTGACTCCATGGAGCACCGTAAAGAACAAAAACCTATAATCCTTCCCGCAGCCCATTTGGTTCGCGGCTATTGTGTTAAACCTTCAAATGATATGAAACTGATGACAAATGAACCGGCCGCCATGACTGTACTTAGCCTGTAGAAACATTCCTTGGCAAAATATTTGTCTGGATAATAAAGTAGCTGCCAAAACAAGAATGAGTGAATTCTAAAGCTTTTTTTTCCTCGCCATAAAGTGTTTTGTCAACCCCCTCGCTCATTATTTTCACTGAGCTGGAAAATAAGTTAGCCAAGCACTGATGCAGTGGTTTTGATAATGCTAAGGTTTTAACAGAGCTGTCTTTTGCTAAGCTCTGTTTGAAACCGGCAATTGAGTCTCATCGGGAGAAGCGTTTACGTAAAAAGCAAGGGATCAATTTAGAGCGCAAGTCTAGGGTTTTATAAAAACACACTATTCTCTTGAATTCACTGTTATGTCACATTAGATGTCGGTTGGCCTGGTAATTTGTTGCTATCTGTTTTGAATGGCATGGGTTATTTGTGTTGGCACCGTTCATATCTTAAGCAGTTATTTTGTGAAGTGGAATAAGTCCACCAGTGAAACCACCTGTCTACTACTGAGTAAGTGAGCACAGATTGAGGACACCTGCCAGAATTATCCAAATTTACACTAATGCTTTTTAGAAATATTTTGTGAGCTTTGGTTTCTTTTGTATATACATGTTTATTTGATTTTGGTATATTTTATTTTGTTTTGTTCAATTTGGTGACAAAGTGAAATGGACATTGTAACCATATTGGGATGGCTGTACTTTTATTTCCTCAACTCTTGAAGCTGAAATTTCTGTGATGAGAAATTTGAAATGGTCATCTTTACTTACATGTGTATGGAGATACTTTAGCCACCAGGGATATAGTTGTATATTTTAGGCTCTAGATCACTGGAATGACATATATGGCTTTAAGTGGCATTGATATATATTGATATTTGTCAAGAAAAAAAAAAGAATCATATACTTTAATTACTTTAAAGCTTACATTGTGTATAGCACGTATGCAAGTTCATTTTCATCATGTTTGATGTAATTTTGTAGCAGTGGTTTGATACTAATAAAGTTGGAAGTTGGTGATGGAACCGTGAAATGTGCTTTACATGATACTTAATGAAATGTTATTTTAAAACACTGTACCTGAAATAGTCATCTGCATATGATATAATTAAGCAAGAACATAAGATGGTGTGTTTTATTGCATATGAAATAAATATGAATAAATGTAAGATAAATAATATGAATCTATAGACTTGTATGCCAAAATACTACTTCCCACAGTGAACAATAATGCACCTTAATAAAATGCAAGCAATTATTCAAGTACCATATATAAAAATGTGCATTTACACCCTGATGCTGGTCTATAGTTGACAATTTTCTCTTTTTCTCTCTGGCTTTCGTACTTTCATTCCTCATGCTATAGCAGTATTTTTTTCTGTCTTTCATGCTAGCCTTCCTCGTTTGGTTTCTCATCAGGAACATAATGTACTGGGAAGTCTGTTGAAGTTTAAAGAGTTAATCCCTGTCTATTTGAGTTTCCATGTCAGTGGTCTATGGCCTGCTACACTAGAGCGCCTCATGGGAGACAGCGTTTTATGTGTGCTGGAAACAAGCTGATCTCCTGCTGCACTAGATGAAAACCCCAAATTGCCAAAAAAGACCTTTCCCCAGTGACTACATTTGGTTACATCGTGTACAATTCATGTTTATTGAGTGCATTCTACACAAAAGAAAAAAAACCTTTCACCTTTCGTGGTGAAAAACACATTGTGTGAGATCGGTCACGGAGTGAATCATACTCCGAGTTTAGTGGAAATGATTTAGTACTCCAGGTCTGTCAGCCTCCTCCCACATCCCCATGACAGATGTCCACACTGCAGCATATTTATCTTTCATTTGGAGATCAGGCCAGGTCATTTTCAATGGCCCTCTTAAAGCCTCAGTTAATGGCCCACATCACAGTGTTCTTTCAACTTCAAGAAAATGCTGCACTGAATAGAGAACACCAGTTGGAGTTGTAATGCTGCTTTTTTTTTAATTGCACTGTTTCAAATTTTGCTGTAGTATTTCCATATTTATCTGCTACAAAATGTTAAAGTGCAAATATTCTACTCTATCCCTTTACTAGGGTAAGTTGTAACACTGAGAGAAAACACAGACACCAGTTTAAACTGTGTTTATATTAAATGAACTAATTATGATTATTTAAATCAAAATGGTAAAACAGAGAAATCACTCATTCAAAAATCGGAAGTAAATGCACATACTGTTCCATCTTTGTGCAGCAGAAACACATTGGAAAGTAGAGTTACAACCCTCCCCATCTGCCATTAAATTGACATCTTTTATTTGAAAATGACTATTATTATTATTTTATGTATGAAAAACTCATATATGTAACAAATGTAAGATTTTATTTTACTTACCTTAAAATTACAAACAGCCTTGCAACTGCTGTTCTCACCTCAGGAGGGTGGTGGTCATCATGTGTGACAGTGATTTTGCCCCTGTAGTTTATTTCTAATTGGCTACACTGATGGCGTTACAACTTACTCAGTGTGAAAACACTCCTCGGTCTCCCCTACTAAGTACAGCTCCAAAACTACAGTAGACATAGATCAGTGATCCTCTGCTGTATTTAAAATCAATAATGGACTTATTTGTTTTTTGACATTGAGTTTAAAATTGTGTTCAACACATTGCCTGTGTTCTGTCAGAGGGGGTGACCAGAGGACTCAAATGCAGAGGATTTTTGAACACAGTTTATTGAACTTTGGTAAAAAAATAAAAACCTCCATAGTAGCAACCCATATGAACAAAAATGTGAGGAATTGTCTGGGAGCTCTAGCGCTGTCCATACAGTGCTCAGTAGACAGCATAGACTGAACGAGACGAGACCGAGAGAACAGCGAGGGCAACAATCAACTGTCACTCCTCGTCTAAGCGTCCTGGGCACAGCAACGAGCAGAGGTAAGACACAGATGCCAATGCCACAACACATGAGATGAAGCACGAAAAGATCTACTGACAACAAGGGGCAGACACAGCAGAAATTATAAGAGTAGCGGGAACAAGCAACAGGTGAGAAAAATCAGCTTGTGATCTGTGCGCATCCTTGCTGCAAATCAGCCCTGATTGTCCAGGTCATGAGCTGCAGAAAAAGACAGGACCCCACACGTAAAGTAGAGGATTAGTACGCAGACGCCTTGTTCCTGTCACTAGTCCGAGTGAGGGTTTCTTTGGCGATACTCCATGTACAGAGGCATCTCTGAATAAACTCATGCGCGGAAGGCACAGCGGAGTCGGATTCTTGGGAGGGGAATAAAGTTGGCTGGTAGCCTAAACAGCACTGGAAGGGAGACATACTCGACCTTAGTTAATCTGGAACTCCAAGATAAAGATTCCGCAGACGCCACACAGCGCAAGACCCTCTTCAGATCCTGGTTAACATGCTTAGCCTGACCATTAGTCTGTGGGTGATACCCGGAGGATAGACTCACAGTCGCCCCCAGCTGTCGACAGAACTCTGTCCAAATTGGGGACCTCTGTCAGAAACCACATTTACCAGGAGGCCATGAATACGGAAAACGTGATCTAAGGCAACAGTCGCTGTCTCCCTCACTGAAGGCAATTTGGGGAGGGGAATAAAATGGGCCACCTTCGAGAACCTGTCTACCACAGTGATGACTACCGTGTTGCCACTAGACGGGGGTAGGCCTGTGACAAAGTCCACAGCTCTGTGTGACAAGGGCTGCAGCAAGGGCAGTCAAAAGAACAGACAGCAGCTGGAGTAGCCCTCCTGGGGGTCGATTGGAGCTCTTGCCCGCAGCAAAAATCAAACAGGTTGACGCGAACTGACAAGCCTCCATCGCCATGGATGGCCACCAAAACCGCTGCTTGGTTAACATACACGTAAGAGTTGCTCCTGGATGGCAAGCTAGTTCGGATGAGTGACCCCACTGTAGGATGCTAATTTGGATCGATGCTGGCACAAACAACAGGTTCTCTGGGCACCCTGCGGAACCATGATGTTGCGCAGTGCAGTGTGGACTCTGGACTCCACCCCCCAGGTGACCACCGCCACCACCCGATCAGGAGGCAGAATAGTCACAGGGAGGGTGGATCTTGCCTCAGCCACAAAGATCCGCGAAAGCACGTCTGGCTTAACATTCTTGGACCCCGGGCCGTAGGAGATGTTAAACCTGAAACAACCTAGCAGTGCCTAGCAAGCCTGTCGAGAATTTAGCCGTTTAGCAGTGCGGATGTATTCTAGGTTTTTATGATCGGCCCAAATGAAGTTTCCCCCACTCCCACCTCCACAACGAACTGACGAGATGGGTCAGGAGTAGCAAGATGGGAGCACAACAAAGCAACTCTTTAAGTTTGTAAACGCAGACTGGGCCTGTGGTGACCAATAGAAAGGTTTTCGAGTGGAGGTGAGATCAGTCAGAGGAAGGGAAACCTGGCTAAAATTCAGAATGAACCGCCTGTAAAAATTGGCGATCCCCAGTAATCACTGGACTGCTCTACGACTATCTGGGGTGGGCCAATCAGCAACCGATTTTATCCATTCGTATACCCTTGGGTGAAAGAATAAATCCCAGGAAAGTAACTGACCATGTGTTAAACTCACTCATCTCCACCTTGGCGAAATAAACAATTCTCAAGCAGCAACTGGAGCACTCACCTGACGTACTGGACATGGTGGCACTCGTTCTAGGAGAAGATCAGGATGTCGTCGAGGTAACCAAATACGAACCGGTAGACCATGTCTCTGAGCATGTCATTGATGAGTGCCTAGAAGACCTCCGGGGAGTTTGAAAGCCCAAAAGGCATGACCAAATATTCAGAGTGCCCCGTGGGGGTGTTAAAGGCGATCGGAAAACGGGGAAGTTGATGATGCACCCTGAACCGTGACATGTTTGGGCAATGTAGAAATACTTTTTCTGGCCTTAGTTTCCAATGATTAATGATTGATTCATGTTTAAATTAGTTTGATCTAATGTGTCGGAAAGTCTTCAACCAACCTAAACTCATCAGAAAATTATATTGTATTAATTTGTATGGAAGTATGTGATTTTTAGAGAAAAATTAAGCATGAAGGTCCATCCCAACCCTAAAGATAACAGTCTTCGAAGCATTAGCAGCTGGTAACGTACACATGAAATTGTACAAATTAATTTCAAATTTGCCAGCAATTCGCCAAAAAGTTAAATAGTTATGAACTGCCATGAGAGTGTTTTTCTGTAACTGTTAGCCGAAAAAGTATATTTATTTTAAATAATTTACATTTATTTTATATGATTTGCAGTAATTTGTTTTATATAATTTGAATATTTCTATTAGAATTTGCTATTTAAATGTGTGTGTGTGTGTGTGTATATATATATATATATATATATATATATATATATATATATATACGTACATATAGGCTATATATTACTGCTGTCAAATTGATTAAGTGCGATTAATCGCATCTTAACATAAAAGCTTGTGTTTTCTAAATATATGTGTATATATATTTATATATATTATGTATACGTCTGTGTGTGTATACTGTACATACACACACATATTTATACACATGTGTGTGTGTGTGTGTGTGTATATGTATATTTGTAGTATATAGTATACATGATGTAAACAAACTTTTGTATTAGATGTGATTAATCGCGATTAATCGACTTGACAGCGTTAATATATATATATATATATATATATACAGTCTTAAGGAAAAAGATCTGGTTACCCTACTCTTGATCATCTCATGCATTAGCAAAACTGACATTAGCATTTTGTCAACCTAATTTACAAATTGGGTTGTCCCTCAAATTGTAGTAACAGAATAAATAATGACAGAAATAATACAATATGCTGATTTGACTTGTAGCTTGAAGAAAATGGGATGAAAACAAACCTGAGAAAGTCTCTCGGAAACATCTTTCATTGGTCTCTCAGCACAGAAGATAACACATAACACCTTCACACAAAAGTTGTACTGGTTTGCACAATTTCCTGATATCTTTGTGTTTCAGAGTCTCGTGCTCCTCTTATCTACAGCTGTCCTCTACTGGAGGTTCTTACAGGGATGTTATTTCTGCAGAGGAATAATAAGATTGAATTGGTGTGAGTTTGCTTCTCGTCGATCTTCTCCATGTGCAGACGGAGGGGGAGAGAGTGGCAGGAGAACACCTGCGAGCGGATTAATGAGGGAGAGACTGCTCTCCGAGCTGCCCATATACTCTCGCTAATTAATCCTGCTGGTCATTAGCACTAACGGTTAGCTTCATTCAAATACCAAGCATTTTATGTTATCTCTATAATGAAACTTGCACAGTAAAACTGCCTTGGTTAACATATAGGCTGAAATGATGAGGGCAAAGTTTGCTCTTAAAGATCCAGTTTACCCAAAATAAAAAAAAACTGACATTATTTATTTATTCATTTTACCTGATTTACTCTGCTAATCTACACTTCTTGGAAAAAATTCAGGAACTCAGTTAACAAAAAATACAAAAGTGATTATAAGTATATTATAAGTCTTTATGAAAACTTTGTGTGAGAAAGTGACCACATTTAAGTCTTTATTCAATTAACTTCACTTCAAGTGAGCTGTTAACTCAAGAACATCTTCAAACGAATCAATGAGTCAGTGAGTTGACTTTACAACTGAATCAGAGAAGAAATCATTGCTCTGTGCCTTCCTTTTGAATTAACTGGTTGATATGGTTCACAAATTGGACTGAACGGTTCATCAATTAATTGTTGGACTGACTGATTCATTCATGAATCAGCGTTTACTCAATTATCTAGCAGCTGCAGTTCTCAAATTAACAGTTCACTGCGGGGGAATTTGTCTGCTTTGTATAAGAAACTTTGCTTGTTTTATATTTTCAACTTTCTTTAGTGTGTTACTGTTTGAACATGAACATGTCTGCAAAGATACAAAGAAGGGAGTTATTCCAACGCTATCTCATGACCAATTCGTACGGGTGAGTACGAGGTGCTAATTCATACGACCACTGTCTAAACCCCAGTGATGGGTAGATTTAGGGGCGGGTCTGAGGTAGGTTATTCGTACAAATTCATACGAATTGAGTAACTTGTAAAATATGTACGATTTAGCAAACGATTTACCTAGGGAAACCTATTCTATTAGACCTCAAAAATAAAATCAAGACTTCAAGATAAAATCAAGAGGGCATAATATAGCCTCTTTTGGGGGGGTGAACTATCACCACAATTTATAAAGGGATTATGGGAGTTATATGAATGTGAAAACCATGGCTATTTTTGTGAGTGTGCGCATGTGCATATTAGGATTTAAATAGATCTCACCCTGCTACACGCAGACACATACACACTTTCTGTCTTTCCCTATATGCTTGCCTTATTGCCATGCTCATGACAGATGAGAAGCAACTCCACACAGAAAAGGAAGAATGAGAAAGGACGTGTGAGGGAGAGACTGAATCAGTGAGGGGGGGAGCCGTCACACAGAGCGCTTCCTAAAATCATGTTACTGTGTCATTATCCCACCTCTGCTCTCTTCCCAGCAATCATATTTGGAGAACATCTTTCAGGAGCTCTCAGTGCCACAACAACTGGTAAGCATGGCTAATGGAAATTTAATCAGTGACAAGAGTGGAGAATCAGTCATAATGCATGTCAAACTGAATGCACCCCGATAAGGAATAACAGAGAGATGCAAATAGTGGTTAAGGGAGGCTTCGCTGACAGACTGAAAATGCCCTCATACTTCCTGCGGCAAGCGCCGATGGCTGTTTCTTGTTTTTGAGAGTTTTATTTAAAGCCTGATTTATGAATGTTTTTTCATTGATTTTAATGCCACAAAAATGAGCACTCCAGCAAAACCAGAAGGCACAAGGATGCAAATAGCCCTGTTTATGTTTTTTCATTATAGCAATAAGAGCAAATCTAATTAGGACGTCAAGATTTCAAGCAGTTGTTTCTTGGCTCCTTGTTTGTTTGTTTGTTTTTCATTTTTCATACTTTCTCCAGGCAGAACCTTGTAAGATTAAACCAATAAATGGCTTGCAAAACTTGGGGTTAAATTGACTACACATGACAAAACCTATACAAATCCCTCTTATCCCATTTCAACTTCCCCACAAACAGAGCGCTATCTTGTTCCACCAAAGAACTGCCATGAGCAAGACGGCGTATAAAACCGCAATCTACAAAGAAACAAAACTGGGATGCTCCACCAGCCCACCACGCATCCTCCGTGCTTCAACTTACCCATGAAACGGATTTCTTAAGGCTAGAATCATGCAAACACTTCATAAGAGTTTCAAATCAAGCTTGCATGATTGGCATTTAACCCTCTCTGTTCTAATGCTTTGGTCCTGTGAGTCGTGGCCTGTATATCCAATAGGTTTCATTTGTACAATAATTTGCAATATGTTAAACGCATTAATGTTGATGTTTGCTTGTAACTTATGTCATGATGTAGTACTGCCTGTTAAAATATATGATATTTCTGCTTTACGAGTATTTATGTTAACTTTCACTATTACTTCAGTTTTGAAAATACCATTAATAGGCCCTAAACTCTTTTTTGAGACCCACCCATTTTCGACAGCGAACTGCAAAACAATTTGTGTAAATTTGCAATCCAATTCAATTCCCAAACAGTTCTTTTGATTTGCATATTTTGATCAGTTTGATTATTTTGAATCTGAAAACCTGTTCACAAAGCTGTCTGAATTATTAATTTCACGAATCACAAACACACACTGGACAACGTATCACTCAACAGATCTCTCAACTTGATATTGAACTATTTTACGAGGTGGCTATTTAGAATGAGTTCATATGATGTGAATCATACAAAAACATACTGTGGCAAGTAGGGCGGGGCCGAGAGCCGTGGGAACGGAGTGACCTGCGCCACACTGGTCTCGAGTCCCATGGAGGAGATCTGGAAGGATAAAAGGACGAGTGACGACAGTGCAAGAAGAGAGAGGACCAGGCCTTGACTTAATGTTATTGTTTTTTTTTTTTTGTCAGCAGTCGTCCATGAGGGGCTGCCGCTTTACTTTTGTTTTGTTATATTTATTTTGTGAATAAAGTTATCTTCATTGAACACAAACCTTTGCTACACATACATTTTTAGAAAAGAAGTAAGAATGAAGCTCAACCCCTAAACATAACCATCACTGTGGTATTGCAGGCCATTTTATCTTAAAATGTTCCAACCGTTACTTGTTGTAGTTACATTTTTACTAGTAAAAACTTTTGTTTGAGATCTTTACAATTCAGTTCTTAGTAACAATTACAATAAAAGAGCTCTCTAGTTAATGTATCACTAGTAACAATTATGATTAGAAAGCTCTAAATTCATATGCCTCCACTGACTTCCATTCAGTTTTAATTAAAGAGCTCTACAATTGAATTTTTATTAGTAAGAATTTCAATTAAAGAGCACTACGATTGAGTTATTGCTTGTTACAATTACAATTAGAGAGCTCTCTAAATCAATTATTAGTGTAAGAATTCCAATTAGAGAGCTCTTTAACCCTTCTGCTCACGTCTTCATCTCACGACTCTCTGCTCTTGGTATTTCTGGAACTGCTCAATCCTGGTTCACTTCCTACCTGTCTGACCGTCAGCATTACATCTCTATTCGCCAGGCTAATTCCACTACTGCCCCTGTCTCACATGGTGTTCCCCAGGGTTCTGTTCTTAGACCTCTACTCTTTATCATCTACATGCTTCCTTTAGGTAACATTATCCGTCATCAGGGGTCAGAGAAACAAGAAGCAAAAAGATATGTTTTAAGGTGAGTTTTGAAATCATTTCATGATGAGAGGTCGCAAATGTCTTGGGGAATAGAATTCCGGAGAGTGGGGGTAGCGATACAAAATGCTCTTCCACCAAAGAGTGCTTGTGTTCTGGGATCAACAACAGACATGTATCAGAAGAACTGGGGAGAAGATATGGATGAGATCAGAAATATACAGGTGCGCAAAACCATGGAGTGCTTTGAATGTGATAAGGAGTATCTTGTATTGAATATCAATGCAAACGGGTAGCCAGTGGAGTCTGCGTAGAATAGGAGTCTTGTGGGAAGATTTCTTTGTATATGTGAGGACCCTAGTTACGAAATTCTGAATATATTGGATCTTATTTGTTGTTGTGTTGGATAAGCCATAGAAAATATAATTACAGTAGTCAAGCTGTGAAGTGATGAAAGTGTGAACTAGGGTCTTAGCATCACTGACATTTAAAAACGGACGTAAACGAATTATATTACAGAGGTGAAAGAAGACAGACTTAGTGAGTGATGAGGAAATGTGAGGAAGGAAGGAGAGAAGAATCCAAGATTATACCAAGGTTTTTAACAGTGATGGAAGGTTGAACCAAGACTTGTCAACACAAAAACGGGATGTAATTTGAGGTGAACCACAAAGTAGTAGATCTTTTATCTGTTGAGTTTGAGGAAATTACTGGTCATCCATGCATTTATATCACCAATACAAGCTGATATAGAGTTGGTGGGGAAATGAACATTGAGTTGAGAACGGATGTGAAGTTGGGTGTCATCTGCGTAGCTATGGAAAATTAAAGCCATGACTATGATCTGATTCATGTTATATACAGTATGTTATGTTATCTATCTCCATTTATTATGTTACTTATCTCAGTTTATCTGTATTGGGTCTTTGTCGGCTGTCATGTTTATTTTTTATAATATTGTAAAGTGGCCTTAAGTTTGCAGAAAGGTGCTATATAAAATAAACATTGTTATTATTAATATTCCGCATTTAAGTTTTAAATATTCTAGTTTAGACAAGAGCTAACTCTGAGTTTTATCAACTTATACATGGTATATATAATACATATATATATATATATATACGAAGAGTTCAGATGCAAAAGCCTCTAAGTGCCATTTGAAATTTTCTTCTAGAATGATCATTTTTATCAAGCTGGTATATTTAAGTTCAGTAATTTCACTTAAATGGCAATGAAGATTACCTATTAATTGTAATTTAAGTGAAATTACTGAACTGAAATATACAAGCTTGATAAAAATGATCATTCTAGAAGAAATTTTCAAATGGCATTTAGAGGCTTTTGCATCTGAACTCTTCATAATTCATGTTGACTTATCTCGTGACACACTGCAGCAATAGCGCTGTATGACAGATGTATTGCTTGCATTATGGTTTTCCAAACTTGTTAACTATATCATGAACTAGCCTATCTGATATTCCGATTCCGATGAATGTGTTTTGATGTTTGAATGACAATGATCATGTTAGCTGATCTATAATGCGCAATGGGCGCCACCATGTTAGCTGTCATGAAGCCATGTTTGTTTATATTTTTCTGTATAGTAATATGCAGCCATGTGCCTGTGAACACTGTTTGAGTGAACGTAAATGACAGCGGCTTAGCAACCTAAAAACAAACATGGCTACACACATCTCCAGATGACCATGTTTCATTGATATATTAACATTATTGTGCTTATATGCCCTATAAACTTTTTCCATGGTACTTTAACAATGTAAGTGTGTGTGGCATAAAATAAACACATCATGTGCCTGTAAACACTGTTTGAGTAGCTAGTTGTGCCAAACGTGGGACCGTACCGCTCAAGTGGTAATATTATTTTCACTTGTTACAGTTAGATAGCTCTCTAATTCACAATTACAATGAAACACTCTGGGGGCATTTTAAGCTAATTTGGCTTGCCATACTGTGGTGTTTAAGCAGATCATACAAAAACTTATGAATAAGATATGTGCGATTTGTTTTTAACAGACTCTCTTCTTGCCTTTCCTGTTCATATTTGTATTAACAAATGTTGTGTTCATAAGTCAAATAATAAAATGCCGTTACCAATTACTTTTAACCAATTTGCCGTTTGATTCATTAATGACCAGATGCAGGAAGACTAAACCAAAACAGGTCCCGCCACTCGCATTGTACTTGTGTGAAACATGGAGGGGAGCAGTGTGAATTGCTGTTCTGCAGAAGATTAAGAAATTATTATAAAAAGTATGAAAAATGTTTTTGAAAAATGTACATAGCAAAAATAAACACTATTTTGCTGTGACAGCTTGAAAAGACAAAAGAAAAAAATGGATAGTCTATCAAGTTGTAAATAAATAGGGATCTCCCAGTCACGTGACCCCTAGCCGCGTGTCAGCCATTTTGACGGAATACATCCGTCAGCTACTCAGTGGCAATGGATCTATTATTAGGGGTGGGCCAGTGATGAGCAGGTCAATGTATAAACAACCCGCACCCGACCACCGTTTTCAACTAACCCGCCCGCAACTCGGGCCGCAAAAAAAAAAAAGATTGTACCCGACCCGCATTTTTTAAAAGTAGTAAGTGCTCATCTTAGCGTCATTGGGCCATAGACGTAAAGTTAAGAACTGGGGGTGCGGGGGGGGGTGTGGCCGCCTCTCAGAAAATACAAAAAACTGACATTACTGAGCTATATGCGTTTAAAAGTAGCCTATTAAAATGGTACAATGGCATTGCTCAGTTCAACGTGTTGGGAAATCGGGCATTTTGTCCCGCGTCAGCATTTATTCAAAAGTTAATAAAGCTCAACATTCAAAAGGTAAATAAGAAATTCCCACTTGTATTAGTGGCTTATTTCGCCACATGGATGACCAAATGAAGCTCTCACAAGCACAAAATGCAGGCATAGAATATGTTAATAAAGTCTTTATTAACGCATTTTAGACGAACAAAAACAGGTAGGCTAAGCCAAAGACTGAGGCTACAATATCCATAAATAAATGTTCACAAATACCGCCATCAGCGTTTTGCCTGTTTATTGCCGCCAACCACTTGTTTCTCCGTTTTGTTTCTTTTGGGATACGGTATAGATATTCCTTTTGTGTGATCACGTATCTGATCGCATCCAACTGCACAGCATTGCTTGGGCATGATTAGCATGATAGCATTTTCTATTCCGTCAAGATGGCTGCTCCAAATGGCGTGACGTCATGCGGAACCTCCCTATAGGCCTATAAATCCACAACAAGATGCTAATAATTAAAACATAGCCTTAAAATAGCCTAATGTATTTTAAAGTTGTGTATTATGTTCTTGCCCAGTGTTTCCCAAGACTTTTTGTCTTATTTACCTTCACCGTGCTTTCAATAATACTCAAGTACCCCTTCATCGGCATCAAAATAGAAGTGTATTCCTCTTAAAGGGTGTCATATTTGATATAATTCGCCATTTACATAAATTTTCTTTGAGTAGCCATTATTACAACTATTCACCTTTAAACTTAATGCAGTCAGCACTGTGGAAGATAAAACAAACTAAGGAAGTTGATTCCTATCCCTTTAATGAGACACCTGAGCTTAAATGTCTATTCCAAGCTTTGTCAGTTCTGAGGGCAATCACTTTCTTTAGAAAGACCTAACAACCAGCTTAAGTACTCTCTGGGGCACATGTACCCCTGATTGGGAATCACAGCTTTAGCCCGAAAAAGGAGTTTTCAGACTATGCCTGATTTTCATTATAATTAGAATGCTACCCCAACTCATAAGGATGGCAAACTATGCATTACACTATGTACATTCTCACACACACATCATCATCTGCAGCAAATAGGAAAATGTGGTGTCGTGGAAATGGGAGAAGGGTCTGCACTGTGGCAGAGGAGGAGACCCATTAGACCCAGTCTGGTATTGGCTCCTCCAAACAAAGCTCTTTGATGCAGGGTATGTTTGAGTTCATATTTTTTTAATTGAGGCTATGGCTGACTGTGTTAGTGTTATCTGCAGTTCAGGAAATTATGTGATGTTGGTGGCAGTACACACACATATGGATTCCAATACTGAGGTCAGTGGCTGGCCAGCAGACAGAGCACAGTGAATGAATCATAACCTGCTATTGGCAGTATTTTAATTGCATGGCCTTATTTGGTTATTAGAGTGACCTTGTATATTTTTCCTGCAATGTGAAAAGCAATAAAGACTTAATTGGTATACCAGTGTGGTTTTATTGAACTTTAAGTGCAATACTATATGATGATGATGGCACCTCTAACAGCTGCTCCAGTTTTGTTGTCAGGGGCTAATGGGATCAGCCAATGTCTGGATGTCAGATTAGTCAAAGACAAACGAGCTGTATGTAGGCCTACCTCAACATTCAGACTGTAAGGAGCTGCAAGTTTTTGTTAACATAAACATAATCATCAGTGATATCAGTGTATTAATCCACTTTACCAGCTATTTCCAAGCATTTTATTGAAGCCATCCATATATATATATATATATGTAAGTATGTATATATTATATACACCAGGGATGGGCAACTTTGGTCATGAATTTCCTCTACTGAGGGAACCAGTGTACAATTAATGCAATTAAATACAATTAATGTTTTAAAAGTGTTTACTAACTTTAAAACTTGTGCAATTATGCTAATTCAAATGATCAACTTCATTGTCATTTAACAAGCAAATGTAAACATCCCAACTACATTGTCTGTAAATTTGCAACAAACAAATTAACAAATGCCCAATTTTTTATTAGTAGCCTATAGAGAACATTCTCAACCCACCCTCAGAGGACAATTAAAAAGTGCTTATTAAAAAATATATATATTAAAAAATAAATGTATTAAAAATAGTAATAAAAAAATGAATATAAGACCAATTAAGTGCATTAATTTCTATACCAGACCACCCCCAAAACACATTTACCATTCAGTTCAGACAACATTCCGACTATCAAAAAGTCTCAAAATGAGAAACTGCTGGTGCCCGACTGAATCAATGTCACTCTGAAAGTTTGTACAGCCAACTTGCAGTAGCTGAAAGAGAGTGTCATCTGTCAGCCTGTTTCTCTCTTTTGATTTGATGTGCTTCATTGTTAAGAAACTACTTTCACAGATAATAAGTGCTGCCAAACATGCTTAGCATTAACAGTGCAGATTTCTTTGAAGAGGGGAAACTGGACCCAGGAAGCAGTTTCCAAAATTCAAGCCTCTCTCAAGGCTGCTCACTGACAGCCGTGGTCAGAGGGTCTACGACGAGGTCTGTGCGAGGCTGCATGACATGAAAGTCCTGGAATCGAATTTTGAATTGCTCTTGTAGACTTTTTGATTTCTTTTCTGTACTTGGCAAAAAACTTCTCGCATTTGAGAGCATCTTTGTGCATCTCCTCGCTCGTTCATAAGCGCATAGAGATCCGAAACAATCTGAGACAGTAGTTGCAACTGTGTGTTCAGATTATTCAGATGCACGGTCATACCTGTGAGGAAAGCCATATGATGCAACTAAATTCTGGATCCTGTAGTTTGCTGCAGTGAGCGCTTGTGTCTGATTTGATATTGTCCTCCAAAAACACAGGAATTTCAATGCGCAGGCAGCGCAAAGAATCTTTCCAGATACTTCCCACGGATACATCCATCTGATGTCAGTGTGCATCAGTAAATGCCCATAAGCAGCACTGACATAATCAAAAAAGACTTTTGTCACTTCATTCATGAAATGGCTGAAGTCCAGAATCTTCGTACATAGGGCCTCCTGTAACAGAGAAAATCACGGATCACGTCACATAACATATCAATTGAAGTCACAAAATAAAAAATAAGCCAACTAACCTGATGTAGTGCAGTAGTGGACAGTTAATGCCACTCTTCTGAAGAAGTCCAGCGAATCCAGATTATGTTTATTGCATTGCTGATGCATCAGTAACAATAGCGGACAATTTAGCAAAGACTCTGTGCTCATTTACTACATTCTCAACAGCTTTGAAAATATCCTCTACCTTCGTGGTGCCATGTAATGAAGCCAACTTTAACAACTCCTCTTGAACATCAAAGTCCTCGCAAAGATCAGGAGCTGACTGACATCTGTCACAACTGTGCTTTCATACTGTACGTAAGCATGCTGTAAAATATTTTTCCATGTTTTTGGACTTGACATTTGAAGCCTGGTTGAAGTTTAGTTTGGGTATTCATTTGGTTTGTTAATATTCCCTTAACACTAGAACTACCGGAATTCCATTACTACTAGAACGACCACAGCGGTCATTCTGACCGT
Source organism: Semotilus atromaculatus (assembly GCA_031834385.1). NCBI lineage: Eukaryota > Metazoa > Chordata > Actinopteri > Cypriniformes > Leuciscidae > Semotilus > Semotilus atromaculatus. Next base: position 10,847,350 of record JAULUF010000007.1, on the reverse strand, counting down.
TCACTTTGACGGTCATATGGCCGTACTGAACATAATTTTCGTCATGACATATCTACATTTGAACCTTTCTCTTTAAGTTTTCCAATGATCCTTTTAATTCCTGTCGTCATGTTATAACGTAATCGCCATTAAAACAAGCACAAAAGAAAGATTGCCCCCGACAGGTCTAAGGAAATGTAAGGAAAATTTTGGGTCAAAAATATATTTTTCACCACACTCACCACGTGATTAGACATGCAAAAAAGTTAGGAAACGTCAAAGCTTCATACCGTTTAGTACAGCCCTGTTTGTAAATAAGTTCAATAATCAATACAAAATCTAAAAATAAATGGATATACAATGTTACGATAGGTAATAATAAAGGGCTCATTTGAACGGCGCAAAAAAACCCTGCATCATTCACTAACGCGTATACAGTCCACACAAACACCGCATTTCGTGTGCAGCTCCCACACACTACTTTGTGACATTTGGCACATGTCTCCTTGGTTTTATTTTTTTCGCAATTCCTCCTTACTTGGCACTGCCTCGTTCTCTCCATCAGCTACTGCTCCTGCCCGGGTCCTGGCTATCGCACCACCAGTTGTGTGGCTTTTGATTTCATGTGGTCGGAGCTTAGTTCGCTTGCCAGTCGCGTGATGAATCCCTCTGAGAAACTTGCTCATTTGTGCACTTCTTGAACAATATGTGCGCGTTGATGGCGGGAAATGGAGCGGACTTATGATATCTATAATGCGTGCGGTCAAAATGACCGCCATGGCCATTCTAGGTAGAAATTGTCAGAACTCTTTTGTGTTTTGTGATTTTAATAAAATAACAGTGTCAGAATAAAATATACACATATTTAGGAGTCCTACAGCCACATTGATTTTATTTTAACAAAGTTATTACACTGTAAAATTCAAAAACGGTCAAAATGACCGCCTTGGGAGTTCTAGTGTTAATATTATTTTCTAATATTTTATTTAAATATTAGCCTATATGTGTATTGTTTTACACTAATTGTATGTATACGATTCTTTTGTTTGGAAAGGAAGAAAAATGTATGATTATGTGTTGAGTTAAAAGTACTTGCTGTTGTAAAGAGCTGGGATTGGTTAAATGCTGGCGGGGCGGGGCTAAGAGTGACATCCGGGAGGAAGAGGTGATGGCTGGTAGATAGAACGTGTCTGAGTGCTAGCGTAAAAATACCATAGTACAGTTGTCCATAAGAGAACTGAGCATATAGGCGTCATTTACGGGGGGGACAGTGGGGACATGTCCCCACCACTTTTTGCCAGGGTCGATATTGTCCCCATCACTTTTAAAACATCTCGCGGCACGGATGTACCAATACAAACAAAATATCTCCAGTTAACTAGCAGCATTCGTTTCGTTCATTTGTTAAATAAGAGGCGATCTAGTAGTACTGAAATGTGTTTTTTAATCATGTGCTCGTTGTGGCGCGGACGTGTTCTCTTGAGGCTCGCGCACGCGCCGCAATGTCTTCACTCGGACTCGCGCTTCAATCCGTTGCGGAGATTCTATTCCTTCAAAATGCAAACAAACGTGTCCCTGCTTGCTATACAACCACTGATAAACATTATCGGTTTTGATGAGGGGGAAAAAAAATACAAGTGCGGATTACAACCCGGAATCTGCCACACGCTTGGCAAAAATTCAGCCACTGGATCATTACAGCGCATAGCCTACATAGGCTACACCAGGCGGATGTATTTATTCTTTATTATATTTATTATTTGAGTAAACTACTTAGTTTCCATTTAACTAACCAGACTTTGTGGTTATTTCAGTCTGTCAACAAGCACCCCAATATTGATATATGGGTTTATTGGAATAAAGTTAATAATTCTCAGAGGCTATTATGAGAGATCTAAAAATAAACTAACCCAGGGCCCCTCCCGCTTAAATCATAGGGAGAGGGCGCTACATATTGAATGCCAGAAATTTGAAGTGTTACTATTTGGCGGGATATAGATACAGATTCAGTGTTCTTGGCCATTTTCTTGTCTCCAAATGGGGGGGGGGGGGGTCAACAACCTTTACCAACCTGTAAACTCGCACGCAAGTTCTCTCCCTCTCTGTCGTGCGCACGCGCTACACGGTTTGGCGCACATAGCCACATACAGTAGGCTATGTTCTGTCTCGCATTCGCAGCTCTAGATTCAGTATGCGGGATTTTTATAGGTTGTTTAAAAAAAAATAATAATAATTCACCGCAACTCCAAAAAGGAGGACAAATGAGTGTCCGGCTTGATGCTGCGCCGGACGCCGGACAGGGGGCTTAAAATCCGGACTGTCCGGCCAAAATCCGGACGTATGGCCACCCTAACCATCATACATTTGGCAGAAAGGTTTTGTTGACAATGTATTTTACCTTCTAAATCTGAGATGAGAGCAATTTTGGAATCACTGGTGTATCTTTCATACTTCTCACTGTGAGCAGCAGTGTAATTGCAATTTAAATTAAAATCCTTCATTACAGATTCTGTTTCCAAACACATGGGTGCCCCCTTGAACTCTGTAAAAAGATAATCTGTTTCCCATCTTGACTGTAAAACACGATTTTCATTGTCAATTTTTCTTTTCTTTTTTTTGGCTCACATAAGTGTGTACATCCCACTAGGCTTTTATTACTATTGTGATCGGCAGGAATGAGCGCCCTCTCCTGGTTGGGGTTAGAATTAACATCCTAATCTGAAAGCAATCTTTTCATTTTTCAAATATATTAAAATTGATTACGTTCAGTGGGCCGTATTTAAAGATAGGCTACTGCCGACTTGTCCATACACTCACTGGACACTTTATTAGGTACACCTGTTCAACTGCTCGTTAACGCAAAAATCCAATCAATCACATGGCAACAACTCATGGTCAAGACAATTTGCTGAAGTGGATGGGGAAGAAAGGTGATTTAAGAGACTTTGAATGTGGCAGACAGGCTGATCTACTGGGATTTCCAAGCACAACCATCTCTAGGGTATCAGAGAAGGGTCTGAAAAGTGATATTATCCAGTAAGTAGTGTGGGCAGATCGAGGCTTCGTGAAACACTGAAACAGTTGAATCAAATGTGCCATTTTGTGCCGAGGCTTCGGTGTCTCCAAGGTGACCCCTAGTGGTCAGAAAAGTGTAAATGCCACAAAAACCCAGGCCAAACATGCATAAAAACACATTTTACAAATCTATTGCAATTTTTTACTGAAAGTAAAATCTTTCAATGCAATTATCTAATCATCTAATAAGATTATCATGTGTAAGTTTATGTCATACATAAACTACATTAAGGGAACTCTAGCTGCATCGAGGCGCGGTGGGAACGCCCCTGCGTGATTCCGTCGTGAAGCACGTCTGTAATCAGTCCAAAGGACAGACGAGAAGTCATAGGCGAGTGACATCGTCAACCTGGAAACTATAAAGCACACCTAAAAACAGACCGTGTTAGCTTCTGAAAAGCCGAAGCAAATCGATCACAGGCATGCAGAGAGTATGGCAGGGACTCAGGGAACCAGGGTTGCATGAGTAATCTGTTCCTTTCAAGGGAACTCGAGCTGCGTTGAGACATTGTGAGAACCCTATACCCAAGCAAATGCCTGTTCTGTGTGAAGTCATTGTGCACACTAAGAAGCAAGCACCCTAGACCCCGGAGTGGAGCCTAGATCCAACTCATAAAATCGAACAAATTTATGCGGTAAGGAACCAACCTGCCGCATCACAGATGTCATGGAGGGAAACCCCCGATTATAAAGCCTTTGAGGCAGCAATACTCTTGGTCAGAGGCCTCACAGTGCCGCGAAGGAAACCTACTACAGGGTGTCTCCCCAAGGATACACCACTTAAAGGGACGAGGTAAGCAGCTAAGGCGCCATGTAGACCTTTAGTGTGGAGGGGGATAGACCTGCAGAGAAACGTTTCTGCTGGAACTCCAGCACTGCAACGACAGGGCAGATAACTGGGTTCATCTGGTGCTCTCCACACCAGGAAGTGAACATTATCCACTTCAAGGTGTAGAGTTTCCTCGTGGAGGGAGCTCTGGAGTGGAGGATGGTCTCAACAGCCTCAGTTGAGAGACCTGAACTTATGAGCTGGGCCCCCTCAGAGGCCAAGCCCAAAGTCTCCACAATTCTGGGCTGGGGTGAAGGATCACCTGAGAGAAAAAGTCCCCCCCCCCGAGCAGAATCTCCAGAAGAGAGCCGTCGAGGAGACTCTAGATCCAAGAAATGTATTCGGGCCTGCCAAAACGGGGCTATTAACAGAAGCCGGACCCCGTCCCGGCGCACTATCTCCAGAACTCCCTGGATTATGTAAGAGACCACCAATATGTTGTCCGTGCGGACAAGGACATGGTGACCTCTCGGGTCTGACAGGAAGTGCTTGAAAGCTCGAAACACCGGCATCATTTCTAGCTGATTTATGTGCCAAGAAAGTAGATGGTCCTGCCAAAGACCTTTCACCGAGCGACCACTCATGATCGCCCCTGCAACCTGCAAGGGAAGCATCCGTCGATAGCGTACGGGTCGACAAGAAGCCCTCAGCTCTGGGCCTTGGGCGAGGAACCAAGGTTTCTTCCACATGACTAAGGCACATAGGCATCACCGTGTGACCTTGATCATGCGAAAAAGAGTTCCCCTCTGAGAAAACCCCTTGGTTCTGTGCCACCACTGCAGGGGTCTCATGTACAGGAGGCCAAAAGTTATTACATTGGATGCAGCTGCCATGAGACACACAGTCAGTGACTGGCCTAGTTTTACCTAGGCTGAAGGGAAGAACCCGAATATTGGTACAGTTCGCCCCCGAACTTCGGACTTCCTGTGATGAGGACAGATGGCTACATGGAAGGACGCATCCTAAAATCTATCGTGACAAACCAGCCCTCGGACTGAATCTGTGACACAATCTGTTTGAATATAAGCCTCCATCCTTCTTTGGTTGGGAGGAGGAACTATTTCTATAGCCTCCTTTCGCAGAAGTGTCTGTACTTCTTTCTTCATAACCAGAGCCTGCTCGGGGTCCACCACGTAGGGAGGACCCCTAGAAATCTGGGCGGAAGAACCGAATTGAATTCTGAGACCATTTCTATAGTGAGCAGGACCCAAAGAGAGATATTTGGCAGTAGCTTACACGCTGCCAGAAAATCTACTAAGGGGGCCAGTCTCTTTTCTCTCTGGTATTGGTCGAACAGCCACTTCAGTGCCCTGTAATGGCGAACCGGCTGGGAACAACCGAACTGACTGTTCTACGACCCTCCTCGAGGATCGTTGGGAAATGCAGGCACCTCGGCGCCCTGAAGCGGCGAACCGTCAGGGAACAACCGAACTGACTGATTTACGACCCTCCTCGGAGGATCGTTTGGGGACGCTGACAATTCGGTGTCCTGAAACAGCAAACCGGCTGGGAACAACCTAACTGGCAGCGCTGCGACCCTCCCCATACAGCCCAGCAATAATTATGTTCACCCTAAATATAAGCAACGGTAACCATATTTTATTTTGAACCAAAATAGCACCATTAATAGTTGAAAGTGAGAAAAAAATGCATTTTATTTAATGTTGCTTGAGTAAAATGTAGCCTGTGTCATAATGAAACACCCCTCTCCTGAAAATGGTCTGAGTAGGCTATTTATTTTTTTTGTACGTAATGTAATGTCAAAATGCCAGTGCTTCGTGCCAGTTCGCGGTCAGCAGCGCAAGTGACCTGAAAAAATTACTAGCTTAATGTTGGATTAAATTTCCTTGCTATGCCAGGGCCTGCAAATTAATCAGGATGCCAGAAAAGAAAGGAGAAGAAAAAGAGGGAGCTGGCAAGGGCTTTAGACCAAAATAATGTATTGACCAACTTTTTTCAGTCAGCTCAGAAAGCGGTTTCCAGTCAGGCTAATGATAGATAGGAGGCTAATGTAACAGCTAATGTTATTTTTAGCGACAGAGCCACCACCACCTGTGAGAAAGAGGATGATGCTAATGATAATAGTGAAGATTTTCTGCATTTAACCAGAGGTGGGTATTAACGAAGTACATTTACTTCGTTTTACATTTACCTAACCCCAACCCCAAACTAACTTTTTTTTTTTTTTGGAAAAATTGTACTTTTAAGAGTAGATTTTAATGTGGGTACTTTTACTTTAACTCGAGTACATTTCTAATGAAAAAAAATACTTTTACTTCGCTAATTTGGGCGATGTTCCTCTCGTTACTTTATTTTAATGCAATACGTGTTGTTTAATGCGTAGTTTATTCCAAGCGTGCTGTATCTTTTTTTCTGGGCATGAGCGATGCTCATTTTACAAATTAATCACTCTTGAGTCGATTCTGTTCAAAGACATCAGGCTTGTTCGACTTGAACCGGCACTGCACAGACCGATCGGTGAATGACATCAAAGTACCGCGATAACGATTAGAGAGCAGACGACTTGTATGCTTTTGAATCACTCTCGCGGTACTTTGATGTCATTCACCGATCAGTGCAGCGCCGGTTCAACAAGCTTTTCATCAAACAAGTTGGCAGATCTGTCTAATTCGGTTTGCGAATCAGTTTAAAAGATCTGTTCAGTTCCCTGCACGCACTGAATTGTCTGATGCGCTTTCAATTCACACTCGACTCGGAGTCATAACAGGAAGATTTAAGCATTTCTGCATTTCCTTCTGAGAAATGTGTAAGTGTAGCAGATCGTTTGTTAACCTTGGTGTGTGTTTGTGTGTTAGCCCCCATCACTGAGTAAGTCTCTCTCAGTTAAAGGAGAACTCCGGTCAATTTTAACATTGAGCTCATTTTTTTGTAAATTTGGAGTGCTGTCAGTACAGAGAACAACGACAAAAATCGGTGTTGCCTACACCGTGTTATTTTCTTTTTAAAATTTGCACCCTGTTGACTGCTGGGTAATCACTGCAGAGTGAACACGGTCAATCTGACTGCAGTAGATGTGAAAGATATTAATAAAAATGATGTTAATTCAGCCAGCTCACATACCTGTATTTTCTTCCTGTTTTTGGTCGAAGTCCAAAGTAGTCGATTATCGAGTTCGCACGCGCAACCAGGCTGTATGAGATCCCATTCTCCCAACTCGATAATCGACTACTACTTCTTTCACATCTACTGCAGTCAGATTGACCGTGTTTACTCTTAATAACATCAGGCACATGGCTGTGCACTTTAATGACATATCAAGGATGTTAAGAGGCTAAAATCAGTTTTAAAACTTGCCCCATTGAAGTCAACAGGGTGCAAATTTTAAAAAGAAAATAACACGGTGTAGGCAACACCAATTTTTGTCGTTGTTCTCTGTACTGGGGGGGGGGGGTGATGGCGCAGTGGATAAGACACATGCCTTTGGTGTGAAAGACCCGGGTTCGAATCCACTGTGAGACACCAATGTGTACCTGAGCAAGACACTTAACCCCTAGTTGCTCCAGAGGCGTGCGACCTCTGACATGTATAGCAATTGTAAGTCGCTTTGGATAAAAGCGTCAGCTAAATGAATAAATGTAAATGTAAATGTACTGACAGCACCCCAAATTTACAAAAAAATTAGCACAATGTTAAAATTGACCGGAGTTCTCCTTTAAATGTATGTGTTAATGTAGGAGAGAGAGAGAGAGAGAGAGAGAGAGAGAGAGCACACGCATGATATGAGTAGCCTATAGCAGATTTGGGGAGGGCCTATTCACTGGACCTTTTCAGGGGCCCAGTCATTTCTGCGGGCGGGCCTGGAGACAGAATCACACAGAGCGCTTGCTGAAGGCACAGAAGCTAACGCGGTCTGTTTTTAGGTGTGCTTTATAGTTTCCTGGTTGATGACGTCACCTGCCTATGACGTCTCGTCTCTCCTTTGGACTGATTATACACGTGCTTCTCGATGCAGCTCGAGTTCCCTTGAAAGGGAAAGTATTTTTCATTATAACTTTCCTGATAGTGTTCTTACTCTTACTGACTCAAAAACAAAAGTGTGTATATTTATAAGAAAAACTTATCAGAATTGACTTCTTTTTGTTTTTACACTTTCATCACACTGAAAATCAAAAGCTGGCTCAAACTAAATTTAGGATTACCCAGGTAGCCACTTTAACCTGCTTCGTGATAATGTGTTTGAATATATACCAGAAGAGTTTCAACCCTGCACTCTACACTGAAATGAGCCTCAATTTCAGGATGATTATGTCTCTTCTCTTGATATATGCAGAATCTTCCTGTGTAGTCACCGTATGGCCATTGAGCAGGGATGCCCTCCACATTAGAAGTAATTCACACTTCAACTTCAGTCAAGCACCATCAGCGGCTAAAACCCTGGATTGCCTGTGAATAAAATCATAGTCATGACAGCTGTGCAAAATGTCGCCTCAGAAACGTTAAGCGGTATTCATAATTCTTTCAACCAAGTGCACTGCTTACAGATTCAGAATATGTTTAACTCAGCTCTGTAAACTGTTAGCGGCTGGATTGTAACATATCCACGATGTTCAGCTGTGTGTGGAAATGGGGCATTAAACAACACAATATTATAAGGTATTTAAAGGGGTATTTTTTTACATTCAGGATTATGGAGTCTGGATCAAACCAAATGTATCCCTCACTGTGACTTAATCTAGGTAGCCTATGTTCAATAAAGGGAACATGGTATTTTCCAGCATAATCTTCTGGCCTTTTGTTTAACCACAGTCTCTAAGGAGAAGGTCATCTGATAGTTCCTGAGAGGCTCTCATCACTGGCGTTTTTTAGCTGATAACTTGAGCCATAAATGCCATGTGAATCACTCAGGAGAAGCTGGAAAATGTATATTGTATTATATTGTATTATATATTATATTATATTATCCAGCCAAAACTTGACTCTTTGGTTTCCACATCACCAAAGAGCATACACTGTAAAAAGTGAACAGTTGGATCAACTTAAAAAAATTACTTCAATTGGTAACACCTAGAAAAATTAAGTTCCTCATCGTTGTCACTCCGAGTTCCGTCGGATGACGACGATTGGGGTTTCGCTTAGAAGCCTATCAACTTCAAGTATTACAAAACGAGCCAATGGCAAGGGAAATGCCATGGGTCTGCGGAATTTGCATGGCGCAACTCCGCCCCACCTCGTGGGTATAACAGGAGGACGCCGGCAGAATGCAGTTATGTTTTTGCTTCGGAGCCAAGAGGTCCTCTTCACTTCGCAGTCTATTCTCTGACTATCTTTGAGAATCTTCTAGACGAGCAGCTTCCAGTTGGTGTTGGTGTGATGGAGTGTTCCAGCGAGTTTCACATTCCTGCCTGCTGTTCTGTGCAGTGATCTGCAACAGTGTGTGTGTGTTTCTCCCCGGGCGCTCCAGCACTGCTGCGAGCTTTTCTCTCATAAAAAGAGCTTTCTTTCACAAAAAGAGCTTGCACGCGGCACGTCTTTTTAAAGACGCTCTGCCCATGTATTGCACGTGGCACGTCTTTTTAAAGATGCTCTGCCCGTGTATTTCTGAGTGCGTTAGTCTGATAGATTCAGCTGATGGGTGCGATTGCTGTTTGTTGTGTTCATGTCTATCGCCGTATCACAAGGTGAGCTGGAGTCCTCTAGAGATGACGGTTCGGCTGTGCTGCCACCTCCGGGTGCGTCAGCCTGTCGAGTCTGATCCAGAGTTGACAGCTATGCTTTCCCGGGCTGCCGTAAGTATCGGGCTTGTGTGGACATCTGCCATGTCCCGAGCAACGCCGCTCGGTTTGCTTCATATGAGACCACTTCAGCTCTGGCTTCGCGATCGAGTCCCGAGGTGGGCATGGCAACAAGGCACGCTCCAAGTACCAGCTACTCCGACCTGCCGTCAGACCTTCACCCCGTGGTCGAACCTCAGTTTTCTACGGGCTGGTGTGCACTTAGAACGAGTTTCCAGGCATGTTGTTGTCTCAACAGATGCCTCCACCACGGGCTGGGGTGCCATGTGCAATGGAAATGCTGCCGCGGGCTCCTGGACAGGACCCCAGCGCCTTTGGCATGTCAATTGCCTTGAGTTGCTGGCAGTACGCCTTGCTCTGCACCGCTTTCTTGCGCTGCTCTAGGGTCAACACGTACGATCAGACTATACCGCCTCTGTAGCGTACATCTACCATCAAGGTGGTCTACGCTCTCGCCGTATGTCGCATCTCGCCCACCACCTCCTCTTATGGAGTCAGAAGCATCTGAGGTTGCTTCGAGCCATTTATATCCCGATCCCTGAACTGTGCAGCCTACAAGCGCTCACGGTTTCAGGCCCTCCCGGGAGAATGGCAACTCCATCCCCAGTCGGTTCAGCTGATTTGGGACCCGTTCTTGGGACGCACAGATAGACCTGTTTGCCTCTCACGACTCGACCCATTGCGCTCTGTATTATTCCCTGACCGAGGGCACGCTCGCCACGGATGCACTGGCGCACAGCTGGCCGCGGGGCCGCAAATATGCGTTTCCCCCAGTGAGCCTTTTTGCGCAGTCCCTGCGCAAGGTTAGGGAGAACAAGGAGCAGGTCTTTCTGGTCGTGCCGCTCTGGCCCACCCGGACCTGGTTCTCCGAACTAGTTCTCCTCGCGGCAGCACCTCCCTAGCCAATTCCTCTGAGGAAGGACCTCCTTTCTCAGGGACGGGGCACCCTGTGGCACCCTCATCCCGATCTTGGAGCCTCCACGTGTGGCTCCTGGACGGGTCGAGGCAGGTCTGAGTACCCTACCACCTGTGGTGGTGGCTACCATCACTTCCGCTAGAGCGTCGTCCACGTGACATGCCTATCCGTCGAAGTGTACCTCTTCGTCAACTGGGCTCTTCTCACCGAGAAGACTCCCGGAGATGTTCAATCAGTGTCGTGCTTTACTTCCTTCAAGATGGGTTGGAGCGAAGGCTGTCTCCCTCCACCCTCAAAGTATACGTTGCCGCTATTGCCGCACACCTTGATACAGTGGAAGGTAAGTTCGTAGGGATGCACGACCTGTTCGTTAGGTTCCGGAGAGGAGCGAGGAGACTGAATCCTCCTCGCCTCCTCTCGTTCCCTCTTGGGACCTCACAGTGGTTCTAACTGCCCTGCAGAGTGCTCCCTTTGAGCCTTTACAGTCAGTGGAGCTTAAGTTCCTCTCTATGAAGACAGTGCTCCTGGTTGCATTGGCCTCCAATAAGAGGGTAGGGTACCTGCACGCATTCTCCATTGACGAAGCGTGCCTGGAATTCGGGCCGGCTTACTCACGTGATCCTGAGACCCCGGCCTGGATATGTGCCCAAGGTTCCTACCACTCCCTTCCGGGACCAGGTGGTGAACCTGCAAGCGCTGCCCCTGGAGGAGGCAGACCCAGCCTTGGCATTGCTCTGTCCAGTACGCGCTCTCCGCGCCTATGTAGACAGAACGCAGTGTTTCAGGACCTCAGACCAGCTCTTTGTCTGTTATGGTGGGAAGCTGAAGGGAAAGGCTCTCTCCAAGCAAAGACTGTCTCACTGGATGTGGACATCATTGCTTGGCATACCAGCAGCAAGGTCGACCCTGCCCCCTTGGTGTGACTGCCCACTCCACCCGGAGTGTGGCGTCCTCTTGGGCTCTAGCGCATGGAGCCTCGCTTACAGACATCTGCAGAGCTGCAGGCTGGGCGACACCTAACACATTCGCCAGATTCTACAATCTCCGAGTGGAGCCTGTGTCCTCTCATGTACTCGCTTCAACCAGCTAGTACCTGACCCGCTTGCTCGCTATTCCACTCCACGGACTGGATACGTGCGATATTTCCTCAGGTGAGCTTCCCCGACAAGCCCTGAGTTCCTCCAGCACTGCTGACGTCGACGCCAGTGTCTATTGCTTGCGTGTTGGCTAGGTGCCTCTCGTGTGCATAGTCCCTCCCCTGAGCGACCCCCACATGTGTGTTTCCACTGTAAGCCTCTCTGAGCATGTGTCTTTCCCTTGGCAAGCCACCGTGCCACCCCCTGGGGTTGAAATTTTCCACCTGTGGCTGGACACAGTGTTCTCCATATGCATCCCTCCAGGTCATATGTGTATTCTCTAAGTCCCCCCCCCCCCCCCCCCCCCCTGGGCTGGCATTAATTGCATATTTCCTCTGAGATATGCTCCCCAGTGTACCTTGGTATTCCTGTGCTAAATAGGAGTCCTTCGTCCGTGCTAGTCTCACGACAAGGATCTCAGATTTAAGCAGGGCACTGGAAGACAGCTGTGAAGGTGGCGTGATTAGACTGGTAACCCCAATCGGCTTCATCCGACGGATCTCGGAGTGACAACGATGGGGAACGTCTCGGTTACGTATGTAACCCTGGTTGTCCGAGTAGGGAACGGAGACATTCCGTCTTACTGCCACTTCCGCTGTACTGCTGGAAACGCCTGAGTTCAGTCTTGGCTCCTCAGCAGGTGGACGTGCCGCGTGCTCGTCTAGAGGATTCTCAAAGATAGTCAGAGAATAGACTGCGAAGTGAAGAGGACCTCTTGGCTCCGAAGCAAAAACATAACTGCATTCTGCCGGCGTCCTCCTGTTATACCCACGAGGTGGGGCAGAGTTGCGCCATGCAAATTCCGCAGACCCATGGCATTTCCCCTGCCACTGGCTCGTTTTGTAATACTCGAAGTTGATAGGCTTCTAAGCGAAACCCCAATCGTCGTCATCCGACGGAACGTTTCCGTTCCCTACTCGGGGAACGAGGGTTACATACGTAACCGAGACGTTTTCTCAACTCAAATTATGGTGTTTTATCAACTTGATTTCACTAGGTCAATCACACTTATATTATTTGAGTTCATTCAATTCTATTATTTACATTAGTCTAACTTCATTTCATTGCATTCCAACTTAAATGTATTATTTTTTCCTACAGTTGGATCAACTTAAAAATATTACTTCAGTTGGTAACACCTAAAAAAATTAAGTTCAAACTTCCAACCTACCTTTTTCATCCCGAGTCCAGGGAGAAAAAGAAAATGGCGGTTGAGCAGAAGTTCAAGACTGGCTCGCTCGTGCGTCATGAAGTCAGAAAAAAAATGTGACGCGGGGGTCCTTAAAGGGAAATTATACTTTGGGTGAAAGTGAGATTTTTAAGTGTCTGTGAATTTCTATGCCTTCAAGTTGAATGAGTGTACAATAATCAATTACGATTAGGAAAGCAGAAACACAAAGTAAATAGTTCTAGTAATCCAACTTACACCCATATTCACTTTTTACAGTGTATTGCATTAAATTACATGTTGCATGTAAAAGTGATCTTAGTGAGATAAAGCGACTAGAAGTCTCTAACGTGGAGATACCTATTTAGAATCAAATGCTCTCTTCAGAAGCGACTGTTGATGTTATTTCCCAGGTATAGTTGTTTCAGGGAGTATCACACACTGTCATTAGCACTAATGGAGCTGTCACACTGACTCCAAAAGTGGCCCTGAAGTCAGTAGGCTGTTCAATGCATACCTCTAAGGCCTGTCTGACTTTTATTGTCTATTTTGTTGCTGACATACAATTACTTACTGACTTCCCGTCAAGAGATGTGTACATGTTTACAGAATTGCGTCTGTGGTGTCACGATAGCATCAATAATCTATAGTTGCTTTCTTCCCCAACAAAAGCTACAACCGCTTGGGTTCGCATGCAGTATGTTGGATTTGCCAACCTTTCCTTCAACACACACAGACAAACTGTTTTTTCTTTATTTCTTTAGATTTCCTACCTTCTGGCACTGAACTAATTTCATCCTCAATGCAGACCAAATTGATTTATGTCAACAATATGGATGGGGATTCTCCAGTCATAATCTTGCTCTCGTTCTGGGGAAAACTCAAGGTTTCTCTTATTCCAAGAGGTCTTGTAACAGATTTGATTCATATCTTGGCTCATCTGATTTGCCAACATGCACTCATTTATCTCCCTTTATTAATGTAAGGGCAGAGATATGGCCAGTTTGACACTGAAATATTTAAATAAGATGAATATCCCAGCAACCCATAGTGACTTGAACATTATTCAGCTAGAAACAATCACTCCCATACGGAAGTCCTGCTGGAATAAGCTAAAATTAATGTTTTTTGTTTGTTTGTTTGTTTGTTTGTTTGTTTGTTTGTTTGTTTGTTTGATGGTCTGTTTTTGTACCAACATATGTTTTTTTTGTTCTGAAAAACATATGTGAAATAATCCTGTTGATCACTAGAAGCTCTTCATCTAGAAATGTATTGTGCTTTTGCTGTGATTTTGTGTTTGCTTCAAAACTATTATAGGTTGTTTAATAATCAACATACCCCATAAAGGTCAAAATGTGTTCCTTTTTTGTCTGAGCAATAACAGTGGAAATCAATAGTTCAATCAAAAGGGTTCAATAGCTTATTTTTAGACTTTAAGGTATGAGCCTGTACAAAAATTGAAATATTCATCAGAGTAAAACATGTGACAATTAGCCCCCACCACAACATCAATTCTCTCGAAGCTTTAAATCATAAGGATAAAGAGAATTTAAATTATCCAGCATAATAAATATACCTGATAAAATATGCTCAGTCTCAAGACACATTTATAATGATATTTAAATTTTGACAGAATTTTTCAATCATGCCTTCAGGGACATCTGCCATCCGTTTCAGCAACAGTGCAAAAATAAAAAATAAAAAACATTTTTGTTCATTTATTTCAGGAATGTCCCCAGGGAGATCTGAAAATGACTACATTTCCTCTTTGCTACCAAAGGCTCTGTATATTGGAAAGTCATCCATTTCAATGGCTTTATTTTCCCAGCGTTAACTCAGGCCATCCGTATGCAGGAAAATACTCTGCGAAATAAATGTCACACTTTAATGAAAGATAAAGGCTTAAAGTAGTGAAACAATAAGATCCATCATTGTGACAGATGAGAGACAGAGAGATTAACATTCTTCGCCAAGAGATTACATCACAATGAATGAAGCCACAGTGGTGTTTTTTTTCCTGCTGCTGCACAATAAAAATGTGTATAGGGACCAGTGCATACAGAAAAGAGTTTAGGCCAAGTTCCATCACATGGCAGACATTGATTTGTGGTGAGTTCAATACTGTTATCATTTTTCTCTGTTTAATCTCGGTCTGGAGTGGCCGATAGACATCTGAAGCACTTTTTCAAACAAATCCGAATGTATCCTCTCATCGCTATGGATATTTCCCAAGGTCATCGTCCTCAGACGCCACCCAGCATTTCCGAAAACACCTGCTGTTGAAAATATGAATGCAGACACACTATAATAAAAGTACATTCAAATCTGCTGTCCATTCTTATTCAGTATAGTAATATATATGTATATATATATATATATATGTATATATATATATATATATATATATATATATGTATATATATATATATATATATATATGTATATATATATATATATATATATATACACCAGTCTGAATACAAAATCGAGCACGAACAATGGCGACCAGGACAATCCTAATATTCTCACTGCATCATCTGGACTATTAATGATACTCATGGGAATAAATTGGATTTCAGCTCTGCTAACACAAATGAGAAATAATTCATTTCCATGCACATATCTGCCACAATTTACATAGTTTGTGTAGACATTACGTCAGATAAGCAATGTCTGTCTAGCCTTAATTTTAATATAAGCACAAATAATAAGAAAACATGCAGAGGTATAGTGGGCATAAATCTGCACAAAGTGATGATCAAACATACAACCCTGCCTGAAATAGACTGTTTATCTCCACAAGCTTCTGCTGCCCTCAGAGGTAAAGCCTGGCACTTAAATCATCAGATATAGGACCATATGTATATTATGTAACTGATGTTACGGTCTCAAAATTCACTTTATCCTGTGACTCTAACCACTCAAGCCCATATGCTTACTCAGCATGGATGAGTCATTATTCTTCAACCTCCATTATCATGAAAAGAGGATTTGTGGTTGCATTCGTTGCATGTGTGTTTCATCTCAGGCACTACTAGGCACTTTTCACGAAGAGAGCTGAAAAAAATTACTTGATTTTTCTATTTCTTTTTTTTCTTTTTTTAAACAAATGGTCAGATAATGGGGTGCTTAACCTTCATAAAATGATCATCAACCTCAGGAGATTAAACTAAATATTATATGAGGGGGGTTATTTTCTATTAATTTTAAATGTTTGCCACATTGGCAACACTGTTATCAAGATTTGTGACTACAGTCTAAATGCAGCCTTCGGTTAACCAGGTGATCCAAACTGATCTCAAAGATGAATCCACCCATGTGTGAACAGAAGAATTGATACTTGCAATACTGACATTATAGAGATAATCTATCTTCATATGAAAATATTGTTTGATTAAATGTTTTAATTAGGCACTTTATTACTTATTTAGCATGAACAGTGTAGTGTAAAATAATCATAAGACATCTCTCATTTAAACAGGAAAGTGGATTGAGTAATGGCAGAGAAACATTTGGAGTTATTTCTCATAAATAAAAGCAAAGTTAAATGAGGTTTATTATTATGGGTTTATGAGATGATTGTAAGTTAACTGACACTGAAATGTATTGTTGTTAATGATAAACAATAACAGTAGTCTGATCATTTGCAGTTAATTAAATGTTGCTGTTATTAGTAATTTTATCCTAAATTTAACAAATGTATTGACATTGGCAATATTAGCCTTGATTTTTAGTAAAGAGATACAATTAAACAAATATTAAAATGTATTTCCTTTATAGACACTACATTAATTTGGAGATTCATTCATTAAATACTGTATATGTATGATTAGAAGTTTTAGTATAAAGTGTGATTAATCGTGATTATTCACAGAAATGTATACAAAGAATTAGTTAAAATTCTGTAATCTCTTGTTTAAAACTACTTGTCATACTAGGTTAATTTTACATAATACATTGTTTTGTCAGTTCAACTTAGAAAATGAACTTTATGGGGTGACATCTAAAATAACTTTGTTGAAATGTTGAAATGAAAAAAATTATTTAAGATTACTGATAATAATTCAACCACCGTGAAAAAAATCAAGGTTCAACTGAAGGATGACTGTCAGTAGATATAATTCTCCAGCAAGGTAAAATGACTTAAGTTTGATATCATCTTTTTGTTTTATATGATGACAGTCATTTTCCACCTTAATGTAAATACCACTCAAAAATTAATTCCTTACTTAATTTAGTTGAAGGCATTTTTACACACAGTGTAATTTTGTTAATTAAAAATGAATCAGTTTAGTTAAGCTAACACAATTTAGTTTACATATGTTTACCTTAACATCATTACATTAGTCAAATATATTTTTTATGTTGGACCAAACAAATTTTTTTAATTTACTTACTGAAACTTAATTTTCAAACAAGTAGTGTCATTCATCATTACACAATGTATGAAATGAACCACTAAAAACAGACTGGTGTCAGCACTGACATTAGCATAGAACACTGAATTTCCACAAGCGCTACTCTTCAGCACAAGTTCAACACAAATTCATTAAGTACACTTCACTTTTAAATACTGTTTATTAGGTTGATTGAACACAATAAATTAAGTTAGACAAAATTAAAAGTTAAAATGTGTTCCTTTAGCACATTTTAGTTAAACTGAACAAGAGGCAAAAAAAAAAATGTTTTCAGTTTGTTTTATAATGTCAGTTATGATTTTTTACTTTGATGCAGCATAATGTGTATAATAACATAAAATCACAAGAATTCAGCAAGGAGCCACGGTCTCTCTACATCCTGCAGTGTCTTCCAACCCCGCTCACATCCAAGTGTGGTGTCAGAAGCTAAGCCCGTGGCCAATATGCCACCTTGTGACTCCCCATCCCCGTTCCGCCCCGGAAACCTGATTTGTTGTATGTCGGTTTCTGATTGAAAGGGTTTTTAGGTGTAATGGTAGGTTTTGAGTGCATGGTTTGAATGTCCATTCTGAGCTTTATTGGAAATTGTATAATGGGTCAATAACTAGATTAAGTTAAAACAGCATTCCCTTGTTTTATGTTACATAAACCTGATTGAATTATGTTACAACAAGAAACTTTGTTCCCTTCCGAGTGAACTCGTGCTACGTTGATGACGCTTTGGGAACGCCCCTGCGTGATTTCGTCTGAAACACTTGTGTCAACTAATCCAATGGCGAGAGTGAGCGTCACAGGCGGGTGACGGCATGACCAAGAAAGGTTAAAAGCACATCCGGTCTGACCGGCGTTTGCTTCTGTGCCTCAGCAAGCGCTCTGTGTTCATACTGTCTGTCTAATTTATTGTTGTCTGTCACTATATAAGTCACAAGCATAGATATTATGGCGAACAAACAGACCTTAGATTTATGTGTTGTTTGTTTGGAACGGAACATGAACGGACCGCCTTTTCTCTGTGTCTTCACCTCCTCTCTGGGATCGGAAGCCCACGGCGCGGCTTCTTCCATCCTGGTAGAGAGCCCGGTGTTTGAGCAGTCTATCTCTGAGGAGGTAGAGGTGCTGAGCATCAATGCAGGGGAATAAAAACTCACCACTCTCATCCATGAAGATCATGTTAGAAGAAAAGTCATGTAGCTCTATATAAAAATTTGTATAAGTGGGCGGGCTGTGTTCATTCGTAAACATTCCCGACATGTATATGTGTGCACTATCGGGAGTTTTCCCCTGCTACTGTTTACGTAAAAAGAAAAACTTTAGATGCCTTATTAAATAAGCAGGTATCCCTGCAGAATGTGGTATGCAACAGGCTAATCCTCTGCGCTCACATTCGTAAGGTTTTACAACTTTGACCTGGGCGCTAGGTAACCTGAGACGTTTTGTGGGTAGAATCAGGTAGAAATACACATGTTCCCTTTTTACAGTGTACATAATAGTTTACCAAACATTTTATAGATTTCACAAAAAATGTTTTAAAGAAGACCATGGTATTTGTTTTTATAAAGGTCAAAGGATAGCAGTGTATTGTGTCTGTGGAAAGTGCTATAGCTGTGATTTAGAGCTAGTGAAATTAGATATTAAAGATAGCTGAGACAAAGATCTTGAAAAGATACAACTGTATACAGTTTGTGCATCTTCACTAATGTCGTTCTTCATGTATTCTAGGAGGATAAGCAAATCTGTACTACCCCTACACATTAACTCTTTAATTTTCAAAAATGCCCCTTGAAGAAATAAACATGCTAAACATGATTTCATTTCAATTGGTGCTATTGTTGTGGCGTCTCTTAACTGAAATTATATAGACAGTCCTCTTCACCTTTCAAGACATTGCCCATCTAGAATCTACCGACAGAGAGTCAAGCCCTAAGGCTAACACGCCATCACTGAACAAGCCAAAACTTCATTCCACTTTTCGGCTGACTCTTGTCCTTTCTTCCATTTTTCCCAGCTGTGCCATCTCAACATCACAGAACTTGACATTTGCACAGGTAATATAATGAGACCTGTTCCTGTTATTTGGAAACTAATGCATTTTGAGCTTGGGCTATTTTTCACTTGACATTTACATACATTAATACCTGATTAGCTCTCGTTTTCAATGCCAGCTTGCATTTTGAGATTATAGAAATAGCAATTTATTTCAAGCAATACTTTTACATTTTTGTTTAATTACTCCAGCACCAAATCAAATGCAAAGAGTTTACAGCATGAGTATTTAGAAGGTTCTTGCAGGGGGAGATTAGCTTTGCCGAATTACAGATCAAGCAATCAGAACTCTGATCTCTGTTTATGAGCTAGCAGCGCTTTATGTCTGATGTTTTTTAAGATGGAGGGCTGATAGTGATCATATTCTTACTCTGTCATGCTAGTTCTTAAAAACATCAAGGCCATATCAGTTATCATATCACCTCATATTTTTAAAAGCAATTTAATTTCATAAGAAGTGCGTCAGCGCAGTTTTTTGTCAGATCTGTGCTAAATTCCTTCATTCTTGTGTCTTGCAAACGGTATAATAAGGTCATGTTTACCAAATGGTTTAAGAAAAGCATCTTCTATTGGCATCTGTCTAAGTCAGTTAAATGTCAGGCTCTTCTGTGACGTTTCCATTTTTCAAACTTATTCAGTAACAAATATTTTACCTATCTGGATCAATTAGCCTTCAAACCCGAGTACCTACAAGACACAAGTTCACCTTGATTGATAGTTGAATACATTTTCAACAATCTCTCAGGCAACTAATCCTATCACATGTATTAATTTCCTCCTTGTATGAGCCCAATACGCAGATCTTTTTTAATTAGTCAGTAATTGGTGCTTAATGTGTTGTAGTAAGAGAGCCATTGAATGCAGCAGCACCATGAGGGGACGGCAGCATAGATTTCATTGTGCATGAATGAATAACGCCATTGATCCGTCAGACTTGTGACTGGCAGTCGGCTTGGGCAAGAGAGTCAAAAGCATGTTTGTATGCCAGTCGTCTGTACATAAGCCTGGCTTGTAATCAGGTGGAATCTAATTAACCTTTTCTCCATAATGATTGCTTAAGTGACTCTCATGACAAAGGCTTTCAGAGGATACTCACAGACAACCGTGTGGACACTTTTGAACTGTGAAGGTCCTGGTGAAGTATCTGAGGGTTGTGGAACGTATATGAGCCAGTGACTGTTAAATCTCTCGCCACTTGGAAACAGTGGTGAGTGAAAATCATTGACTTAAATGCTAATTTACTGCTTCAAATGATTCATTCGCCTCACGAACGGAGCGTAGAGACACTCTGCGGTCATCAGTCATGCTTAGTTCTTTTAGTCAGTCTGAGTTTATCTACACAAACAACTTGTAATGACATTTAATGGAATAGAATAATGCTGGTGTTAGAGGAGTATTCTTGATCCAATTCAACTGATTCACTTCATAAGTATAGATTATTGCTTGTAAATGCCTGCTTTGTGATATCCCCTTATTCACATTCGCAATAACTGGGGCAAATTCTCAAAGCCTACGATAATGATTTGAACATGAGAAGAGGATAATGACGGCCTGTGGCACATGATTTGACTACCTTAGAGTGATTTCCTTTAATAAGAGGCAAATCTGTGTTCCTCACTTCCAATCTGTCTCGAACAAAGATGACTTGTCGAATCTCTCAGATTCTGCAGTCTGACAATATAATTTATACCTTGGAACGGTAATTTCTTCGATGCAGTTGCGAGTTTGAAATACAAATTAGAAGCAGGCGTGCGATTAACTCCAATCATAAGCACTTGTGCTAGGCCATCTGAAGTAAAAATCCTTCCCTTAGTAATCAAACCAAATAACCTCCTACACGATACAATAGGCACCACCTTGCTTTCGTTAACCCTAAACAGTGAAGAAATGACAGGTGAAATCTAAATGCGCTAACTAGTCATTAGCATACACTGAGGGTGGATTTGCAAAGCCTCTCTTGTGTGCTGTTGATTCGCCTGCTCCATCTGCCCGCTTCCGTCTCAGCTGCTTTAATGGCTGTATAAAAGTATGAAAAAGAGCACAGTGACAGTTCCAAAGTAGATCCCCCACCCTTCTTCCCCCCTCAGAGCGATTAAAGAGCGAATGTGAGGTGGTGACAGCTCTGGCTTTTGATCATGTTGCCTGTCAGTGGAGTGTTGACTGGTGGGGAGTCTGGCCAGGTAGTAGTCTTATAAAGGGGCAAATCGTGAGGCAAGGAGAAAAAAGGACTGTGGCAAATCAATGCTTTCAGTTCGTTGCGATTAAAGACAATGGGTACTCTCTGAGTTTTGGTTTACGTTTAGCCGGATTTTATTCATTTAGCTAATATTCAGCACATTCTAACATCCGGGTTGAAAGGCAGTGTAATGCAGTATATAATGGTATATATTGTTTGTCGCACAGGTTCGGAATACTTAGTTGTGTTCGGTTTCATGAATTGGAAGACATAAATCATACCTAATCCTTTCATAATATGTGACACTAAGCTGAGAAAGTAAATACAAATGAGAGGATGTAGCCAGCATGGGTGGCTGCTGGATTCAGGTACTCATTATAATATCAATGTGAAAGGAAATTCAATGTGGTAATAAAAAGTAGACAGAGAAAAATCATAGTATTCCAGAATGAATAATTGATGTGTGTTACAAAGATACTGTAATGTGTTTGTTTTTACAACAACAAAAAAACACTAGGTCTGCACTATGGGCTAAACTGCAAAAAAAGAATGGTAAAACAAATATTTTATATGACATTGAGGCTATTCATTGTCTTATTATTAATAACTTTTGTGTCCGCATACAATATGTGAGAATAATATACTCTGAGCTATGCGAAGTGTGCATGACCTGTAATGAATAATTAATTAATAATTAAAGATCTAATTTTTGAATATCTAGATCAGTGACTGTTCTGATGGCGGAAAACAATGCTATGCTAATTCAACTAACCATATGATCATGCTGAGATACTGTACAATAGCGAAATAAATAAAGAAAACATGCTTCATTTCTTTTTGTTGTTGACCAATCAAACTCTACAACAAGGATCTTCAACCGGGGGTCTGCAGCGGTACTGTTAATAAAATATATTTTTGTTAAACATGGGTAAAAAAAACAAACATCACAAAGTAAAATTTAAATATAAGCACCCTGAAATGAAAGCAAGACCACCCTAAGTTGATACTGTAATAATATAATATTATTGGCAAAACAGATTTGGCAAACTCTCCATTGAATTTTTGAGTTTGTGCTCTGGAGAACGTAAAATGTTCCTGTTTACAGCATGTTTTTGCAGCGATGAGAAATCTTGTTAAAAACAGACATGTTTGTTGATCTCTTGAATGTAATGGCCAATCAGAAGCGTTTGAGTTAGAATCCAGTCAGCGCTCAAAACACTGGAGTTCTGCTAGCTCTCGCAAATCCTCTCATTAACAAAGAAAGACACGATGTAAGAGATTCATTATCAGTGTAGACAACGTTACTGATTTTAATGGAACGTTGTGAGATCGTGAACTGAGATGAATGATGACTGAATTGTGATTGTAAAGTTGACCGCCGTTTCGTACTTTCCAGGCTGTATAGCTACTAATCCATTGACTACAAGTACAGTGTTAGGGAAAGTTACTTTTAAAAGTAATGCGTTACAATATTGCATTGCTTCCTGAAAAAGTAACTGTCACCGTGTCTGGGTGTGTTTCCCCGGGTATCCTCTAGAGGTCCTCTTCCCCACGGTGTCATCCCTGCATGAACTACATTCCCCACAATCCTAGTCTGTACCCATCACTGTTATTGCACTCACCTGTTCCCCGTTTCATTGTAACCAGCTGTTTCTTGTTAGATCTTGTGTATATATTCCCTGTCTGTGTCTTTATGTGTCACGGAGTCGTTGTTTTGTGTCACCACACTTCTTGTCTGTTACCCGTTCTTGTTTTTGGATTGCTTCTCTGGATATTTGACCTCTGCTTGGATTACTACGATTTTGGATTGCCCTCTTAATAAATTACTGCACTTGGATTTTCCCTCGTCCCGTGTGTGTTCGTGACAGTAACTAAATGATTTAGTTACTTTTTATGAAAAGTATGTGTTACGTTACTTTTGCGTTACTTTTTCTTATCTGGGCTAGGCTCGCTTGTTTGGTTTTTAATAAAGTTCTATTTTTGTCAAATGTAAATGCCCTTTCACACCAAAAATGAAATTAATAAGCCTCAGGCTGAAGGAACTGCAAATTCACGGTTGTACAGTAGAGGACGCAGCTCAAACAAACCTTGCAGCATTTGCTGCCATTCTGGATTGCAGAAGAATAGGACGCAGGAGAAGAAAGTTCAGCACTCTTACTTTAGCATTTTTACATGAAACAAAAATGTAATGTTTATCTAAAGCTAATTCTAATGCTTATTCATCAAAGGTCAGCAGCAAAGACATTGGTTAATAAAGTGAGATTAAATTGATAAAGTATATTTTTGTATATTTAACATATTTGATGTTCTGCATTTGCTTTTCACAGTTTTTATTCATTTTGAGGAATACTGAATCTTTTTTTGTTCATGTGAGATGAGTAAATGTACGCTCAGATTTAGATAGAACTACAATAACACAACGCCTCTGCACTAACGATTTCTCTCAACATGGCAGTCAATAAATGAAAAAACTAAGTAACTCATGTTACTTATTTTAAAATAAACTCAAATATTGTGTTGTAAATTTTAAAGTAAAGCACTACTTTACTAGTTACTTGAGAAAGTAATCTTATTACGTAACTCGCGTTACTTGTAATGCATTACCCCAAAACTGGCCGCTACTTGATGCCCAATGTAAAATCTACATCCTGAAGCTGAACTTATGAAGATATAGGTCTATCCTATAAAAAATGATTCAAGGTTTACATAAAACGTTGGATGAGAGACCTTTTGTGCTCTTGCCATAAAAAAATCCTAATTTCATCTGTTATTATTTTGAAGAAAGCGGCCAAACAAAATTACACCTCACACAAAAGCTCAGAATGCAGGACTCCTATTCTGACTGCTTTTTCATTCCATTCATCTGGGTTCTTTTAATGCAATCTGCAGAAATCAGCTAATGTGTCTGGAATTCACATTTTCTTTCACAGAGGTTGAGTAAACCTCCATATAAAATGGGGCGGGAAAAGTCTCCTGTCATGTCTAAACTACCTAAAAGCATGTATTTAATGTATTTAATTTCCCTCTGAAATGAAAGAAAGTGAGAGGTAAAACACTGTCTCCAAAGGTCACACTTGTTTTAGCAATTTTCAAAGAGATTAAAACTATGTCACTTATTGTACTAAAACTCTATTATATTACGCCATCATTGCAACACCTCATTAATCTCAAGCATTAAGCTCTCTATAAATGTGAGATGTTGTGCTGTTAGAGCATCTTTACCACAGCACAAGGTACTTTACAACTCTCGTCTGAACATGTTCCCCATAACTATCAAGGCATGAAAGAGACAATAAACCTGCACATCACAAGTTGAATGAAGATGATAAAACACCACTGTTTAGTGTGATGGGATTTAAAAATTGCTTTCTGACACAAGCCCCTTTGTACTCTGGTGGGTAATTAGAAAGTGTGCAGTACAGTCGCGCAAATTAAAAAATAAATAAATAAGCGAAGGGTAGAAGCTTGGCATGAATCCCCAGGGCATCCATTAAAGGATGTTTTCTTGAATTGAGGTTAGGTGCATTGATCTCTGTCGAGACTGGCGAAGCTGGGAGTTAGCGTTCCTGGCTGCAAGCATGACTCATTTCATACATTATTCCAATTAAAGTGCTATGAATCATGGCCCCTTGGGCTGGGAATGCACCAAACTCATCACAATGGCCCCTGTCACTTTCCGGTCTCATATTAGAAAGAAAAGACAGTTGAGTATATTAAAATCCCTATTCTTTTTTAAAACATCTTTGTCATCTTATCATATCTCACCACACAAAAATGTCCTCTTGGATTTTGTACAAGAATCAGCTTTGTCTTGATGGATGGTATACGGTGTAAAACAGACATGTAATTTGTAATGTGTGATGCAACAAGGTTATTTAGCTAGTAATACTATGTGCTATGTGATGTGTTGCCGTAACAACCAGTCGGTTATTAGGTGAAGGACATTCAAGACTGATTCTCAAGCTATTCATGGAGATATCATTCATCTTTTTTCAGTTAGTTGCACTTATAAATGACATATTCTGAGGCATTTGTAAATGTCTCTAAAACAACAATCTGATTGCCTTGTGGAGGACTCAACCTGGTTAAAATCAATTGCTTTTATGACATATTTTCAACACTATGCCAAATATATGCCAATTTCACAGAAAACTGCCCTGGCTAGCATTTATTTACTGCAAACCGGAGCACCTGTCCTGTGGAGATAAGTGCCAATATGTTTTTTTATATATATCCTTAAGCATTTGTAAAACATGTCAGACATTTTTATATTTTCTTCTGTGTAAACAAACTATTTGCCCTTTCACCCTTTTTCTTATCTTTTAGTGAAATATGATGACTGAATATGGACACTTCGCTCTCAGAAAGTTTGTCCATTTTTAAATTCATGATCATTTGTTTAACACTTTTGCAGCAGCTGCTACTTAACATATCCTGGTATGATATCAAGCATCAATTTGTTAATTGATCCGATCTAAAATGTAAATATGACTGATAAAGCCTATTGCAGTGGATATGAAATAAAAAATGTAAAAAGATTAACACCAAGCTAACCTTCATTTACCCAATTGTTATATAATAAATAAAAAAGCAAATTGGCTAAAATGAAGACTAACTTAGTGTCAAAAGCTTATATATTTACAGTGCCTCTAATATTAGCAGCCTTGGTAAATATGAACAAAGGCGGCTGTGAAAAGAAATCTGCATTATTTATCCTTTTGATCTTTCATTTAAAACATTCACTAAATTTTAACATTTCATTGAAGTAAAGAAACTCACATTACATGATAAATGTTTTTCTTCACGTTGGCCACAATTATTGGCATCTTTTTCACAAGATAACAGCTCAAGATGCAGTCTTCTTCTATAATGCCTGATAAGTTTGGAGAACACATGACAAGTGATCAGAGACCATTTCTCCATACAGAATCTCTCCAGATCCTATAGATTCCCAGCTCTATGTTGGTGCTTCTTCTCTTCAGTTCTTCATCCCACTCATTTTCTATGGGATTCTGGTGACTGGGATGGTCATGGCAGAAGCTTCATTTTGTGCTCAATGAAAAATTGTTGTGTTGATTTGTTTGTTTTGGATCATTGTCCTGAATGGAAGATCTATCCACGGCCCATTATAAGATTTCTAGCAGAAGCTTTCAGGTTTGGATTTTTTATATGTTGGTATTTGCTAGAATCCATGATGCCATGTATCTGAACAAGATGTCAAGGACCTCCAGCAAAAAAAAAAAAAATAGGCCCACAACATTAAAGATCTAGCGGTATATTTAACCATGGACATGGGGTACTTTTTATCCCTGTTTGCACCAAATCCATCTGGTGGGATTGCTGCCAAAAAGCCCTTATATTAGTTTCAACGGACCATAGAAGCATGCAGGTCGCTTTTGAAGTTCCAGTCGTGTCCGAGTTTGAGTGATAAGGATTTTTCTTGAAACCCAAACAACTTGAGGTGATGTAGGTGCTGCTTGATAAAAAAAAATATATATATATATATGTATTTATGCTATCGGACCCAAAGACTCTCCATCTGTGATCTTTGGAGAGTCTTTTGGCCACTCAAATTCTCCTCCTCACCAGACATTAGGACGTTATAGACACATATCCTCTTCCAGGCAGATTCTTAACATCTTTAGTTGATTGGAATTATTGCCCTGATGGTGGAAATTGGAATTTTCAATGCTTTAGCTATTTTCGTGCAGACACATTCTATTTTGTGAAGCTCAACAATATTTTGCTGCACATCAAAACTTAATTATTAATGGGAATATACTTCAGAGATATTTTACTCATAAGAATTTCTAGCGGTGCCAAGAATTGTGCCAACATGCAATGGAGATTAATGAAATATCAAAAGAATAAACAATACAGATTTATTTTCACAGCTGCCTTTGCAAATATTAACCATGGGTGCCAATTATAGTGGTGGGGGGCACCACTAAAACAGTAGGCTATATATATATATATATATAGAGAGAGAGAGAGAGAGAGAGAATGAATGGTTTGCTTTCTGAATCTTGTCTTAAATTGTCTAGGGTTTAGATGATATAATGGTATGCATTTATAGTTGTTTTGTGTAGGTTTTTTATTTTTTTATTACAAATATTGTATTTTTTTTATTACAAATATTGTATTTTTTTTATTACAAATATTTAGATAAAGATGTATTCCTGGTGCTTATGTATCATTTGTTTAGATATTAGGAATACATTCTGGTCAAATACAGGTAAAGATTCTGTGTTCCAATGAGATAAATCTGTCTAGAATCATGTCAATACAACACATGGCTTTGCAATTTCATTTACGTCACATAATCAGGTCCTCAGCAAAACCGAATCTTTAGAGGAGAATTATTATTATGTTAGCTTGTCATGTAACATTCAGAAGTACTGTGCATGCCTGACTTTTATAGATGCTTAAGTCATCAAACTTGCTCTCTTGAAAGCTGCCAATTTTGTCTTCCTCTAAGAAGTGCTAATCAGACAGCCACAGTAGTATGTGCAAAAAAATCCATGACATTTAAAATACTAGTTTTAGTGCTGAGGTG
Source organism: Semotilus atromaculatus (assembly GCA_031834385.1). Taxonomy (NCBI): domain Eukaryota; kingdom Metazoa; phylum Chordata; class Actinopteri; order Cypriniformes; family Leuciscidae; genus Semotilus; species Semotilus atromaculatus. Next base: position 10,819,301 of record JAULUF010000007.1, on the reverse strand, counting down.
CTGTAATTTTGCCATCCAGACTACTCTAACACTGATTACACTAACAGTGAACAGAAACCTGAATATCACATTGTAATTCTCTTTATTTAGCCTGGTTAAAGAATGGGATATATTATATGTTAATTTAGCATTTCCATTCAGTTATATTTTCCTGTAGGATTCTACGGCATTAAAACCTGGCACATCGTTTACTCACAAAAAAACTCTGCAAATGTTTACACCAAGTACATTTACATAGTAATTCAATCTATCCCTCTCCAAGTAAAGTATACTTGGTTTTGTTTTTTTACACAGGCACTAGCGTATGCGTACAGACGAACGCATAGCCTTTCAAAGTTTACTCGAGCGTGCGTGAGCGCAGGTGGTCAACACAAAATTAGCAGAAGTTATGAGTGATAAAAATGTCTTTGTAAACTAAAGTTACGGCTATCTCATAACCCCCTCTTACAAGTGCTTGTCAGTGCAGGGGTATGTTATTGTTGCAGTCTCCGGTATTTTGTTGTTGTTGTTCCATCTCTTTTATTTCGTTTTCTACTGTGAAACAACGGCCGGGGCCTTGTGGAGCAACTGATTAGTCCTAAACAAATTCAAAGCGCAAGTGCAAAACATTTTAGTGAACTTTTATCAAATAGTTTCTGTTTCATAAAAAGTGCAAAGACAAAAGTTAAAGGGGTTATGGGACTAGTCAAACATTTAACTTCAGTGAATAGGTGTGTTTGACTTGAAGCAGCACCGCGCAGACCGATTGGTGTCTGATCACGAAAGCGATAAGAGAGCAGACAACTCTGAATGCTTTCGAATCGCTCTCATGATAACTAATACATAGGTGCGTTCACGCCATTTTGTAATTACCATAATTACGTCCTCGTAGAGCTCGTAATTAGAGTTTGTAAGATGGACATTTTCTGAGATCTCTTACTTGTACCACGTGACCACTGTGCCACCTTACTGCTGCAGGTTCATTTAGGCGTTGATTGTGTTGCCATAGAAATGCATAATTCCCAGTCTGAGGACATGTACAGCTCAGAATAAAACGTCGCCTAGAGACTATGGTCATTACGACATATCTTAAACGCAGCATATCTCTGGGTTGGTTTATTTTTGAGGGTCAATTTTTCTATTGGTACATACCTTGGTTATAAAACCCCTATTGAACATTTCGATCATTATTGCCCAAGAAAACAGTTAATTTAACACAGGTTAACATTTTGTGAAAGTATTCCTCAATAGCAGAGAATGTTGTCATACTTAATGGGGTAAGTTGTCGCAGTGCTATTAAACTGCCTAGGCTTTTCAACTAAATTGAAACAGTGAAACAATCATGAAACAAAAATCTTATGCATTAGCATACAGAAATGTCAAACTAAAGATCTCTTAATAACTATATAAAATGTGTTAATATAATGAATAGACGTATCTGTTACCAATTTCAAACATTTCAGAATGATTAGAATTTTAAGCCTATAGATGATTCGTCTTGGGTTAGAAGGGTCACTGCATTTTGCATGGAAAATTGGAGATTCTCCCACAACACATCATCTGAGAAAATCTCAAGGGTATATTTATGCATTCCAAAATGCAAATGGCCTCTGCTAATTTAGTAGAACCGAAGATTATTCGACATGGCTGTAATTTTGTGAGCTCATCTCATCAGATAAAACTCTTCTTTTTTTTTTTTAACGGTATCAGGGGACAAAATACATTTTACTAACAAGCTATTTATAAATGCTCTTTGCCAGGTCTCAATGGTGGCAAGTGTTCCTTACAGTTCTTCACATCTATCGATTGTCTGGCTGACGAAGACATCAAGATCAGGGGTGTCTGAGGAAGCCATCCTGTTTTCTGTCAGTGTAAGCAGGTCTTTGCATTCTCAGCCAGTGCTCATGTGTGCAAGTTCCCTAATGATGCCCCGCTCCTGTCACACAAACATTTAAAACAAACCTCTCCGAGCAAAGTAGTGCAACTCAACACAGCTGCTCTTCTCATCTCTGATTGGCCCTTCTGCTGTTACTTGGGGAGAAACTAAATGTCATGGCCGAAAGGTGGAGAATAAATGATACAGAGGTGTCAGGAGCACCTGCACTCCAAAAGAACCTTCAAATTGTCCACAGGGATACCAAAGATTTATTTGCCAAGGCATGTTTCACCAGGGTTTCTTTTTTCATTCCACATTTTTATTAATAAGAGGATAACAGCTCCCATATGATGCCTTAGAACTGTTTAACCATTTGAATAATTTCAGTGGCAGAATTTTTGAATTCATCACCCAAACTGCCTTTCTGTTTTAATTATCCACTCAAGGACCTTGCAACCAGGCTATCTAATAAAATTCACAATGGATCTCTAAAGGAAGACAATCCATTTTAATCCTACATGTAATTAAGACCAGGGGTTATGGGGTCAGAGATGTTGTTGACAGGCAGAGAGAAAGCCATTTCACCACAGCTGCCTATGCAAAGCTTATGTGTCATGCTATCTCACGCACACATACACACACACACAAAAACAAAAAACAGAATCAAATCTAATAATAAATTATCATGTTTTATATACAATTTCAGACACACAAAATCTGTTGAACAATACAATCATGACACTGCTGTGACACATGCTGCTGCTGTATAATATAGTGTACATAAATTACTCGTAGCAGGTCTATGCAGGTGAAGCCGGGGAAGATGGAGGTTTTCTGAAAGCGTGCTGCACTGCTAATGCTAACCAGGTTGAGCAGCGAGCTCATTGGCTACTGATAGAGCAGGAACCAATCAGCTGTGCCCCTATAGAGAATATGATTGCAAGCATTTGAGTAAGTTAAAGGGTTAGTTCACCCAAAAATGAAAATTCTGTCAGTAATTACTCACCCTCATGTTGTTCCAACCCCGTACGACTTTCGTTCATCTTCGGAACACGAATTAAGATATTTTTGATTAAATCTGAGAGCTGGATCACTCCTCCATAGGCTTCTAAGGGACTGGAACTTGTTCCCCCGAAAAGTTATTAAAGACATTGTTAAAATAGTCCAAGTGACTACAGTGGCTCAATCTTAAGTTTATCAAGCGACGATAATACTTTTTGTGCGCAAAAAAAACAAAAATATCGACTTTATTCAACTATTCATTTCCTTCTCGGTCGGCCTCGAGTGAGTTCTCGTAGTAAAACTGCGTATCGCTTCTGTGGTGTAAGTCACACGCATCACACACATGACCAGCCTTGGCCAATAGGGACCCTACGTGTGACGTAGCCCTACGCTATCACACTACGTTAACTGACGAGGCCCACAGAGAAGGAAATGAATAGTTGAAGGTCGTTATTTTTGTTAGTTTTTGCGCACAAAAAGTATTCTCGTCGCTTAATAAACTGAAGATTGAGCCACTGTAGTCACTTGGACTATTTTAACGATGTCTTTAATAACTTTTCGGGGAACAAGTTTCAGTCCCTTAGAAGCCTATGGAGGAGTGATCCAGCTCTCAGATTTAATCAAAAATATCTTAATTCATGTTCTGAAGATGAACGAAAGTCCTACGGGGTTGGAACAACATGAGGGTGAGTAATTACTGACAGAATTTTCATTTTTGGGTGAACTAACCCTTTAAGGACCTGCCTGCGCCGTCCAGAGTTTCCAGTACTTTGTATTTAGTTGAATGTCTTAAGTGGACCATCGAAATAAAGTGTAACCATCAATTGTGTAAAAAGAGATCTCATTGGACGTATTTATTAATATAACTTTAATACTGTTGCAGTGTTAGGCTGTGTTGCTAAGCTGATTGTTTTGTACATTGTAATGACTATTTTTGTCTTGGCAGAAGCTTTAGGATTTAGGTAAAGTTACATAATAATTTCAGCCCCAATCCATAGTTTATGTCCACGTATTTATTTATTCAGACTCTTTATTTTGCGATAATTGACTGTATATTATGCTTTAATATAAGTTATAACTAAGGGTGTTTAAAGCAGACAAAAACTGTATTTTCTGTGTAAGCCTATTTGTTATTGCTTCCTGTGCTGTGTTGTGTAGGTCACAGAGAGAGAAAGCTATGTTGAATAAAAAAATAAGCCAGAACAGTTGTGTAATTATTTCCATTGATCATCTCTATTTCAAAATTCATCGAAAAGCCATTAGTTTAAAAAAATATCTCTTCCCATTTCTCTCCATTCTTCAGCGCTCCCTTTAAGGAGCCATGGTCTGTATCCTAGCAACAAGGCTCACACTAGATCTGCAGTGTCTGTGGCAAAGGGTGAGTGCATAGTTACCATCTCATTTCACTGACATGTCACTCGCATGCTTATAAAATACAGCTCGCAAAAAAAAACGTATCCTTACACTCTACTAGTCCAAATTGTCCAGTTGCTCAAAGATTGTTAGTAATTGGTCAAAAGAAAAAATCTCTTTTTAAGATGCTCTTACAAACTTTTTTTATTTCATAGAATGCATTGTTCTGTTTAAAATAGTATTTTGTAATAACGCAATAAAATATCGTTTTTGTGAGTTAAGGGAACTGAAATAACACATAATAAGTAATCATTAGGGCGGCAGCCAGAAATAATGAATATGAAAATACCGCTCTAGAGAGTATTAATCCTGAAATAGTTTCTCAGAGAAAAATCCAATAACCATAATCAAAATTAATTATAAGATTGATGTATGATTTGTACAAATAAGAAATTCATTCACTCAGTAGTTATCAAGAGTGGCATAAGGTGCTCTGTTGCCATTTTTCAATAAGATAAATCATATTGTGAAATAATTCTCTGTGGTTTCCACCAACAAATGAGTTTTTAAACAACCACGCAGCACTCGAAGAAAAGCTCATCAGGCCATGCGTTGTAATGGCAAACCCTTCCAGGCATGGAGCTGACCCTTCACTGCTGGCTTTTGTGTTCACACTGCTGTCGAACTCACCGGGGAAGAAAGACCAGGTCAGTCTGAGAGTGCAAATGACACTTCAGTCTCTGTTGATTGCAACAGTGAAAGAACGTTTCGAGGATTAATGATGTCTCCCAGTGAGACAGGAGTAGCCTAGTTTAGAATACGGAGTGGAAAAATCATGGTCAGTCTCATTCATGTTTAGCATTACTAAGAAAAAAGTAGAAATCAGGCTTGGGCAAAAGATGTATAGTAAAAGTTTACAAATTGACTCCTTTTCAATTCATAAGTCAGAATTTACATTTGCCATGCCTCACATTATGTTGAATTAAAGGGATAGTTCTTCCAAAAATGAACATTCTGTCATCATTTACTTACCTTATTATCGTTCCAAACCCGTATGACTTTTCTTCTTCTGTGGAACACAAAAGGATAATTGTACTGGTTGCTCTTATTCCCCATGGGAAATAAGCTTTCAAGCTTTCAAGCCTCCAAAAAGGACTCAAAAGCTCCATGAAAGGGTCCATAAGACTCTTGCTCATATGGCTAAATTTACTGAATTGTAATTCAGATAAATCTTTTACGCCTGCGTCAGTTTGTTTAGCTCCGCAAATTTGAAGAATTGAGGGGTAAATTAAAGCATTCTTGGAAACAATGTGTTTAGTGAAAATTCATTTATGAACATACCCCATATGTTGTGCGTACAGTATGGTGACATTTTTCCAACTGAGAAATTAAATGTTACAATTTTGCATATAGTGTTCGCTACATCATATCAAGGTTTTGGAATTTAAACAGCATTTTAGGGTGTGTTCACACTTGGCAGGTTTGTCTGCCACCGGAACCCTGCTGCGCAATGAATAAGCAGACCAAAACAGCTGAAAAGATGGATCTCTGTTCGCTTTCAAACAAACTCTGGTGTGATTCGACTGAAATATGAACGCAACACAGAGAAAGGCGTCTAAACGAACTAAAAAGAGGATGTGAAGTCACAAGATGCAACCCTAAAAAGGACAAAATGGACTAAGGACTAAAAGTTGTTTCTTGTAGGAGCTACGTTGCCCATTACAATTCGGTACAGGCATCAGAAACTGCATCTCCTCGCAGCAGATCTTTGTTTGTGTAAAACTTCTGCAGTTTTGACTCCTTTACACATTTTAGGAATTCTCAGCTTGTCAAAATCCCATCATGTACACACATACGAGTGCATTTCGCCCAGAACACAGCATTGCTTCAGATGTTCGATAAGGTCTTCTTTTTTTTATCTTTAGGTTTGGTCTTAAGAATGAGACTAAGCGAACCAGGACTAAATATATTCTTTTCTTTTTTTTGGTCCGGACCAAAAGAGCCAAAAGAACCAAGATAACTGTAAACACACCCCTAATCTCAATTCAATTCTTAAAGGCATGTTATTTTGAATATGGTAAATTACTGTAAATATGGTAATCCTTCAGCACCTTAGTAGCCTGTACTGTGGTATTACAGTAGGGACTGCAAGCCATATAAGGTTAGGTTCATTTTAGAAATAGCCCTTTTGTGACATCGTCCTTTTTCTCTTATTTTTTATATAAAACAGGCGGTTTACAAAGGGCGAAACCAACCATTTCTAACATGTTGCAGTGGCAAAATACCAAAGCAGCAATCTACCTCCTTATTGGATTTGTTCTTGTTTATGCAAAAGGCTTTGTTTAATCCTGAATATTTTTCTCTTTCATCATTGTATTTGCAATGACATGAGGCACCATGTTTTTCTTGAGCACAAACAATTATTTGCTGGTTTCTGGTTTTATGTTTTTCTTACCACGCAATCATGACTAATATGGCTAGTAACTTCAGGACTGACTTCATAGCATTTATATTTAGAGCAGAATTAGCATTTCCAACACTTGTTTTTAGCATTAAAGCTTTCAGATGCATTGTAAAAGACAATGTTATTGTAGCAAAGAAACACATACAATCACTTTAAACTACCTTCTGGCTGTTTTGAATGTAGTGGGTGGTGTTTTCTGCAAGAACTAACTGTTGCTATTTATACATTGTTTGTAAGTGTTGTTTTAGTCATAATCGTGTCTAAGTTTACATAGAAGTTATATCTCTTTAATTGTTTTTATTTATATTGTCAGTGACAAAATAACCTTGGTTATTAACTTAATGTGTCAATGATTTCAGGAAGAAAATTGATTTGTGAAGACTGAATCAGTATCCTAGTGTTTGAATTACGCTGTGGGAAGCAGTGTACGACTAGGGCAGGAAACAGCTGCCCTCCCTCTGGCTTCATTGATCTGAAATTTCACCCCTAGATTGAAGAGCAACTTTTATTATTTAGTTTTAATTACCCCCGCAACCCTCACTCTCACAGGTTAGTGTAGAGACATAATCCCCCAGAGGGTCAGCAGCCAACTGGAGCTCCCGGGACCCGCATATACTGACTGTGAAGGACAGCGAAATAGACCTGTCAGACACGGCTTAAAGCTTCCCAAAAGCTCTGAAAGAAGGAGGAATAGTAGAGAATGAATGTGAAACGGGTGCTTGAGATTATACGGTGCTCATTTCGTGAGTGAACGAAAGCATTTGACAATGGATCAAATTTATCTGATGTACATGATGGTACTTCAGCTATGAAGACAACAGTGCCACTTCCTGGCTTTCCATTCCTCCAGGTACCCTTTCAGAGACACAGGCTAGTAAATGATCTAATGGAGTACAATTATAACTCTGGAATTATGCATCCATTAGTGGATGAAATGGCTATTTGAATTTAATTTATAGGAGAGACGTTAAGATCATTACTGCCTCCTTTTTACACACCGGGGCAAATTTCGCCATTGCTCAAACACCCGCTGCTGCCTTATTTACTCTTTCAGCCTTAATTCTTTCATAGACTCTTATGTGGAATATAAAAAGACAAATCATTTCCCAAACATTAGTGACTGAGTACTGCGGTTCCCAATTGTGATCGTAATTGTAGACATTTTTAAGCAGGACATACACAATGTGCATCTCTTTCATAAATCAGAGCTTTGCCAGTTTATTAGATTATGATTTTAAGGAATTTGTTCATTTGAATCGAAGGGTGTGATCCTTGCAATGTACAGCCGTTGTGTTATTAAATTGCACATTTGCTGCTTGTTTTGTTGCAGGCTTTATCCCCATGACAGAAATCTAGGAAAGTATTAAAGGGTGGAGAGAGAAAAATAGCTGCACACAATCCTGGCTGCATCTCCAAACAGTAATAATTTGGCAATAATAGGCAATTCATTGCTTCATTCTTTGATGTATTTCCGACTTAATAATCTCAAAGCAAGGCTGAACCTCAAAGGATTTTGCAGACTGCTTAGAAAAGCCAGCTTTTTATGGCTGCCTACTCATATCAGCAAGCTCTCTTTGTTTCCTTCCCTGACAAAAAAGATCATATTGAATTCAATTATAGCCAACCTCTATGGCCAAAGTTGGCTATTTACTTGTGGCTCAATAATGGCGCCGCACAGTCACATTGTCCATCTGATTAAAAATGTCAGCGGAGTCTCATAAGTGACAGATGGACTTAGATATTGTTCCTTGATATTTTTAGTCCAGAAACAGGTGTGTGTTTCCAGGGAGCACTGCGAGATTCGGTCTTGGTCTGTTAGCAATGAGAGGCGCTCGTGAGTGACCGGAGCCTTGCCCCCCTTGTCGAAAACAGGATGGTGTCCGCCGGTCAGAGAACAGCCTGATTTGCCAGCCGTGATTGTCGAAAACTGCTGTCGACACAAGTGTGAGGTGTTATGGAGGCACCAATCAGGCTGACAGATCTGAGAGTGGTGAGGGAACTGCCTGAGCTCATTTTCAAACATCAGGAGAATGAGCAGACAAGAGGGTGTCTTTGACTTTGCCAAACCCCTCAGTGAGGTGAAACGGCTTTGCGACTGAAGTGTTTCTGAAGCCCCCTGAAGACCTTGTCCATCTGTTCCCCCCGGCCTCTCTACTCCCACTTGTCATTCACAGAGTAAACAAACAATCTAGAGCTTATTTATGCTAGACACTGCAGGCCACCAGATACTGAAATCTTACACTGCCTCCATGCCATTTCATCGGCCTGTAAGAAATCCCACATCAATGACAGACACGGATTGCATAGATCCATGTGGTGAAATTGAGTCTTGAAGTCTTCCAAAGATACATCATGAATATTCCAACAGATTTTTAAGCCAAGTAAATTTGAATGTACTGCCAAAAAATAATAATAATAAAAAAATCACCGGCTGTCAATTTTCTTTTTGCAATTTATTACTTATTTAAAAAAGAAGTAATAGAAATTTAATTAATATATATTTTTAATATATTTTTATCATCATTATTATTGTGCATACTATTCAAAGGTTTTTTAAGAAATTAATACTTTAATTTATCAAGGATGCATTCAATTGTTCAAAGGTGAGAGTAAAGACATTTATAATGTTACAAAATATTTCTATTTCAAATAAAAGCTGTTCTTTTAAACTTTCTATTCTGAAAAAGAAATGCATCAAGGTTTACATACACAATAAAGCATATTCAAATTCAGCTTTACCATCACATGAATAAAACATATTTTAAAATATATCAAAATAGAAAACAGTTTTTTAAATTGTAATGATATTTCACACTATTACTGTTTTTACTATATTTTTGATCAGAAAAACAATGTATGTCATCCACATGGTAACCCACATAGTCCACATAGTCCACATAGTCATATCCACATAGTCATATGTGACTATGACTATGGTAACCCACATATCCACATAGTCATCCACATGGTAACCCTTGTAGCCTGAAATAGAGAATACAATTTCAGATTTATCTGTCAGAAGAGTGAGAGAGCGTGAAGAGTTTGAATTTTAACAGGCCTATGGCTGTGTTTTAATATAGATGTGCAAGTGTAGTCGCACTGTCTACCTTAGGCAAATGTTTCTATTCTAGAAAAGTGTTGTCACAGTATGTTCAGAGATGGAATTAAAGGTTTTCATGTAGCCAATTTCTAATCTCATTTAATATATGTAGTATATGATTGTCCTGCATGATTGGTATTATTAAAGTTCAATGTAAAATGGCTTTTCAGTTATTATGATGATGAATCTTAAAGACATTGTTGGGAGTAGGCAGTGTTTTCAAGAAGGAAGGATAGCAACCATGCATTAGGCAATTACTTGAAATCAATTGGATGTAAATTGAAAAAGAAAAGCTTGTTTCCACACACCGGTTCCTTGTAATTTCCTGTCTGTCTGTCTATCTATTAGTTGATTTGTGGTTCAGCACCTCAGCGCATCACATGTTGTTGTGAAATTCTCTTCCATCTGCGTCGACTCCCACCCACAGACTTTCAGTCTCACTCTTAAATCCTTTCACTAATATTTGTTTTTTGTGATCCCTGCATCCTCACCCCCCTCAGGCCATTGCCAATCCTCTAGCACTTCATCAAGGATTGATATCAACACTCAATTGGTACTTGGAGAGGTGTGCTTGTAGGATAGTGAAGCAGTGCCTTAAGGACTCCACAGCTGAAAGTATAGAGAAAGCCTGAGGGGGTTTCAGTACATCTGTAAAACATGTTTCTATCTGAGCGTAGAAGAACATCAGGGACAATGATTGGCCAAGATTACACAAAACCTACTTGTTCTTCATAGGCTGGAATCTTGTAAAACCATAGGTGGGAGTTGTTATTGTATTCTTGAGTAAAATGAAGGGCTAGACCAAAAACAAACATGCAAGCATATATTCAGCTCGCTGTGATATTTCCAGCAGAGCAGCGTCTTGTTTTTCCAAAAGAGAGTCTGCTGTCCTTAATCATAAAGAGAGCTTGCTGACAAAAACAGATGCTATCCAGACAAAAAGATGACCTAGTCATTTCACTGTAGGAATGGGGATGCACTTGTTTTGGGAAATCCGTTATGAAAATGTGGAGCATCAGAAGGGGATGGATAATCTCAGATTATTTCCACATGGATTGCTTGAAGTGCAAGCAGTCAAATCTGCAGATTGAACTGAAGCACAAATAACGTGAATTAATATTCTTGTGAAGGAATACCCCTTGGAACGTGGCCTAGACTCTATCCCATTCCAAAGTGCTTAAGGAAAAATGAGTTCACAAATACTTAGACTTCACTTTCATTGCCCCTCACTTAATTTATTTGCTGCTTTTTGCAGAATAAGCACAAAAAAAACTATGCCATCCATTTTCAACACAAACAGTTTGGCATCACTGCACTATAATACCACATGAGCAGACATGCTGTTGACACATCAATGCTGATATTTCAGGGTAAAAAAATAATTGTTAATGATTTTATACAACTATTCAATAAATAGTTAATTAATATTGAGAAACTTACATAAGTGCAGTTACTTTCTCTGTTCTTGCTCTGCAAATGAAAATAGTTTCATTCAAAGCCAAAGCACATTCAAACGCTCTGCGTCTCAGAGCACCACATCAGTGGTGTTGCTTAAAGAATCAGAGTGAATGATTCAATCACTCACTTATAAACACATTCTCTCTGAGTAGGTACTTAGTAAAGTGTCCATTAGATGCGCACTTCAGAATCTCGCTGGAAGTAGTAGGTCATCCGGGTGCTTTCTTTGCCTACTGTTTTATGAATGCTGTGACTCTACTAATCTTTCACACACTTTTTTTTCACCTACTATATACTAGGGAAGTAGGCATATGCGGATTCAGCCGTTCACTTGTTTAGCTCCAAATTGAATCAGTGTTTTTGAATAAATTGGTTGAATCAATGTGTCAAAGATTTACTCATAAAGACTCGCACTTGCCGCCACCTATTGTAGAAAGAGTGAGTGAAAAAATTGCTACCAGTAATGCTCAGACTGAATGTACAAAAACAAACAAGCAGAGGGATAACCTACAAACGAAACTTAATGTACAAGGTGTTAAACTGTTTTATTAAATATCATCACTCTTGGAAAGCTAACCTTGGCCAATCAGATGAGACCGGTTCTATAGACTAAATTATTAATTTCTTGACATGAAGGAAGGCAACGGCATCAATGGAAAGCTCCTGTCAAACTAGATGAGTTCGAATCACTTCTGAGCGACACCACAGGAAGCACCGAGGCTCTTGTAGCTGACACAATCATTTGAAAACTTGAGCGTGACATCCTCATCAAAGGATAGAGCTCTCAGTATTGGCATGAGAGACTCTTCTGTTTGTTTTATTATATTTTTATGTCTTGTTATCACAGAAACAGACACGCACCAAGAGCCAACGCCCTGCTCATCTTGAAAAAAAGGCATTTTTTTGCTCCAAGACAGTATCTCTCAAAGTCACCAGGGATATCTGTGGTAGCCCCGATAGCTTTGTTGTTGCTGGGAGTTCTTTACCATGGTGACGGCATGTCAACTGCTCCTCTCTGCACTAAGGCACTTGGGGCAGAGAGCATTCATGAGGTCTTTTTTCTCTTATGAAGTGAGCGTGACAACAAAAGAGAAATGGCTTGCCATTAGAACAGGGTGAGAAGTGGGTCACTGGCCTATTATACTGAGGTTGGTGCACAATCTGGGATGAGTGAACTCATTCTGTTGCACCGAGAGATAGCAACATATTTAGATTGTGCCTTAAAAATCATTAGTGTAATTTACCAGTCTAACAAAAGTCACTGAACAACTTCATAAAATAAAGACCCGCATACATTGAAGCTCACACATTCTGCTGAAACCCTTTTTTCCAAACTAGCGGTCACAATTATATTGTTTCACAATAATCTTTTCAACAGAATGACTGGCATGACAGAGCTGAATGTAAATAGTGCATTAAGATTGATGTCATCATCATCAAACCTTCTTAGGATAGAGCGTCTGTGTGTGTCATTCTAAAATTAACTCTCACACATTATCAAATAATATATTAAAGCTTAGTTGGAGATGAAAAGGGGTGGTTCCCCAGTAGACAGGGGATGATCAATACTGGGTGCATCAATAGTGCCCTCTAGTGAAAGCATTCATTTTTTTTAGCTTTTGGATTTGGGCCTGTCTCTGATAAAAGAAAAATTCTATAATTTACTAAACACCTCTTCTTTCATTATTTCTGTGGAACATAAAACCTGATTTTTTTAAGAATATCTTGGTCATGAAGACAAAAAAAATCATAAAAGTGGTCCATATGAATAATATTCCAGGTCTTCTGAAGCCATTCCAAAATTTTGTGTGAACGACTGAAAATCTGACTGAAATTCATCTAAAAATCCTTCTTTTGATTAAAATCTTTTCAATGAATCACTCAATTCAAACATTTGAGTCGCTCATGGATTGGATGATTTGGTTCTCAAGTTCAGCTCGATGATCCAGTTACAATGACTAAGAAATAACTGGAAAATGATCAGTAAATTATTTCAATTTAGGTTTTTTCATCACTCAAAGATATTATGTGACCCAAAAAAATACTTTAAATATAGAGCATGATTCATATGGACTTATTTTATTGTTCCTTTGAATTATTTTTGAACCCTATAATCTCCAGACCCCATAATTGTAAAAGAGTGATCAGCACAGATAAAGTAAGTCATACAGGTTTGGGATTTTAAAATATTTTGAATTAATTAATCATTTAATTTAAAAGTTTGGTCACACTTTAGTTTAGTCCCAGTATATTAACTTTTAACTATATGACTTTTGCCTCAATAAACTCATAATTACTGCTTATTAATAGTTCAAGGTATTTGTTAAGTTTAGGCATTGGATTAAGGCATATAGAATATGGTCATGCAGAATAAGGCATTACGGCAATATGTACTTTATAAGTAGTAATAAACAGCCAATATCCTAGTAATATGCATGTTAATAAGCAACTAGTTAATAGTGAGAATTGGACCAAACTAAAGTGTTGGCAAAAGTTTTTTTTTAGTTTTTTATTGCAAACATTGAACTTTAAATGGAGGCTAGAGAGTAAAACCTATACCTATGAGGTACATTAAGTCAGGATGTTATTGGTATATGTGGGTTTTGATGATTTCCATCATCACCTCAAGCAGTCACTCTAATGGAACGTGGGTTGAAGGGTCCGTCATCAAAAACGACCTTGCGTCCTCATTACACGTTGCACCAAAGACTGTGTGACTGAAGGTCTGAAGACGCTTTCTGGCTTAGAAAGAGGAATAATTTTTTCCGGCGGGGGAGTTTTGTCATGCAGAAGAAAACCTCAAAGCAAGACACAAAACTGCAACTTCCAAGACGGTTGCAGCGACACAGTCTTCATTGATTTTTAAATGAGACAAAAAAGCATGTGCTTTCTGCTCTCTGAACTTGCCTTTGAATAAAACACCCATTCTACTAATGACAAGAATTGCTTCTTATGAAAAGAATGTCTTTGAATTTTTAAAAGGGTTCCTATTAAGAACTTTTCTGTAGAAGATGCTACTGAGGATAAATGCATAATATATTATCACATAATAAATATTTTAGATACCATACAACAGTCTTTTTATTTGCATACTATAACATTTTGAAGTTATTTGGATGTTGCTGAAAATATCAAACTGATATATTTTTTTTTTTTCAAACTAAATGCATTTATGAGCATCATAATCATATTTTGAATCTCCTTCCTGAATCTATTCCTTTCATTTTTGCATCCAACTGCATTAGAATAATCGATTTTACTTTTCTGCTGATGATACTGATGCATTGTACAAACATCCATGGCAGCATTTATGTTAGGTGTGGTTTTCAAAAAAGTGTACAAGATGAATAAAGACATGATTCTGGATGGGTAATGACATGTTCTTTACTTTCATGTAACCATGTATGCGTCATCCCTCTTTACCTAGAGCTGCAAATCACAGGAAAAATGACCTTTACATAGCAACCTGCCATTTGAAGATTGCTTTCCCCCAACTCATCTGGTTGCTTTGATCAAAGTAACTTATGTTTCAGACGTCCGTGTAAACACAGCTATCTAATTCCTAACAAAGACTGCTCTACATTGCACATGCTGGGACAAACATCATCCACTGACAAGCAAGGAGGCACCCACGGGTCGTGCAAGGTGCATGCTGGGATATCAAGAGTTATCATGCATTATCAAAAGATTCTGTCATATATTATTCACAAGAGTCACAGAATTACCATTATCGTATTAGTTGATCATTTCAATTAGTTGAAATGCAGAATTATGCAGATGGCAGAACTGTATGATGCTGAATATTGGTGATGCTAAATTATTAATCTTTTATTGTTCATACATGTTTAAACATGTCCATATATACAGTATCTCTGGCTTTCCATACAACCTCGTAGTGATGGAAAGTCTCATTCATTTCTGAGAATCTGTTCTTCTGAACAGGTCATTTCAACAAAAATCCATTAAGGGATTCTTGAAGCAGTTGAGATGAGTCATTGACTTGACAACCTCCGAATGATTCACTAACTGGTTCAAATTATTAATTGAATAGAACAGTCTCAAAAGAACAATTTGTTGACAATTTGGGCATTAATCTTACCCCCCTCTCTCTCTCTCTCTCTCTCTCTCTCTCTCAACCAGTTAAAATGTAGTAATAATAATGTAATAATCATTCTGCTGACCCAACTTGATTCACCATTCAACCAGTTTAACCATTCAAGATTTGCTCTTGCCTGTGTTGATCCACCAACTAGACCAACACTAAGCCAGTGTGGTCCAGCATGGGAATTCATGGCCTATAGACTTGTCAGAAGGGTATATCTGCACTGGTTTAATCCAGTGTCAGTGCATACATACAGTAATGGGATTGATGCTGTTAACCACACAGAAGGCATTGTGTATGTGTCATGTGTCCCTCACGTCCAGGAGCTACAGAGAATGTGTCTAGGGCAGAAGATCTCTTAACAACAGCTGTATAAGATGACAAGGAACAGAACATTGATGGCTGTATCGTGAGCCAGCTGTCCCTCAAAATCTTCCAGCATCAATCACACTGTCACTGATGCGCTGTTATATATCCTCCGCCGCGGCGTCTTCAGGGGTCAACACGCTCAACTGCACCAGCGGTTCTTTATCCTGCTTAGTAAGGCTAACGTAATGTTTTCACTGTTTAACAGTCTACAAAATTGATGATGTTATCGCTAAGAAGCAATTGGGTATCGCTCTCAGGGAATATTAATTAGATATATGAAGATATATATCAAAAGTTTAAAAAGTGTTTTAATTCTGGGATTTTCTTCAAAGCAATTACCCGACACTATCCAAGTATGATACCGATAAGCATCTTGGTTGTTGAATGTATTAACTCTGGGTGTGTTGCATTCAAAGCAGGAGTGAAGGATTTATTCTACCAACACAGAGGAATCAATTTGCTGCCAGATTCATCCATTACGTTAATATGTTCAAGTGGTCATTTGGTCTTCATAGAGATAGCATACAAGGAGGAGACTGGCAGACTGACGCCAGAGCTGGATAACCAGACCGTTGTCTGCCTCCATGCCCCATCCGCAGGGTAAAAGCTGCTGGATACGGGGGAAGGTGGCTTAACTGTCTCCAATTTAACGCCTCATTATGCAAATTGATCATCTCAATTGACCATCACTCTGATAATGGCAGGGCCAGACTGCAGGGGAGTTGAGATATTCCTCCAGAAAACATCAGTTAAATGTCCTGAGAGCTAAAAATAAGATTTGGATGTGAATTGAAGGAGACACTCTAGATGGTTTTCAATGGGGCATGACTATGCAGAGTGGCAATGAAGCTAAGAGTTACCTCAGCGACCTGATGGTCAGACACCCTGAAATGTCAACTGTAATTTGGTTTTAAAGGACAGCTATGACAGAAACTCAGCACTTTACTACGGTACGTCTCAGGGCTGAGTTAGATGTTGGCACTCTTAAAACAGCGTTTAGTGTTAACCTGTTGCTGCAAATTAAGATGATGTGCAAATAACGTGCAATTGCGATTATTTGCATGCCATTGCAAGCACCATGTGGATGAGTTGGCTCAGTCAGGGCTTAATTGCATTGATTGGGCTGGCCAGCTCTTCCTAATCTAGGATTATTATGATACATTAACAGCTGTGACTTGTTGTTTACAAGGCATTTATCAAGTGTTGTCAGTATAATGGGACAAATTCCCAACTATCACGTTTATCACTGACTGAATCAGACCTGTCAGATCCAGATGACGAACCAATCTGGGAAAAAGGCTAAATGTCTGAAAAAGGCTTCAGACGATGC
Source organism: Semotilus atromaculatus (assembly GCA_031834385.1). NCBI lineage: Eukaryota > Metazoa > Chordata > Actinopteri > Cypriniformes > Leuciscidae > Semotilus > Semotilus atromaculatus. The sequence goes on along the minus strand of JAULUF010000007.1, from coordinate 10,802,268 downwards.
TACTTCGCCCTAAAAATATCCATTTTAAATTAGGAAAACAATCAAATTGTTTGTCCTATTTGATTGAAGCGAGCCAATGATTTTATGTATGGTTTACATAATTGATGAGGGCGCATGCACTGAACTGACTGTTCAATATATAATGTGCGGTACAGAAAGTAATTCAGGTTAATGTGCTCGCTGAACCTTTCATGCCATAATGGACTGTGGGTTTGTACTTGAAGGGTTCAGAAAAAGACATGTTCCTCATGCAAAATTACAGTAAATTAATTTGAGACGACTATACTGTTGCTAAATGACACTAGCATCTGAGTGTCGGTGTAATATTCCTTATCAGTGAATCATTTCACTAAACACTCATTAAAACAGACCTGAGGATTTGACAAACATGTTGCTTGAGACAGAGAAAGAGAAGAGAGCGATGGATGAAGAGAGAACGAGAGAAGGAGGTTGCGATGAGTCAGTGTGTTTTCCCCCTAGTTGTCTGAGTGAAGATGCTTCATATTCCACCGTATCGATTTCCGCTTCTTTTTGAAGTGGTTCCCGAAAGTGAATCATTCCAATTACACAAGAACTTGTGTGACAGCTCTGACAGAAACATTTGAATTATGACTGCAGTCGATCCATTGGCCTTGTTTGGGAACGAGGGGTTTGGATATTGCATTTTTCTCAGTCTCGCCGGCACGAGGGCACATGTTGTCATAGGAGATTGCCTTTCAATCTGTAAAATGCTTTATCTGTGCAACACTAGATCTGATTGTGGAACAATAGCTTTATACAGGTGGGAGCATTCTTTTCACATTATATTTTTCTAGCCATCAAGTGGGGACATATTTTACAGGGGAGGTGTCGTGGGAAAAACGGACACACCATCAAAAATATATTTAAATGAAAAGGGTTTGTAGTTTCATAGAGATGTGATGTGATTGAATTTTAATATAACAGAAAATCAAGTTTAGCGATACATATTTTCCTCAAAATCCTTTCTTTTCATTATAATAAAAGAAAATAGGACTAGGGCTGTCAAGCTCCAAAATTACCCCAAAAAACACCATAAAATAGTACATACCACTTGCCCACAAGTGTTCTGAGGCCATACATAGTGATTCACACACCAAAATTGTGTTGTTTTTTTTCAAAAGTCCGATCTTTTTAATTGAATCAGTTTTCACAAGACTGTCCTGAATGATTAATTCTTGATTCAAACTGATCCGACTCAAATGTTAAATTCAATATTTCAATATAACAGTGAATGAGAAGAGGGGTTGTCTTGATTGGAAGATTTACATACATTTAATAGCACTTCTGCATACTTTTTGAAGCTTGAAGAGAGCTCAAGTCCCTGTTAATTGTAAGTTAAAAAAATGTCATAAATAAATAATCACAAAAGTTGAATTTTTTAGTTGAACTATTTCTTTGCTTCCTCATGACGCCCTGTTTTAAAAATATGATATCTTAATAAATGGTATCTCACCTTCTTTCTTTTTTTTCACCCTCCCTGAATGATTTACTGTTATGACATGGGACAGGCCATTTTCTCACCTCACAATCATCACTTTAAAGCAGGATTCCTTATGTTATGCGATGTCACTTTACGTTACACTGTACATAACATTATTATCCGTTCAGCTTTCGAGCATGAGGTCACCTCTGAGAAGAGAAATGAAGACATGATAGCACTCATCTAGATGAGAATATTTATCTAGTGTCGCTGTCCTCCCTCCGACTTATTCAACGTACAAAAATCCATTGCAATGGAGCCCCACTGCGGATGACCTTCTGAATGAGAAGTGCTCCCATGCATTGACAATGAATATGCATTAGAGAGATTACAATGAGGTGACAAGGCAGGAGCTCTCATCCAAATACCAGCACAGCTGGCAGCCAGCTTTCCTGAGCTACTCCTCACCTCTTACATAAGAGCACAGCAAGCTGACAACACCTCACCATCCGTTCATGCAAACCAAAAGATCTCTGTCGCTGTTCTCGCCTGTCTCGCTTTTGATTCGACAAGAGCGGCTGCAAGAACAACTTCCTCGCACAAGGAAGGAAATCATTGTATTAGTGCGTGGGGGAATACAGGCTTCAGTTATTAGCTCATTATGATGATGTTAAACCAAAGTGTCAAAGTAACAACTCTTTTCCTATCAGGAAAAGCTTCCACCATCTGTCAGACCCTGAAATCCCAGGTGGCTTCATATAGGGATTCAAACCTCTGTTGGTTGCCCTTCACTGTCAAAAAAGCACCTGAGTGGAAAATCCCAAGGATGACCAAGCACTGGACGTCACATTTGCAAGGCCAAAAACTAATTTGCACCCATGATCGATTATTGCTGTTAGTTGTTGTATCAATGATTGCTTATAAGTGCGAGGTGAGAGGAGGCATGAGGATGCCGAAAAGTGTTGCAGGACTATTTTGAAAATAAATAAATAAATCCACTCACAGAAGAGTGTTTTTTCTCATGATTCTACTGATAAAGAAAAGTATTATTCATAAAGTTCTTGTTTTCATTTCAATGAGCTCCTGCTGAAATGTCTATTTGTATTTTTATGCACACAAACACAAAAAGGGAAGGCTAATCTTAATATATTTACATACCCTCTCTTGGCTGACGCTCTTTTATCGAAGTCAATTTGATACAAAGGTGCGAGCTAAAAAGCATAAATGCAAAAGAAAATCTGTCATTAAGTCTTTGTCATTTACATCACTCTTCACTCTTCATGTAACATTCATCAAAAGATTGTCCATCCAAAAATGCGTTTATGTAAATGGTCACGGCAAAATGTGGGCACCAGATATTTTTAAACACCTATACTTGAAAAACAATGTGGGCACCCTGACTCATAAGCAATGCACCAGCTGTGTGAGAGACCTCTGAAACAGTGTGAGTTTGGCAGAGAATGGAGGACAGGCTTAGCTTGGTGAGCACCAGCAAGGATGGGTCCTATCTAAGTCCCTGCAGGACTGAGAACTCGCAGTGGGAGGAATGTCTCAGCTCCATCTGGCCCAGCAACGTGTGTGCCTTCATGCCAAACCGAACCAAGGTCTGCAAAATGTTGCCACAACGTGCGAGGCATTGCATAAGGATAGCATTTGAAAGGAAAGATTCAGATGTCACCATATGTCTGTGGACATCTGCATGTTCCTCACATATGGCAATGGCATGTAGGTCTGTGATTTTTACTCTTTTTTGTGATGCATGTGTAAATGTTAGCTTGGGAACAAGCCAGTAGTGAGCACAGACATTGCTGCCAAATGTAGCCTAGCAGGCTGTTGTGTTGTGAACACAATCTGCCATCTAGTGGACACATTTAAAGCACATGCAAGTGCGAAAGTTAAAACGCATAGGATATAACCTGAATATTTTATGAATATATAGCCTATACCTCTGAATTTTGTGGATTTTTTATTTTGCATTTGTTATAGGCTATCTGGTGAATGCAAGTAAAGTGGGCCGATTTTTGTTAAACGTGTAGGCTAATTTAGATAGCCTGCATGTTTTCTTTTCTTTTCATTATTACTTTTGTTAACTTTAAGGAGATATACTATTTTAATTTGAATACAGATTATATAATGCGTTATTTGTCAGGTATAACAATTAAAACTTTTTGAGATCATGCACTCGAGACAAATTTATTTTCAGGTAAAGTGGGCAATCCCTGATTTATCTAAAACAATCCTGTATCTTATTAAATTAAATAAAAATATTTATGAAACTCTCTACAAAAACAAATGGCTAATATGAAATCATGAATCATGAAAATTATTCATGCGGGGAATTAAAACGAATGTGTAGTGTCTATTTTTGGCAATCAGGAGAAGGCCTATCATCTGTTTGATCTGTCTCACGTTGGCTAGTTTAGACAAAAGAAATTATTTTAGAAATAGATCGAATTAGACTTCATCACGTCGTAAGGTTGTGCTGCTGAATGTGAAGTTTGTGGCTGTGGTTCAAAACCTAGCAAGTCGCCTACGAATGCAGCATCCCTTGGTGTCTGAAATCCGCCTGTCGTGTCCTATTTTTACAGTCTATGGTCGTGTCCAAATTTTGTGAAGGGAAGCAGCCAATTAGATTTGAGACGCAACCCATGTGTGTCTTTCGGTGTTGCAACGAATTCTCGCATAATATAACGTTACGCTCTTCCAACCTCTGAAAGGTGTTGTTTTTGCCGTACGTTTTATGTTGAAACTCGGCAGTGTTTGTGTATTAAGCACAGATTTCTACTCAAAAGGTGTTCATTTCTTTGGATCATTGTGGCGGGGGAAACTGAGAGGACGAACATGTCCGGGAAGAGTTTTCGCGTTAGCGACGGGGACTGGATCTGTCCCGACAAAAAGTAAGACTTGATGCATAATAGTTTATTAAAAAGCCTAATAATGAATATGTTTGCTGTTCTTTAAAGCCAAAACTTGTGCGAAATGAATGTTGGACGAGGGAAGCTCACTTGCTACTGTTAGCATAGCTTCTGTTAGCTTTAGCGCGCGTTTGTAGTGTGTGAATGGGCCTGTAAACGCCATTAAAAGCGTAATTTCTCACATTTAAATGGTAAACTCATTTCTTTCTTCTAAAACACTGGTAATCAAATGCTTTTTAGAGTTGCACACTCAATTATTTGGTAAACATTAACAATGAACGTTAGCTAGTCAGATGTGTGCGCAAGCTGCTTACTAACTGCCATTAACGTTATATTGTCTTTATTAGAAAATGCAGTGTCATTGGGCTAATTAACTTTTAAATCAAATAAATAAATCTATTTATCTGTGTGCACCACTGGAGCGTCTCACTATTGTTTGAAAGTGTCAGTGAGGTAACGTTAACGTTAGCCTGTTCGTTGTGTGTATGAATGTTGATTGGTGTTTATAATGTCTTCTTGAGACCTAATCAGTTTTATCTTTGTAACATCTAAGGTGTGGAAATGTCAACTTTGCTAGAAGAACGAGCTGTAACAGATGTGGCAGGGGTAAGTGAGTTATACTACCATGTAACTTAGTCATTACGTTTTGTATTTAGATGTGTCACAGGGAGTATCAGTGCATTGTGTTTAAAAGATTAAAGTTCTTTCTTAAAGGGGTAGTTAACCTAAAAATTGTCAACCTCATGTTTCACACATCCATAAGACTTCTGTTCATCTTCAAAACACAAATTAACTTATTTTTAATGAAATCTGAGATATTTTTGTTCCTACATTTAAAGTCTATTCAGCTTAAACTCGCGGTTCATAAAGAGATTGTAAAAGGAATCCAAATTCAATGTTTATGGTTTATTAAAAGTCTCAAAGAAATAGTTCACTTAACCAAAAAAAATTTACTCACCCTCAAGTTATTTCAAACCTGTAAGAATTTCTTTCTTCTGCTGAACACAAATGAAAATATTTGAAGAATGTCGATTACCAAACAGTTGATGACCCCATTGATTTCCATAGTATTTCTTTCCTACTATGTAAGTCAATGGGGCCCATCAACTGTCTGGTTACCAACATTCTTCAAAATATCTTTTGTGTTCAGCAGAAGGAAAAAATTCATACAGGTCTGAAACAACATGTGGGTGTGTTAATGATGACAGAATTTAAATTTAAGTGAACTATTCCTTTAATAAAATGTCTTTGTCATTTATTTTATGATCTCTTTATAAACGTTTTGAACTGTCAGAGTTTGGGGTGAATAGACTTTTTAATGGAGGGATGAATCTCTTTGATTTCATTAAACATTGTGTTTCGAAAATGAATGAAAGACTAGATTTGACATAAGTGAGTAACAGAACTTTCACTTTTGAGTGAACTATCCCTTTAACATGATTAGTCTAAACTAATTAGTCAATGCTCTTCAAACAGAAAAGACAACTGAAGCAAAGATGATGAAAGCAGGGGGGACAGAGATTGGAAAGACCCTCGCTGAGAAGAGCAGAGGACTCTTCAGTGCAAACGACTGGCAGTGCAAAACGTGGGTATTGCTATAAATCTCTTAATTATACTTCCAATTAGGGCTGCAACAAATGATTATTTTGATAATCAATTAATCTAACGATTATTAGAACGATTAATCGACTAATCCCCGATTATTTTGCCAGCTAATCAGTAAGTTTGGAATGATTATTCAGCTTTTTCAATTACTTAAAACAGTGAGTTATACATATTCTAACTATAATATAAAAAAAGAAAATCACTTCAGCTTTTGAAATGTTTGTTTTAATGAACTTTGAGCCAACTAAACAGGTCATTCTCTTTAAGTTCAGATTTCAGTCCAACTCAAATCACACACAAATGCTCTTTAAGCATTGTTTAAATATTCTGTTATCTTTCAATAAAAAAAATTTATCCGCTGCATTACAGACAAACTTTATCTGAAAACAATTATTATAAGTATAAAATAGAATAAAAATTGACATAGCTGACAGAGACATTCTCATTCACCTTTTAATTTACAGTATGAGAAAGTAATTGACATGATATTCTTCATAACATCACTTTTTGTAAGTCTTCATGAATATGGAACAAAATACAGGCAAGTGATAAGACCGTAATACCTAACATTAAAAATAAATACAGCCCTGACTCCTAAGCTCGATCAAGCTTTATTCTATGCAAAAATAAAATCATCACATTACTGTAATTATATTATTATTGTTAATATTATTAGTCGTATTGCATTCTCTAATAAAGAGATTTACTGCTAGTTAGCTCCAGCTGGAGAACATTCACCTCACCGGCTCCTCTTGTGTCGTGGTGTTTCCCCTTTAAGTGCTTTAACGTGTATGTTGTGCTCCTGTGAAAAGCAAGTTCCACCTTGCATGTATTGCACATGACAGCATTCTTGGTTTTAAGTTTTGTGAAACTTCACACCTAGCTAGTTCGGATTTGTTTGCACTCCGTCATATTTCCTATGCATATTTCCATATTTCGCGCTGTGTTTTCTTCTACCCTGCCGCAATAGCATTTGTAAGAGCTGCATTACACTCTAGCGCTACAGCGCCATAGCGGTCAAATCGCGATATTGCAGGCCCTTACTTCAACTTCAAAAATTACTTCAACATACTTAATTATTCACTTAATTATTCATGGCACCACAACAAAAAATAATGTTGTTACATAAATCATACTGTGAAAATTGAGTGATAAACTTTACACCATTTGCTACAGACTTGCTGTCAGCTCACTGGTCTCTATATATAGATTACAGATGTATATATTTTACGTTATAGATATGTTTCTGCCATATGCTCATAAAAGTCACAAAGGCCCTGTTTACACCTGGTATTAAGATGCATTTTGGTTAATTAGATCACCAGTGGACGACTCTAAATACAGGTATAAATAGGGTGTAAAAGTAGTCTTTCATGGGTGCAACTTTCATAGTGTAAATGCTCATGTGGCCGAATGCGTTCGAACAGCCACAAAAGACCTCCCCTCTACCTACTGACCTAATGTGTAAACATTGTGGGAAGTGCGCTAGCCTGACGGGGTTTAAACTTTGTCGGCTGGAGACCCAAGTTTGGTTTGAAGACGAAAAATGTACCAAGCACAATGTTCTCTCACCATTCCTGATTTCTAACAAACACTCACAGCGTTGAGCACGGTCTTGTGGCTTTCAGAACAGAAACTAAAGGTGCTGCTCTCTGTATGTTTTTCCGTCATCTCCGGTGGCGTTCATGCGTAAATTGCACAAGCTTATTTTGTCCATTAGATCCCATAGACCCTCCACTAAAAAGAAGTGGTTGAAAGTGGGCAACAGAGACGGTTTAAAACACCAGGTGTAAACGAGTATATGTCTCCCTCGACTACTTGATCCGATTGACCAAAACGCATATTTATACCAGTTGTAAACAGGGCCAAAGTCTTCAGTATTACTTAAAAATCACTGGCAGTTGTGTATGATTTGGCATGGAGCTAAACTCTGCAGGGGAGTGGCCCTCCAGGACCAGAAATAGCTGGTTTATATTCCCAAATCCAACCCATATTGGACTATAAGCTATTTGTGAATTGCTAATTCACCAAAGTGAACTTTCTGAACGTGTTCTTGTTTGTTTAAATCTAGGTGTGGCAATGTAAACTGGGCCAGAAGATCAGAGTGCAACATGTGTAACACTCCTAAATATGCCAAACTGGAGGAAAGGACAGGTATGCTTTGTCTGTTCAAAATAGAATGCTAGTGTAATTTTGTGCATATTGATGGATTTTTTTTGCCATCATTTTTGGTTAATGCCATATGCTTGATACATGTCTCTTAACAGGATACGGTGGAGGATTCAACGAGAGAGAGAATTTAGTCTACAATGAGCGAGAGGAGTCTGATGGCGAGTACGATGAGGTCAGTAGGGATTTTTGTTTTTCAGTCTACAGAGATGAGTAGTTATTGTTATTTAAGAACAGATTTATGTCATAAAAAAAAAAATTATTAAAAAAATATATTTTGTCGGTCTTCTGGTCAGTTTGGGCGCATAAAAAAGAAGTATCGTGGGAAAAGTAAGAAGGACACTGATAAGAAAGAGGAACCAAAAAAAGAAGATAAAAAAGATGATGTTGACGATGATGAGGAAGACGAAGATGAAGGAGATCTTTCAAAATACAAACTTGATGTAAGTGATTTATTTTCTGTAGGTCTGTGTTCGTGGTCTTATACTTTTTTTGCGTTTGGAAACTGATAGTGTGGTCAATATAGCTAATACAATTAATTTATTTACTTGTAAAAGTACTGCAGTCACACAGATCGGATTAGAATAACAAATTGTAATAGGGTGCAATGTGAACAATGCGATCTTTAGCAGATATATGAACTCACTGTCACAGTTTTTGATGTGCTTTTAATTTTTACCCTATTAGGATGATGATGATGACGAAGAAGAAGATGATGCAGATTTGTCCAAGTACGATTTGGATGCTAGTGATGAGAAGAAAGGGAGTCCCTCGGGCTCCTCGCGCTCATCTTCTCGCTCGTCCAGTTCAAGTTCCCGGTCTAGGTCCAGGTAAAAGGGTACAGGTCAAGGGTAACTCCAGGCAAATGTCAGTATCAGCTCAAATCTTTATTCAAATCTTATCATATTAATCTGTTTTAATGTTTAATTTCTTTTTCTTTCCCTTTTTTCTTCCTCTTAGTATTTGTAAAAAATATATTTAGCCTTTTTCAACTGCATTTTTTATTCTGATATGATAGTATAAAACTTGATGCTATTTGACGAAAACAATCATGTAAATTCAATGCTCTGCATTTTTTGAGTAATTCATGCCATTAACACTACTTGAAAAGTGTTTAAAGATTAAACAAAATGCCTTTTATGCAAACCTCAATGATGATTGAGTAGATATTTTGTCTGAAAAATGACAAAGCTGATCTTTCCTTTTTTAAACACTTGTCATTTGATAGTGACTGTTATTGGGTTTTCATCAGAATGTCTTTAACTTTCAGAAAAATTGGAAATTTGTGGTGTGTTTTTGTTGATGCCCGTGTTTTGCAGATCCCGGTCCAGGAGCTCATCCAGTTCCCGATCTCGATCTCGCTCCAGGTCCAAATCCAGGTGAATGAGGTCACATGCACTCTCCAGGAGAGAGAGTGTGTGTATGAACAGCCAGTGGCTCTAGTGAACTTAAACAGAAGTCGACTTTTGATCTCTGTTAATAAGATGAGGGAGCAGTGAAATGTAGCTTTATTTCCTTGGAAGTTTTTGCACAGGATTTTTTTTTTTACTCTTTGTTCAATTTATCTGATAACACTGTGACATCTGACAGGCAATTAAAGCTTCAAGTTGTTCTGAAACTCTTGATGGGTTCTGCTTTGTTCTTTTGAAAAGTTCAGCTGGTCAGGCCTGCAGCTTTGGTCTTTTTCAGGAGTTGTAGCATTTGTAGTATTTAGAGGGATGTGGGTGGATGTTTTCCTCCCATTTCAGTCCCTTTGGTAGTGTTATTATAGTAATCTGTATAGCGATATATGTTGACCTCATGTGAATGCTTATTTATCCCCTTTGAAAGATCCAGCTCCAGATCAGGAAAGGGCTCTGCTTCCTCAAAGAAGAGGTCTCGTTCCCCTTCATCATCGCCCGAGGGAGGCCAGAAGAGGAGTCGTTCCAGGTCCTCCTCTGGTGGCCGCAAAAAAAGACGCTCACGATCGCACTCGTCTGAAAGGTTTGGTGTAACACATGGTGTCCTGGATACCAGGCGTCCTTCTGCATTATACACAGGGCTCAGTGCTAATACAGTACACGATTGAAACAAATGTGCTTTTCTCTGTACAAAACTTTATTCTTTGTTTTGATATCAAGAGCCAAATCACTTAATCAGTCATGGTCCTTCTCCTTGTCTCTTTCTTTCTATCTCTCTTTAGGCGCAGAGACTCATCTGGATCGTCCCACTCTGGCTCAAGCTCAAAACAGAAATGATTAACAAAAGAAACAAATCTTTCTAAAACTGCATGTTGTTTTTTCCTACTCCAGTTTTGTTTTGTTTTTTTGTGCTATTGCAACTACCCAACTGTTTGAGTTCACATTGATTTCCATGGAAAAAAAAAAAACTTGCGCACGTTCACATAACCTCTACTCAAAAAAAATCTGGGGATTTTTTTTTTCTTTTTTTTTTTACATCTAGCCAAATCTTTCAACAGCATAACTCAAGGTGTAAAGTCTATAGCGTAAGTGGATTTACAGAGAAACAAGTCTGTGACTGTATAAATGGCACATATCTCCTGGATATTATGTAAATTTATATGGCAGAAGTAGTTTTATCCATCCATTGTCAGACATTACTGCAGTCCAAATAACCAGTTTATTAACAAAAAAATTGTTGATTTAAAAAAAGATGCTGGTTTTGTAGATCTTTTGTGATGTAAAACACTTCACAAGAAATATTGATGGTTTAAACATTGTTTAATCACGTCAGCAATGCCAGAATCTGAAAGTAAAAAAGTGATTTTCCTCTGAGGCATACATTGCCTTGTCTAATTGTGTGCGTTAAAGGTAAGTATGTTTTTTATACTTGTAGAGATTTATTTTCTTGTAAGACAGCTGAAATGTCAATTTTGTTTGTCCTTTTTTTTTATTTTATTTTTTTTTATTTTGAGATTCATCACTTGTAGAAATAAGAAACGTTTTAAAGTGCACAAACTCAAATTACATATATCGCAAATTACTGGTTATGTTTTTTCTTCCGTGGTAAAATCAAATTTGGAACATGTAATCTGAAATATTCAACTATCCCCACCCCCTTCTGATATGAAATATGAAAATGTTTTACTGTTCTTTAACATGACTTAACAGTGTAATCAACATGAATAAACACTTGTTAATCTGAATCTCTTGTTTGCACTGGTTTTCTCTTTCCATGTTTATATTGTATTGGGAGATGTAATGAGAATTTCTCTCCCCAGTATGTCTGCCTCCCCCTTCAGAGGTTAGGCTACCACGCTGCTACTTGTGGAAAATGTTAGTGATGTTTGTGAAATTACACGTTCATTTTTTCTTCGTTCGTTTTTCTCTTAATGTACTTGTCTATTTTATAGATTTTTTTTTTATTATGAGTTTGTATGAATTATTATTAACGAGTAAAATACACCTATACATTGCGTTTTGCGCATTATAACGACGAGTTGCTGAGAATCGTTTCTCGTGCGCTAGATGGCACTTGTTGCGTTCAAAACCATCTGTGAGCTGGTGGTGCAGGGGATCATTGTGGGGGGAAAAAATCATTTAACAGTGAATTTTTATCCCCGTTTAGAGATGTGCCTATTAACAAAGTTATTTGTATTTTGTTTTTAGAAATTGAGCGGTCGTTAAACCTAAAATCTCCTTGAGGAATTTCAAAAAAGTTCACCCACTGAAAGTTTGTGTAGCCTAATTCACATTCTCACTACAAACGCTTGTTTAACTACATTTGGTCTTTTTTAATTCTTTCAGTCATACAGAAACGAATGTGTTCCCTCGGCTTTGGTTGAAGGCCAGATTTACTCTTCTCTCACAGGATACACCGAACAGCAGAAAAAAAATCTTACTGAATTCGCATTTGGAACTGAACAACACGTATAGCTTAAATAGGCTATATATAGCCTATATTAAAACAGTATTGTTGAAGTAAATATATTCTTTGTGGAACTTACATTTCTGTTGTCTTTCTCAGCATATTTTTCATTTCCATAAGGGTCCCGCCTCTGTGTTTATAGCGCGCGCTCGGACAGCAGAGCGCACAAAGTGAGACGGACTTCACTGAGGACTCTACCTGTTTCAAAGAGCTACTGTGGCCATGAACACGCTCCCTGAAAAAGGATGACATCCAAATGTCAGTCTTCAGATGTCTTGCCACAAAACCTGACTGCTGGAACCATGACGTGGGAGAAGAACGTCTCCAAATCTTCGCAGGGCAGAACGGGCACCGGCGCCAGCTGTGGCTCAGTGTCAGTGTTTTTCCCCATCGTTATGATGATCACTGGAATGGTCGGAAACTTTCTCGCGATGCTGCTAGTTTCTAGTGCATACAGAAAAAAGGAAAACAAAAGGAAGAAATCATTTTTGCTTTGCATCGGCTCGTTGGCGTTAACTGATCTTTTCGGCCAACTGCTTACAAGTCCGATTGTCATTTCTGTGTACAGAGCAGATCTAAAATGGCAACGCGTAGACCCATCGGGAACTCTATGCGCCTTCTTCGGGGTGTGCATGACCACTTTTGGCTTGTGTCCTCTCTTTTTAGCCAGTGCTATGGCCATTGAAAGGGCCTTGGCCATCACTGCTCCTCACTGGTACTCACATTACATGAAAACCAGCGTGACCAAGCAGGTTCTGGTCATCATTTGGTGTCTAGTTTTGATCTTTGCCTTACTGCCCATTGCTGGGGTTGGGCAGTACACTTTGCAGTGGCCAGGCTCTTGGTGCTTCATAAGTACAGGTGACAAGGACATGACGGGAAATACGTTTTTTGCCACGACCTTTGCGGCATTGGGGATAATTTCTTTACTGGTTACTTTGTCTTGTAATGTTATGACCATTCGAGCATTGGTTATACGTTGCAAAACGAAGCCAAACTCGACCCAGTCGTCCAAGCAATGGGAAAGGTTAACAACAGAGACTGTTATTCAGTTGATGGGCATTATGTGTGTCCTGTTGACTTGCTGGTCACCTCTACTGGTATGTATCATATCAGCCTTTGCCAGACACACTTACTGTAGATATCAGATGAAAGCTTGCAGTGTTATTCCTGCTCAAACTTGAATGTACCCTATACAGAAAGCCTCAATATTGGATAAAACAGAATATATTCATTTCTAGGGTGAACTCCTTAGGTATTTACTAGTACTGTACATGTTCACTGTAAAAAAATAAATTATATGATCAATACGTTATGACAACATTATGTTTATACAAGATTAAACGCATTTTTAAAGTCAGTTTAATGTAATTTAGGTTGAAATGACTTAAACATCCAAGTTTTTTACAATATTGGAGGGCTACTTGTTACAATATGTTTTTTTAGCATTCATTTGAGATTAGTTACTGTTTACCCTGTGATTTCTATCCAAAAAGAGTTGCTGTTATGATGACAACTGGGAAAAACTGAATTTCTTTGCAGAATATGTAATTCCATAACTAGGCCCACTCAGAATATGCAAAAAAAAAAAAATGTAGAATGGATTGAATATGTTATGGCCAATAGTAATAAATTGCAAATATTTAAATTCAATAAAATTTTGCCTAAATAATCATTTTTTAAATAACACCCAACACTAATTAGCCATTTTAACAAGACATCACAATGTTTTTTTTGAGATCTAATAAAGACTACATTTAGCACTGTTATTAAATTATGTGTTTTTAAATATTAACTTAAGTGAGCGTTATTTGACGCCAAATGTAATTTAAGTGTATGGGGAATCCGATTACAGCACAAATATCCAATTTTAGTCAATATATATCCAATATCAACTGAGAGCGATTATTATTTAAAAAATGACAAATATCCATAAAACAGCATTTCCTGGAACTAAGAGTACTGAACTTTTATTGATACCTACAACATAAAAAATCAGCAAAAATATTTAATGAACAAACCTGCAGGGGTGTAAAACTTTGTGAATGTTATGTTATGCTATAATGTTATGACCAGCATTCAGAATTACAGAAATCTGCTGAGCAGTCTTTAGAAGTCTATTATTACAAAGAATTTTTCTTAATTTCGAATTAAATTTTTAATCATTCAAATAATACGCCCATTTTGGTGTGTCTCCTTCCATTCTGCAGGTCCTTATGTTGAAGATGATCTCGACCCACACATCCTCCCATCAGTGCGGTTCTGCTGCTGTATCTCTCTCACCCCAGGACTTACAGATGGATTGTAATTTCTTTCTCACAGCCATACGTCTGGCCTCGCTCAATCAGATTCTAGATCCGTGGGTTTACCTGCTCCTGAGAGAGATTCTCCTGAGGAAGTTCTGCCAGGTGGCCAGCGCAGTATCCAAGTGCTCACTGGACGCGCAGAAGGAAAACCGGAGTCCTCTAGATGCCCTAAATAAAAAGGCCATTCAGAATGATAATGTTCACAAACAGTCCCTGAACATGGAGAACAGTAACTTGAATGGGGGCCAAGAGGAACAGTGACAGTTGTGCAAAAACTGAATAGGAAATAAAACATGGAATAAAATGACAAAGGGTAGGCCATATACCCCATGATCAGAAAAATTATGAGGTGGAAACTTTCTGTGGATTGGTGCATTGATGTAGGTTGATGTCATCAGCATTCTACCACGCAAACCCATAATTTTTTTGTCACTGTCACAGTCAACACATTTATGTTGTGCAGAGTCACTCAGTGACCTTTGATGTGAAACAAAATGGCAAGACCTTAAAATAATGACATATGCAGGGTTCCCACTGACATGAAAATTTCATGCAAGGTAAAAAAATTAAAAATACACAAGATAAAGGAACACTCCACTTTTTTTGGAAATAGGCTCATTTGGTAGCACTTTTAGCATAGCTTAGCATAGATCATTGAATCTGATTAGACCGTTAGCTTCTCTCAAAAAAATGAACAAAGAGTTTCGATATTTTTCCTATTTAAAACTTGACTCTTCTGTAGTTACATCGTGTACTAAGACAGAAAATCGCACCTTTTCATTTTCCATCGGTCTTAGTTCACGATGTAACTACAGAAGAGGCTAATTTTAAATAGGAAAAATATTGCTACTCTTTGTTCATTTTTTTGAGAGATGCTAACGGTCTAATCAGATTCAATTATCTATGCTAAGCTATGCTAAAAGTGCTTCCGCCAGACCCGGACATTGGCTGAATGGATTAGAAAATGGTAAAACTTAACTGTTCAACTCTAGGGGAGTTGGAAAATGAGCCTATGAGTTCCTTTAAGATGACATTTTTTAGTGGTACATTAACATTTATGTTCAGCTTGTAATTATTTAATAGAAAAACATATTTTAAATAAAAACAATGGAAACAAATTGTTCAAAAGATCTGGGGATCCTGCATATGCAACAGCAATGTAAATTAGATTTAGTTAAAAGCAAAATCATAAACTGATGTTTACAAGTTCCCATGGAGACTGTTTATTTTAAACTACATTCAGTACATTATACTTTTATTCACATGCCAAGTGCAATAATTTTTTTTAAAGGAATATTTATTGACGCTAATTTATGATATGTTATGTAACATTTCAGAGCTACTTAATTTGCAGCAAAGTGCTCAGTGGTCTCAAATACCCCCTGATTTGCATATTTTCACTCGTTTTAAAGTCTATTACAAACACTATAAACTTTTATTTCGATTTATTGTGTGCATTTCTCAATGCCAAGCCTGCAGCGCTCTTTTTGAGGTTGATAGCCATAACCGTGGATATGTTTAATTGAATTCCATGCTTGAATTTTTCAGTTGGATTCCTGAGTGAAGTTATAATGCGAATGGCTCTAATTCAATAGTGTGTTGAGATGCTTCTGGCCTTAGAACAGCTTCTTTTCAGTGTTCATTTTAATAGCCAACTCTCATTTTTTGATCCACAGAGTGCCTCAAGGTGCTGCATCTTTTATGCGCAATATTCTTGATAACATCCGTTGTGATCATAACCAAAAGCCTTTAAAATTCAAATGGAAGCAATTTCACCATATGATGCTGAGTCATTCATGGTAATTGCTTTTTATACCAGTCATTGTAAAGAGGCCATTAAAGCTTTGTTCTTTCCATATTTTGCATCCTTTAAGTGGTACGTTATGTAACATTTGAGGTATAGGTTGACTTTGTGAAAGATATTTAATGAGCAGTTTTATATTACACTTGGCTGATAAGATGGCATGCAGTCATTTTTATTTGTGGAATTTTAATTGAACATACATAAATTATTGACAAGGATGATTGAAGCTGTTCTTCAACTTGGGCCCTTCAGTTTCACATCTGTAATCATGCATCATACTGAGTGTGACTGAACATCATCTTAGCATATTATATATTTTCTCTGTGAGGTTGGTTATTGTTACAGAGAGGACCCATGGATCATTATCTAAACAACAGGTTATATGCATGGCACATGCAAATACATATGTGATGTATTAAACAATATTAGAAGTAAAAAGGCCAATTTTAAGCTTTTATTCAAAGAATAATTACGTAATTTGTTAAAGGAAAATATTGTCAAAAAAATTCTCCCAGTTTTTATAAAGCTCTGCCTTTGTGCCTCAAATTCTTTGAAACCAGCTTAAATCTCCAGGACACTGAAAATGTTTGCAGTAATGATTTTACACCGTATACAGATTAAAAGAAAACGAGCGAGGAAGATGCCAAAGCAGTATCTGAGAAAAAGGGAGGAAATGTAATTGATTTCATAGAGCTCTAACCTCTATAAAATACATCAATGTGAAGAGGTGGCATGACCAGAAAATACATTTTGGAAGATTGCAAGAAATTGCTAGTATTCTGTTTCCACCAAAAAGAGCTTTTGGCAAATCCAAATAATAACCTTGTGAGAAAACCTTGATTTCTGATTGCTCTGGAAATCTTATGGTATTTGCAGGAGTTGATATTTGTCAATGGGAGCTGGAATACTTTTAGTAAATGGATTTAACATTTGACATATGCTCTCAGGCAGTGATTACAGAGTAAAATTAATGAATCTGACATGGGACTTAATTAATAGTGAAATGAACATGGCTCCGGCTGCACTGTCAGACGCGATTAACGTGGCGTTGTGCAGTTGGGTATAGCTGCTGAATGGGGAAATGGAAAACTGCATAATATAGCTAAATTAAAAGTCCAAATGCAGGTCTGCGATCAGCTCGCTTGTGCATTGAGCTGATAAACAAGGTCTGGCTTGTGACCAT
Source organism: Semotilus atromaculatus (assembly GCA_031834385.1). NCBI lineage: Eukaryota > Metazoa > Chordata > Actinopteri > Cypriniformes > Leuciscidae > Semotilus > Semotilus atromaculatus. Next base: position 10,784,978 of record JAULUF010000007.1, on the reverse strand, counting down.
TCAGTGCTTTCTGCTTATGAATGTAACTGTTTCCTATAGATTCTTATCAAATACAACATCAAAGCTGTTCAGAACATTGTATTTATGTTGCCAAATGCATCCAATCAGATTTTATTTCATATAGAAAGGTTTATTTATATATCACCCACCTAAACTCATTTGTCTTTCTTTCTTTCTTTCTTTCTTTCTTTCTTTCTAGAGAGCTTTAAATGTTTAAGAAATCAAAAGCAAACTAAAAGTATAAAAAAGACATCTTTGGTCATCAAAGACTTGTCTTTCAGAGAAATATATAAATGGAAAAATGTTATGGACAAAGACATGATGCTTTTGAGTCCCTCTTCTTTGTAAATGCATGGGGGGGGGAATCCATTCATTCATTTTCCAAACCACTTGTTCCACTGCAAAAAAAAAAAAGATCAATTTATGAAAAAAAAAGTTATGACAACATACTGTATGTTTTTACATTGCTTTAACTCATTAAATTAAGTTAAGCCATTTTCAACTTTATTTATAAGTTATAGAAGATTTAACTCATTTTTAAGTCAGTTTAATGTAATTTAAGTTGAAGACAAACATCTAAGTTGATTGTACTTCAAAAATTAAGACAGCAACTTTTTTTTACAGTGTACAAAACTTAAAACTTTAAAAATGTTTAACTTAAAAAATTTGTTACCTGGTTACCTTAAAATTTTGAGTTCTTTGAAATTAAAAATTTGAGTTAATACAATAGATATTATTTTAAAACTCAAAATGTTATGTTATCTGAACCACATTAATTACCTAAGTTGATTTGACAAATGAAAAAAAGTTGTAATAAAAAATTATGAAAAATATATATTTTTTACAGTTTATGTAAACATGATGAAAAATGCACTTGTAAATACATAAGAAAGAAAGTCATGTCATTATTTTATTATCTAATGCATAGACACATTTTTAAGTGTGATTAAATGTCAATAGTTCTTGGGGCTACTGTAAGTGGATCTACAGAACACAAGACGAACCATTGATTTAGCCATTGATTTAGCTGTAATCATAATTCATTGTATAATAATTACATAATTCATTGTGTAATAAGAGCTGCCAGGTTTGTTTGCATGTGAAGCCACCAGCAAATCATTTTGGCTCATAGCCCACCTGTGAATGTCCTAATGCCAGATGCCAAATCACGAATGCCACGAAGTGTGGCAAGTCTGCATTAAAAACAACAGGGTTTCATGAATGTATTACAAGTTTTACATTTATTATTTATGTTGTAAGACAATGACAGCTCTGGCTGTGAACCCGGAGTCCCGGAGCTGTACATGCTAAGCTTGTATCAACAGATGGTCGTGGTGCTGCTTGTGTGTTTTTGATAAGAGATGTTTGCATATTCTTGCGTTTGACATGTCTGCTAACTGCTCTGATGTGCTTGCCTTGTAATTGTGCCTCTAAAGTGTATCATTATTTGATTCTGTGCTGCCTATGTTTTCCATTCACCGGGATGGACTGTGTTTCATGCCATTATCATAATTTAATCGGGAAGGAGTTTGGCATATACCAAAGTGCTTCTGTAATAGTAAGCACCCCCATCCACATTTTGCACAATAACCATAACTAGGAGTCGTTTGACATGATTGCAACATTTTCTATCAATTGTGTTTTAAATTATTTAAAATGACTATTTCGTTCAGGAACTGTTCAAATCGTTGTATTCTCATAATACATCTAGTAGTACATAACCAGGTGCAGATTCTTTATTGACATGAATTTAGTTTTAATTTGGCTATATGGGAGATGGCTTTGTCATTTCCAATCCATCTATATTAACATTGAATATACCAAAATGTGTTTTAAATTCATTTATTTTATACTAAGTACAAATTCATTAACATATATTTACTTACATATCGCTTGAGACTTACTGACATAAAGAGGGGAGAACACTTTTGACTTTCTCAGTTTATGTAAATTCAATTATGTGATTTTGTTTCATTGTGTATATATACTTTTTTTTCTTGATTTACCCTGAAAGAATGGAAGTAAAATGTGACAACATGTGAGAGACACAATATAAAATGGCCATATGACAGCTTAAAATGTTATCTGATCTAATCAAAAATATATATACAAGACAAACTAAAATATATTTTTCAATGAAATATAATTATTAACTTTTTCATATAGCCTAAAATATGCAATTTTTTATGATTAAAAATAAAGTCGTTTTTTAGTTTGACAACAAAATAGCTATACAGTTCAAAACATAATAATAATTAATAATTTCTGAACATTGACTCTCAGTCTTCATTCACCTTTTTCTCATGGTTTCTCAATAGAATTCATAAACGTAGAATAGAATAGCGTAGTAATAGGGAAACATTGTAACTCAGTGTTAGAACATTCCCCACCTGCGCAACTTTTAAACTCTGCTGGTGTCTTCTGCTAGTTTTAATCAGCATTAAACTCAACTGTTAAATAACAGATACATGATTAAAATAATGTCAGATTTGTCTCATATTAAATAAACACAAAAAAACAGAGATGAAAAATAAAAAACAGAGATGAAAAATTTCTTCCTATATAGTGTTGATATGGCAACTAAGCTCACCCCTATTATAATTAAACTTGGAGTGTCTCTTTATTGCACAATGCACCTTTCTTAAAATTAAGCCTAAAATGTGTTTTATTATCACTAGTAGTAAGGACAGTATGATCACTGTATAATATCAGTCTTTAAATGCAAGATATTTAAAGTGTACCTAAAGTATACTTGCAATAATTCCACTTTAGCACAATGAAATATACTTAAGTATATCTTAAGTTGGACCTCAGCCCTATTCCTGGATAACAAAAAGTTTAGTACAAGTAAAAGTGATTAAGTACTAAATTATTTGTTGGCAGACTATTTAGTATACCAAAAGTACAATTGCAGGGTATTACGTATAAATACGTAAATGTATTTTTAGTATACTTGGCATAAAATAAATGTAATTCAAATACATTTTTGTATATTTTTCATTATATATGCAAAAATTACAAGATAAAATAAAATAAAATAAACTCCAATTGAGTGGCACTCATCGGATTTGCATGTCATATATGGGGCCATTAACAGAGAATGTGATTTTGCATTAAAAAGTGAGATGCCACACTATAATATCCACCTGTACACAGTGCTGATGAATGGGAAAGAAGGCAGGGTTTCGAGATGCGCACGAGATGGGAATGAGACACTGAACAAGCAGTCAAAGACCAAGCCCTTATTCCCTTTGAATTGTTGTATTCATGACAGCTGAACCTTCTGTCATCATTTACTCACCCTCATGTGTTTCTTGACATTCAGCTAGAAAATTATTTTGTTGTTTCATGCAAGAAAGAAAGTCATATGGGTTTCAGAAGACATGAGGGGGAGTAAATAATGACATATTTTTCATTTTAGGTGGATTTTGCTTTAAATGAACATTACAATTACAAAAGGATCTCTTTTTATAAAGGTTTACGTGAAAGTTATGTTCATATTTAAATCTCCTTGACATTTTGTTTCCAGAAGTTCACAATCAGACAAGACTTGTTGACCACTATTTATGTAAACGTCTTGCATGTGCTAACAATTTTTGTGTTGTGACTCAAGAGTTCACACATATTTAGGCCTACTATTTATGGTTTGTTCTTTCTGGGTTTTTTTCTTATTATTTACATTTGCGCTGAGAGCATTTTCCATTGATTGCATAATTGTTATCAGCTTTGTTATCAGAATTGTTGTCTTTTGTCTCAGTGTTGAGTTTGGCATTGCTTAGTTATCATTAATCTTGTCTCTAATAGCTGAAATATTTGGATGTAGTTGAAAAATTCTAAATGTTTAATGCTTTTCAAAAATGTTCATATTATTTGTTGATTATTTGTAATTTTAGCTTGATCCAGAGAGATACATCTCTACAGGTTTCATAGGGACATTATACGATCCTTTTGAAAAGGGAACAAAGAGTGACTGCATCCCAAGATAACAGCCCAAGAGGCTGTTCGTTCAATCCATTAGTGGCTATACTGAAGATCTATTTCAATACTGCACAACTGGCTAATGTGAATAATGGTTATCTGGCTGGCTGTCTGCTGTACCTGTGCCAAGATGTCTGCCAGAACTCAATAAGAAGCTTCCTCAATTTGCTAATTAAAGTATTGAGAGCTGAATCAGATTTTCAAATAAAACTCATACACTTTTTCATTATTGTTTAATCAAAATGCATCCACATTTCTTATTGCATGCTTCTTAATGTAATAAAGTATGACAAATTTCTTTTCCTCCTAAAGAATATATATTTTTGATGATGATTCTGATTGATCTTAGATGTTTCAGGATGCAGAGAAGTTACAATGTGTTCATTCTTTTTTTCCCAGTGGGTGACTAAAAAAAGGTTAAACTAAATGTTTATCTTCATTAGGGCCTGAACACCGATGGTGAGAGGACCCTATTGGAATTGCTCCATTTTTATTATTTGGTTATATTTCCTCATCTGAGTAATATTGTTTTGCATAAGGTTACCATGTCCACTATTTCCTACATTTGCCTCTAACTAGGCTAAGAGTCTTTAATAGGCAGTTCTCAATAGCTTTTTGTCAATTGTTAAGAGGTTGGCCCTGTGGCAAATTTTGTTCAGACTAAAAATGTAGTTAGTTTTATAATTACATTCGGTAACACTTTATTTTGACTGTCCGCTTTAGACTGTTCTTTTGACGTCTAAATCCGGGCTCAGACTACAGGAGTTTCAGGACGATTTACCCCTCCCGACATTCTGGAGAAAAAATTGCGTCCAGGGCATGGGACTGTTCCAATGTTCGACCCAGATCTCTTTCACACTCTTTCAAATGACGACCAGCTCCTCCTCTCTGGAGCTGTAAGGGGATCGAGGATAGAGTTGTCGGTAGGGTTAGGGTCTGGTTGGATATTCTAGCTCCACCCATTAGGCCCAAATTACATTCGCTCCTCCTCGCTAGGGCTCTAGTTTTTGAGGAATTCTTTTTTTTACTCACATTTCCTGTGGTGTGAGGTGTGTTAATTGAATTTCCTCAGAAGAACATTGTGGCCACACCTATCTCAAATCTTAAATATACAACATGTTGAATATTTATGATCAGAAATCCTAGTGTGGGGGAACCAAGAGGACCCACGCACACACATTCTGTAGATTGTCACAGGGTACGAAACGATACCCAATCAGAAAGCGAGCTGATGGATAACACGACTTCATCCAAACCTTTTTTTTTTTTTGCGTCGTCTGCCATTGTTTACTGCGAAGTCACGTTTGACCTCGGTAGATTTTGCGAGATTTCTCATGTTTACAGTCGTTTTTTCTTCATATTTCCAGTTCAATAAATTTCCAACTGTGGCCTCATAGGTTATATGGCCTCTTGAGATTGCATATATACAGCATATCATATATACACTCACCGGCCACTTTATTAGGTACCCCATGCTAGTAACGGGTTGGACCCCCTTTTGCCTTCAGAACTGCCTCAATTCTTCGTGGCATAGATTCAACAAGGTGCTGGAAGCATTCCTCAGGGAGTTTGGTCCATATTGACATGATGGCATCACACAGTTGCCGCAGATTTGTCGGCTGCACATCCATGATGCGAATCTCCCGTTCCACCACATCCCAAAGATGCTCTATTGGATTGAGATCTGGTGACTGTGGAGGCCATTTGAGTACAGCGAACTCATTGTCATGTTCAAGAAACCAGTCTGAGATGATTCCAGCTTTATGACATGGCGCATTATCCTGCTGAAAGTAGCCATCAGAAGTTGGGTACATTGTGGTCATAAAGGGATGGACATGGTCAGCAACAATACTCAGGTAGGCTGTGGCGTTGCAACGATGCTCAATTGGTACCAAGGGGCCCAAAGAGTGCCAAGAAAATATTCCCCACACCATGACACCACCACCACCAGCCTGAACCGTTGATACAAGGCAGGATGGATCCATGCTTTCATGTTGTAGACGCCAAATTCTGACCCTACCATCCGAATGTCGCAGCAGAAATCGAGACTCATCAGACCAGGCAACGTTTTTCCAATCTTCTATTGTCCAATTTCGATGAGCTTGTGCAAATTGTAGCCTCAGTTTCCTGTTCTTAGCTGAAAGGAGTGGCACCCGGTGTGGTCTTCTGCTGCTGTAGCCCATCTGCCTCAAAGTTCGACGTACTGTGCGTTCAGAGATGCTCTTCTGCCCACCTTGGTTGTAACGGGTGGTTATTTGAGTCACTGTTGCCCTTCTATCAGCTCGAACCAGTCTGGCCATTCTCCTCTGACCTCTGGCATCAACAAGGCATTTCCGCCCACAGAACTGCCGCTCACTGGATGTTTTTTCTTTTTCGGACCATTCTCTGTAAACCCTAGAGATGGTTGTGCGTGAAAATCTCAGTAGATTAGCAGTTTCTGAAATACTCAGACCAGCCCTTCTGGCACCAACAATCATGCCACGTTCAAAGTCACTCAAATCACCTTTCTTCCCCATACTGATGCTCGGTTTGAACTGCAGGAGATTGTCTTGACCATGTCTACATGCCTAAATGCACTGAGTTGCCGCCATGTGATTGGCTGCTTAGAAATTAAGTGTTAAGGAGCAGTTGGACAGGTGTACCTAATAAAGTGGCCGGTGAGTGTATATTTAGGCCTATATATTACTCTCAATCTTTCTATAATAATTCTACAATATTTGTGGTTGTTAATGATTTAAGGCCTCATTATGCTTCTGCGTCAACTCCACGGCGTAGCTACGCCGTCACTCCTACGGCGTCGTGGCCGTTTTATGGTTCTGCGTCAGGTTGCGTTGCATCGCGTTGAATCTGACCAATCACAGCCCTTGCGGTCTGCGTCGCCTCGACGCGTAGTTAAAATTTTTTGGAGGTGCACGTCGAGCTACGGCGTAGGGGTCGGAGAGGGGTTCGCGGTGACGCAGAGGGTTCTGCGGGGGTACGCCGTCGATTCGACGCAGAAGCATAAAACAGGCTTTAAGTGTCACATGGCCTAAAACATTTTGGCCTTCAAAAATATCATGACAAAACAAAATAATTTTAAAAGTGCAAGACATCAGCATGCAGTTAGTGAGACAAAAAGTCTACAATTTTCTTCTTTAGTAGCTTAAGACAACAGCAGCCATCAGTTACATTATGCAGCATCATCGATTGTCATGGTAACATTACTGGTCGCTGAATAAAAGTGTAGAGATTCCATGCTTTCAACATTTGAAAATGTTGCAAAGACAGTTACAAGTTTGTAGAATACAGTAAGTGTTCTAATTGTACAGTTAACAAAAATCCCAGAGCACTTTCTGGAGATCAATAGATCTATTGTAGAACAGCTGTAAAGTAACATTAAGATCTTTTCCTTCTGTTGTTGTACAAATATTATTTACAGAATGGAGACATGAAGACCACAGGGCTCTGACTCTTCGACCTAAGCTATCAAGATTTCAACATTAGGTGGACTTATTTTTCAGAACGTTGTCAGATTGTCCAAAACAATCTGTTATATAACAGCAGATCCTGAAGCTCTCTGTGGTTACTGAGCAGCTTTTCCACAGCAAAGCTTATTTTTCAAATGGTTTCCCATGACTACACACAATTTGACACTAAGTAGTCTAAATGTGCTAGCATGGTAGTTAAACACTAATATTTTTCATTTTGCGCTTTTGCTCCATTAAACAGACACAGTGGGAAAAAAGACAAGACAGTTCTTAATTAAATTAATTCAATATATAATCTAACTACTGTATCCTTAAATGATTCTTGCAGCAGTTACTCTGTGATAATTACTTTCACTCTAGATTATAAACTTTTCTCAATGGTTTGCTTCTATGCAAATGAATTCTGTACGGTAATTGAAAATAACAAGCACAAAATAAGCCATTGCTTTATAACTGCTGTTTTCCCCTTCATAACATCCATCTGACTGATATAACCACAAACTAATCGCATTATCATTTGTTTGAATTTATGCCACGGCTTGGAATATCATTATTACCCTCTCGCTTGCCTCAATGGTGGTCTGGCTTGCCATTTCAATTTCTATGCAATGTAATTTTGTTTTTAAAAGAAAAACAAAAAGAATGTGTTTCATCATGCATTCAAAGTATAGATTGTCTGATTACAAGCTGAAAGATGTGTGGCCGATGTTTGAGCATGAGTAATGAAAGTAATATAAAGCCATTAGACTCATGTGCTATGAGACTCAATGCAACCAAGCTGTAAACAGCCCATGCATCACTATAATTCAATTACTCACTGGTGGTTTCTATATCAAAATGCCGCCTATCTCCCAGATTATTATAGTATAAGCATTTAGCTAGTGATTGTTATATTACACTATGGACTGCTCAATTCTGACTGGTCAGTCATGGAATAAGGAGCCGTTGAATTTGTTCTGATGTTGGATATTTCCTGATACATTGTAAAAAAAGAAATTATTGGATATTATTGGAATACATTATAGAGAAAGAAAATACTATTTCAGTCAGAGTTTCACATTTATTGTGTAACTTGCCATTTCTTTGTAAATATTTGTGGAATTTACTAGCTTTTTTTGAGTGAAAATAATTTGCAAGTAAATCCTACACCTGAATCCTAAACCCTACACCATTTTTTGAGTGCTGTTCTCCATGGCTGCTCACCCATACAACTGAAAGTGGCAGTACTTTCATGTCTCTTGTACCACACCGTGGACTAATGGAAGCTTGTTTCTGACATGGAATTGATAAAAAGCCTACAAAAGTTAATTGCGGAAGGAAGAAATTAGATGGGGGGGAAATATTTGCTTTTGGTTCGCTTGCTAAACTGTTTTCTTTGCTTGAGAAACTTGCTTTCACTCGCAAAGAACATAACAGGTTTGCAAGCAAATACTACTGCAGTGTACGTCTTGTTTCTAGGCAGATTATTTTGTACAATAGATCTTAGTGGAAACTTTAAGATATAGCCAACAGGCTAATCAATGTTTTATATCCAGCTATTTATTTATTGGGTGAGAAGCCATGTAACAAGCAGGATTGTGTCTATAGTCAGCTGGTCATTCTTGCGGAATAAACCCCAAAAGGGTGATCAGAACCTTGTTACGGAGTTGAAATGTTATTATTTGATCATTTTACGTTAAATTCCATATCTCAACTTAATCAACTGAGTTTAAATTATTTTATAACGTTACACTTTTCTTGCCATTGTTGCCAATAATCCCTTAATATAAGAGCCATTGTCCAAAAATGTGTTTGTTGTTAAATGATAAATGGTTGATAAATGGTATACTTAAACTTTAATAGCTACTGAGGTGAAAACAGTCCACACATGAATCCTGCAGTTAAAACTGACTCCTCAATTTCAATCATGGGAATAATAAAAACTGAAAAGAGCTTTTAAAACTGTTGCCCTGCATGCATAATTTGTTGATCTTGCACCTATTCAATTTTCCATCACATTGGAAGCGTTGGAGGCACAGGCAGCAGACCTTGTAAATCAGACCTTACGGACAGCTCTCTCCTCCGCTTAATGCTTGCAGCTGTGAGGTCGGTCCACGTTTGCACTATGTGCGCATGTGTACAATATTTGCCTTCATAATTCAGCATTGGGTGTTACTATGCTTCCCCAGACATCCTGAGAGCTCATTTGCTAAATCCATGCATTGTTGGAGGGTTCTCTGGAGAGACTAAAAGCCCTTTAGTTGCCAGTAAGTCTTACATGATTAGAAACTAACACTAATGAGTAAGGGGAAGGACAAATGGAGTGGAATCAATGGCTCATGGGGTCAGAAATAATTAATACCAGGCTGCTGAGAGGCTGTAAGCAATTAGATGTGGACTACTGAGACACAAGTGCAGCTTCTTCGGATCAGTTAGGCAGCGAGGAACACTGGAAGGTGATTTAGGACTGGAATAGTGTGAACTCAGCAAACCACTGCTCTTACCACTCTCTCCCCGGTCTTTCTGTTACTTTAGTGCACAAACAAAAATGAACAAACAAAATGTTAAAAGAAAGGTGAAAGAATTTTACACTCTTATAATAACTCTTATCTATCTACTGTAATACTGTAAAAACTGGTTGAAGAGATCGACCTGACCACAGAGGATCTTGCTGGAAATTAACATTTGACTTCCCCCCTCCTAGGGACATCTAAAACTCACACAATAATATATATGGTTTAATGTGAATGATTATCATTGAGTAATTATGTTTAGTATAATTTCAAATGTCTCAGAATGAGTGGTACAAATGTCTCATTTCCAAATAAGTAAAACAAACGGAAATAAGGTTTTTAGAAGTTTAGAGAAACTGGCACACAAAAGAAGATAGGCAAATGGTCCTCCTACCATGTTTCCATGTGAAAGAGGTTTTGGCTATTTAATGGAATGCAGCGAGGGTTCGGGCCCTTCTCTGATTGGCCCGTGAGGCTGAGAGCGGCCCGAGACACTCAGCCTCATATATTTCCTAATGTCGGGTTTGCATCTATTTCTCTTTATTCTGCATTCGATGTTATTGTATTGATCATCTTTGAACTGATTATGAAATTGGCATGATACATTTACCTGACATAATAAATTGTAAACATTTGATTGATTTGATTGCCGCCATTGGACCGATATAGACGGCCTTTACACTACTAACTCACAAACAGTGAAATGGACAGCTCTTTTCTTTTCTTTTTTTTTTTTTGCTGTTGTCTGTGTGTTACAGCAGAAATGGGGTTGTTCAGGATAAACATTGCTATAGCCACTGCTATAGCTGTTGCTACCCACTTGTACTTTACCTCGCTTGGCAGGGAAAAAAAACTACCTTAACATTAATAAATGCCTTTTTGGAGTGTCTGGCAACATGTACAAACAGACATCTTATATAATAATGTCTACCTAATGGCTTGGCTTCTTTTTTATGATATGATGAAGATCCATAAAAAGATGATGTCAGGTTACAGACCAGAAGCCTTGCTTTTTAGATTCCCAATTGCAATATGTTATTTAAACATCCAGTACTGAGATGATAAAAACATTTTCCAGAAATATGAAGGCTTGTGAGCATTAAAACACAATGTCTAAATTGTGACTTGTGCGTGGGTGTGAATGAGAGTGATGACCTTCACTAAATGTCAAATACTGATCGGTTTCCTGACCACTAATTGAGTGACACATCTAAAATGAGTACAACTGAAGAAACTTGATAACAAATTTAACTCTATGTGAATTCCAGGGGAAGCATTTGAGGTTGAGGTTTGAAATTAGTCAGAAAGAATGTTCTGCCAGTTTTTGCGGTTTGGGGACTGTTCCTCCATTTGCATTCCATTCCTGTCCAGAATATAAATTGTTCGGGTGTATTGAAATATTTCTGGTGCTCTGATTTTCATCCCATCAAATTCACCATGGATTCTGTTTATGACATTCCAGCTAAAATTACCTGTCTATTTCACTTTAGTTATGTATATACTGTAAAATCATTGCAGTTTCTTTGAGTGACAAACTAAGGGAGTTTGTTAATGAAGCACTTTAGCCTCCTGATCCTTTGAAATAAACGCTTAAAATACAAATTAGTCCAAAATAATTTCAGTTCTTACTATCAGTCTTGAGAGAATGAGCATATATTAGTAGCCTTTAAAAGCCGTTAGTCGTAAAAAATAACAGACATTGTGTCGTCACAAAAGTAATACAACAAAACAAAAAGACTTTTGCTTCTGTTTTGAACTTTTTTATCTTGTTTGATTTGTATGTGGCACTCTGTTTCAGGAAATTTATTTTAGTACTGACCACTTTAAGGTTTTTTGGACAATTGTGTGTCTGCTCCAAGCAATTTAGCTAATGAAATTATCTCAATTTCAAAGTCAGCCAAATGCTTGACCTAACATCCTACGGTAATATAGATCTTTCTGTAAATTTGAGTCTGTGCTGGAAGTTTTTTTAAAGAACAGGATAATTTGTCATCAACTAATTGAATCACATGTAATTCCTGATTTTCCCAAAATGTAACATGTCATATTTATCTGATGAAAACGAATAAAAATCTCTCTTTGAGTAAAACAAAACAGATATGCTTTGCCTGAAAAGATTATTATTATTTTTTTAAATGGAATGTCCCACTCTTGGCCTCTGAATACAAACATCTCAGAATTCATTCTTAACAACAAATGGCTGCTCAGCCAAATGTCAAGCTTATTATTACACTGATTGTTTCTTGTTGCTTGCGGTTCTTGAGCACAGTTATCAAGTCTGCAGGAGGCTGCACTAATCTCAGTCAATTAAACCTCATTAAGCTTTATTAGGGGCCAGTAAGAAATAAAGAGGCATTCATGCTCATTTTTGTTATAGTGAATAACTTTAGCTCATTACTCTGCTACGTCTAATAAATTGTTTACTATAAAATATATGATTTCTACCTCTATTAGCCTACATTAGTATTCTCATTGGCATAGCAGAACTCCAGAATACTCATTAACAAGAATCTGAGGATGATCAGTATTCATGTTACTGATATTTAACCTTGTTTAGTAAAGCTATTATGGCAGAGCACACTAATAATGTCATACAGGAAGCTGTTCATCTAGTGCTGTTTCCAACGTGTTTACGCCTCAAGTCAGTAAATACCTCAGTTTTCTTTTTTTAATTAACAGTATTTGTTTAAGTTTGCCTAATAGATGTAAAATTTCTCAAAAAATTACTTAGGCTACATAATATAAGCAGAAGTGGCTCGGTAACTTGTCATCTAAAAGTAGATCAAGTATATTATGATCATTTAGGACCATATATATAGCCTATATATATTTATATTTATTAATTCATTTATTATTATTATGTTCGTGCTAATATTTCTTCATATTGGAAGACTGGAGGAACTTTAAAGTCAAGCTTTAGTTGTTTAAAGTCATCTGGAGTATTAAAGTTTATAGCTTTTTTAGCCTAATATCATAATTGTAGGCTACCCACTTTAATTGAACATTGGGTTAAATTCATTTTAAAGTTTGCAATGAGTTTATTTTAGTAATTTAACACACATTACATTATGTGTACGCAGTTGGCATCATTACCTATTGCTTTGTTTTTATCAGTTTATAATCCTTGCGTAATTAACCTCTTACCCCTTACATTTAAAGACAATTTGGGATTAGTTAAACTCATTACCCCCTCTAGAGAGTTGGAGCTATTTTATGCTTTTATTAGACTTAGTAATGTCATAGCAATTAGAGGATTTTTCATGCATCTTAATGTTTTCAGAACAAACAAAAAAGATCCCCTTCAGTCCTTCCACACTTTCCTTCCACAAATGCAAATTTTCACCTTTATTTAATTGTTCCCTTTAATTATACACACCAGATGTTTATTAATATAAATGTCTTCAGTGTAGAGAATGTGATGTGTTGTCCCACAAGGCCTTTTTTAGAGATGAGAGCTTTATACATGATTTAATACCATCCTATTTCCAAAATGCATCTTAAAGTCCAGCACTAGATTGTCAGAACCTCACTTTATATTTTATAAGATATGTTTTGCCTCTTTTCCTCAGTGACATTTGAAATGCCCCATTTTGCATAATTTTAAACATGGTGCAACCATCCTACTCTGTCTTCCCAAATTACACTTCTCTGTCCCTTGGGTTCATAAAGTCTCTTTCACAGAGAAAGAAAGCTCAAGGCTCCAATGTAGCCAATCTGTACATGTAAAGCAATCACTCACCAGTTAAATCAAGCAGATGCACCAACCTGGTGAGCAATTCACAGAGTAATGAACTGTAAAGCCCATTTTGTCTGAGACGCTTTCCGGACATGTGACCGCAGTGAGATATACACACTGGTCTCCTGGTGTCACATTTGCTTTTGGGTTTATCGACAGTAGAGCCTGCAAAATGTTTCACTAATCTCATTCTCCCTCACTAGTCATACGCACTAGCCAAATAGCTGTCGTGCAGGACCGTAACCGAAACCCCATCCAGAGACATTAAACTCATGCCCTCACAGACCTTTAACTGACAACCAGCATTCACCTGACCTTCGCTGGTACCTGTTGTATTTTAAGCAAACATAGAATGTTCAGTATGTTTTCTGGAAGGCTTGTGATTATTGTTAAAATTCATCAAATGCATTGTACAAAATTGCTACCTCAGAAAAACATAGATGTGTGCTTGTCTGCTGTCCTGAATATTGATGTCAATGCAGTGTTTCATCAAACCCGTCTTTTCAAATAAACCAGAGGATTTAGAAGCAACTAAACAATGTTAATGCATGTCAAGTGTACTGTAATAACTACACTGTAAAAAAAATTGTTGGATTAACTTAAAGTAAGTTACCTGGTTGCCTTAAAATTTTGAGTTCATTGAATTAAATAATTTGAGTTAATACAACAAAGGAGATTGGTTTAATAAATAGAAACTCAAAATATTATGCTATCTGAATTACATTAATTATCTAAGTGGATTTGACAAAATATAAAAAGTTGTGAAAACAAATCATCAAAATTCATTTTACAGTGTAGGATTTAATTTAAAAGTTACGAGTATGTTATACGACATGTCAAGTTTAGTCCTCTGTTTATGCAGGTAGGTGTCTGTTGTTTGCTGAGATGAGGAGGTGTTTCCTGGACAACTCCACTGCACCTCCAGAGGCCAGTTTATCAACACCTGGCAAATGTCTGGGCATTGTCAAAACAATCTAAAATGCAATATGATTTTAACTGCATGTTACATTTCCTAATAACCACGCTTTATCATGCCAAGAAAACAGTAAGAATTCAAAGGTACTATGTGATTCATTTTGTAATTAAAAATGCTGTTTTTACGTGTAAAGACACACACACACACACAAAAAAATGTCTTAAACTTTATAAGGCTCTACATTTGAATAGCCCTCTTTTCAGATGTCAGGCCCTGTAAATTATCCTTAATTCATGACTAATCATGGCAGATGGATTTTCTCAAAGTGTCCATTTATGTCATTGAGGTCATATTATTTATTTAACAGATCAGATGCAGGTCTCCAAAGAGATACGTTCAAAACAAACAACTGCTGAAAGAGTAAATGAAAAAAGTAGGGAGAGAAAATAAACACTGAAAGAAAGGAACAGCACAGATTTTGTCGCTTTTGTGAAGCACAGTATTGTTTGAATGGTTTGTATTATCTATAAAATAAAAAATTCTATCTTTTGGCCCACCAAAAATTGTTTGGTTAAAATAATTTATTTGTTTGTTCACTTGTTTGTTCCTCCATTAGTGCTACATATAACCAGATGTTCCCCAGTTGCTATGGTTACGTTGCTGAGAAGAAAATATCTTGCTCTGAAGGAGCAAGTGTGCTTTGAAAGTAGAAATTAAGAAAAGAAAAAAAACGTAATGTTAATGTAATACCTGTATACTGTTGATATATGTACTGATGTTCTTGCAATCTCTATAAAAAAGACATTTAAGGCACAACATAAAGTGTATGTAGAAAACCCATAAATAAATTATTAATAGTTAATTTAACCATGTGTAACAGTGATTTATGTCAGTCGGTCTGAATGATAAATGTAAGTGCATTACTAGAGCGGCCCTGCAATACAGAGTTGCAATGGCATTCAAACAAAGACGTGAAATAGAATCTAATGTTGACAATCAAGCACGATGTTAGTTCTACAATGCAATGTTGGTCCATTTACAATAAGACTATTTTAATAGATTTTACTCCCACTGGTACAAAACACTTGGCATCTTGTTTGAGGACAACAAGAACATCATTGTTCCCTCTAAAATCATCCAACATCCACCTCAAGATACCAAATATCTGTGAAAATATGGTATTCCAATTTGCAAAAGATAACAGTCTATTATTTTACCACTTACATGTACATTGATTTTTTAAAGCAATATTAAAAATCTTATATAATACCTGTCCACACCACAGCATTATGTATCGATGTATCATGTGGCAACCAGAGTAAGCAGCAGCAAGCTTTCTTTAGGTCACGGCAGAAGCAGAACAACGAACCAGACGTAGCTGTTTAATTAAGCTGTCAGATCTGTTCAAAGTCAATTTAGGGCCCAAATGTGAATTTCAACTCAAATAAAAAGATCCATGAATCTAATATAAGCTGGAAATGATCCTATAGGGTCTGTTCATATCTTTAAATTTGATCAATACCACCAACTTTCACATACCTTTTTAAATCTAGCTGCCAACGATAACTCTCAAAGCCATTTTATTTTTGAAAAGGTTTTGATTCTAATGGTTTGTGGACCTGAAACGATCAATAATTGCTCTGACATTTTTCAAATGTAATAGAACAAAATGTCACAAGTTTGAACTCAACAAAGCACTGAGATCAAAGATTCAACTAAAATCATTTATTGGTTAGCCCCCAGTAAAACTAATAGATATAGGATGATGCATGATGCAATACAGATCAGAAAAAAGCAATACACATCTCTTCAGATGTCAAAGAAGTCCATTGAATAGAACCTTGAAAGGTAAATAAATCCAAATGAGTAAGCACTTAGATGTCTATACTCGTCATATGCAACTGGATGCCCAGAGCATTACCAGGAAAGACTTATTGGATTGATGGCTTAGGTCCTCCAGAGTCTGGATGAAAGGACTTCTTGCCAATCTAAGGCCTTGTCCACACTAAGGGGCCGTTCACACAGAACACGTTTTTCCATTACAATGCACTGCTTTTCCATTGTTTTCTATGGGTCTTCATTGTCTTTTGCAGGGTCACGCGTTTTTAACAGCAAAAACACGTTCTGTGTGAACTCTTTTGGCCCACTTTGGCCTTCCGTCCAGCGAAAACTAAGCTTTTTGAAAAATCTTTCCCAAGTGGCTAAATTTGAAAACGCTGTTTTCGCATTGTAATGGAACTGTAAAAAACTGAGGTATTTGTAAACTATGACGTATAGTCATGTGACGCAAATTGAACCAATAGATGTTACCTCTATTGTGCCTATTCACTTTCACACTGTTGATAAGGATATGCTACTTTTTACACTCTTCATATCGCAGACCTGCAAAGATGACAGAAAATTACCTTTTAATTGCTGTCATGCAGCCAAATATGAGACCAGTTGCGTTTTAGACCAAACATATAATGGTCAGTGCGACAGTGCGACCTGGGCGAATCAGTGAATGGTGAGATATTTTGCTAAATAAAATGATCCTGCCAGAAGAATAGCATGAGAACTTTATTATGTCTGTTCCGTTTGTATAATCTCAGTAAGCTTTCATGAGGTTTTACTAATGCACAGTAAGCGTTTTTAGCCTTTTATGGTGATTCGGTGTGGTTGAGAAACTTTTGGAAAACGCTTGAAAGTGTGAACGGAGAGCGTTTTGAAACAAAAACACTGGTTTCAAATGTATACGGGTATGTAGCCTAACTTGCATCAAATCTTGGTATTACTACAATAAAGGTGGACCTCTGTCATTTAAGAGCCGAGCATCAGCTGCATACTGATTGAGCATGCAGACTGGATGAACTGGCAGTGGTTTTGTGTCATTAGATGCATTATACATAAATACTGTCACAATAAATATCACTTAAAAATACCATATGGTTTGTTAATTACTGATTATATAGACCAGTTGTTTGTCACGTACATATCTGCATTTGACAAAATCCAGAAGGTAATTATACTTCGTCTCTAGCTCTAGAGACAGCTGGAGCTGATGTTACCTGGAGCTCGGGGCCCTGCATAAATAAATTAGAGCTTGAGGAGACCTTCAGGATCTACCATCCATGGCCAACAGAAACCATAGAATAATCATAGAATAATTTATATAAATGTTCTAGCAGGATGAGCCGGGAATACACCAGATGGCTGGAAAAATGTTGAACTTGAGTGCAGCAGAGATTTTATTCAGCAGGCTAATAGGATAAATACTCACATTTCTAACAATACGAAAGTGTCCAGAAGTTACACTGTCAGCATTATTAGTCATAGCGCTATTTAAAAAAAAGAAAAAAGTACGCTTGTGCTTAATTTTTACAAAACAATTTGCAAATCATCAAACTAAGACAGGAGACAGAACGCCTAGTGTCAGAAAAGGTCAATGTACGTATAATGGGCAGAAAATATAATGCTGGCATAACTGTATCAAACATAATCGCAATGAAACAAACAGTAGTCCGATATGATGAAGGATTGCAGTGAGTTGCTAGTGCTGTACGCTATCGAGCTGTTTAGATCCAGTCTGCTGACTTCATAAATAATTCAGAAGGATATTCAGCACAAATTAATCTATTGAGATCTAGATAAAGAGACATAAGCTCGATTCTAGACACAACAGTTCTAAGGGACAAAAGGGTCTCTCAGTAGAATATTATGTACTCTAATGTAGCTCACTCCCTTAGAGAAATCATCTAGAAAATAACTATATGACAGCTTGATTATCTGTGTTTATTCTTTAGCTCAAACAGTCGTTTACAGTGTTTATATAACTTAAATTATGATATTTTATTTGTATATATTATGTAGAATATTTGGGAAATGTTGTGAAACAATTATGGGGGAAAAAAGAGTAAAAATGTGCTGTTATTTAACGCCTTCACTGATACCATATTTGGAAGGCCAAAACTTTCTGTGACAGAATACTCTGGCTCTGCTAACATGCACTGTCATCTATTTATATCCCACAGAGTTGTTGATTCATAAGGTGATATCTAGATCTTCATTTGTCCCATTCAGATTCTCTTACAGGCTTGTCAAAGGCCTGATGTCTAAAAAATTTTAGTATTCACGGCCAGTTTTATTAAGAAGCAATAGTAGTGGGCTTGTCAAACTCAAACAGAAGCAATTTCATCTTCGTCTTAGATGCTGGTCTATAATGCTTCCTAATTATATAATGAAAATTTCAGTTTTGAGATTTAAGAGTGTGATAAGGATCTTGTCATGGGTTCATTTATAGATACACTGCATGAACTCCCTTCTAATTAACAGATTTGCCCCCTTAAGTCCAGTGAAGGCAAATTTTAAAGTTACAATTCACTGAAAAAAATCAATTTATTCTATCCTTCGATTAGTAGAAAAGAGGATTCATTGTCGGTTCAAACAGTAGCAACTTGAAAAGTGAATTGAGCTGTTGTATGATCTAGAGAATTTGAGAATGCCTTTTAATCTAGGCCTATCTGAAATACGGTTGTCCATCAAAAACACTTTGTGAACATAACGTAATAATACACTAAAGCTTGAGTCTGTAGAGCATTTATTGAATGGATTTACTGGATCACTACTAGGCCATCATCCTAAAAGCTGACTGCCAATCTCAATGTCAGTTTTTAGATGTGGCAAAGGTCACAGAGTAATGCCATTAGCTCGATTATACTTCCTGCCTGAAAAGATACAGCAGAATCACTGCTGTATATCACTGTATATCACTGCAGCAATCTCCAAAACCTTATAAAAAGCAATCCTGATAAAGTTAATTTAAAGGGTTAGTTCACCCAAACATTTACAGATTTAATTTAGGCTTTTATTTAAATATAAGCATTCATCAACAAATTCATCATGTTTGCATACAGTATAAGCATTCATCAGTTATGGTAAACAGAAGCTCTAGTATGCTTGCCTGACGTGCGAGAACCAATGAGGTTCATTCTCATGTGTTACGTAACACGTCTGAGCATCTGCAAGACCCAGTGAGTGTCAAGCAACATGGAGCTTCTCACTGCGTCCGGAATCGCATGCTGTCTGAGTAGGTTTGAATTTGAACTTACTTCACAACCATTAAAAAAGCATGTTCTGTATAGTATGAATGTGGGTAAGAATGAAATTCAGATGTACTACATTCACCATGTTGTTAGCGTCACGTGACTTGCGTCAGTTGCGTCAGTCACTGCAATAAATCGTCTCCTGTGGTCTCATGGGATAGTAAAGTGTCCATCGAATGCGCACTTCAGAATCTCGCCAGAAGTCGGTCATTCGAGGACTTTTCAGTAGGCGAAAAGTTGTGCTCCCAATCTGCTCTTCCATTGTATGACACATGAAATGAATGCATACGATGTTCATTGTATGTTTCTTGTGCAAACATATCCACATCTCTATGATGCTTTCTTGACTGCTGTTTTCTCACCACTGTCATTTTTGTTGTGTTTTTAAATTTGAGAGGAAAGCGTGCAGCACATCTAAACGTCACCTCTCAGCAGCAAGGACGCCGCCGGGATGTTCGTTAAAAACATTTCGCTGCAAATGTATTTCTTACTTTTTACTTCTAAGCAAAAACAAAAAAAGAACTTCGCCATCAGTGAGTATATCAGGACATTGAATCATGTTCAGTTGCTGGCTGCAGTTCATTTAACAGCCACCGTAACTAATAACAGGCTTTCTGAATTAATAGAATTAATTCACTATGATCAACTCAATCTGATGTCATTTCAAATCTGTGTAACTTTCCCTGAAGCTGAATATCATGGGGTTTTTTTTTTATATCTTAGCTTTTTTCTCTATAATGAAAGTGAATGTGGTCTGAGGCTGTCAAGTTCCAAAACTAGATAAAAGCACCACAAAGGTGTCATAAAACTACAGTCCAATTTGACTCTTATGTCCTCTGAAGTCATACAATTCTTTTGCATAAGAAACAGACAAAAATCAAATCTGCTACCATTAAGGCATTAGGTGTGTTCGACATCGGCTGCGACTGGATGTAAGCGATCGGCGAGAGTAGCCGTGTGCAAGCGGGGAGGAGCTGCAAACGGAGACGTGAAGAAGTCGGACACTTTCTGGTTCCCGTAGTGACTGCTCACGTGGTGTTTGCATACTTCACCACAGCTGAAGTGAAATAAATGCAATATTGCAAAATACACAGATGTTTCAGAGACATTTTCCTTCAATACTTTATGTAACGTAGCGTATTGCTTCATACAGCATCTGTTTGAACAATAATAAGTTCACCATAAGCCTATACAGCTAGCCTACTATCAATTAAAACCCTCAGACGGTCTTCGGTCATTTTTGAATTTCTAAAAATCACAGCTTCATCGGAATGTTATGAAACTTGGTGACTTTTATGGCATTAGGTATGTGAATACAAAAAAAAATTGAGGTCATGATCCGAGCATGCTAAGTGGTCGTAAAAAAAATAGTCACACTTGTGGTCTTCGGTCAAAAATGACCGACCCATAGGAAATGAATGGGAAATTGACACAAAAAAAAAAATCTCGGAAATCTTTGTGTGTACAATCTACAAATCGGCCACAATTCTAAAAAAAAAATACACCGCAGTAAAGGGGTGACACTCTACAACATCAAGAGTGCAAAAAAGACACACCCACCCCCACACACACACACATACAAACACACTTTTATACACATACACACCAATAAATTTTGATTTAAAAAAATCTGTTTTTAATTTGTAAAAATCACAGCTTCATCGGAATGTTACGAAACTTGGTAACTTTTATGACATTGGGTATGTGAACACAAAAAAAAATGAGGTCATGATAAGAGCATGCTAAGTGGTCGTAAAAAAAAAATAGTGACGATTTTGGTCTTCGGTCAAAAATGACCCCCATAGGAAATGAATGGGAAATTGACAAAACACAAAAAAACTATTTCTAAAAAATATATATATCTAAAACTTGATTCGAAATAGCTTTTGAGATTGTTTAAATATGTATTAAAATACACCGAAAAAAGAAAAAAAAAGTAAATGTGTCCATAAACAGCTGGGGAATTCACATGCATATCTCCATAGAGAGCCATCTAGTGGTTACCCCATGGTCCTACTCTTTCTCTCCATACTCCCACCAGATGGTGCTAATCTGCTTACATTTTTTTTTGAAGGCCTAGACTCTATATTAAACTAAAATACTGGATAATTTTTTTTTTTTATTAATATATATATATAAATTTTTTTATTAATTTCAATGGCAAAAATAGACCATAAATATTGCATAAATATTAATAAATTCAATCAAATTCTCTCAAAATGCAAAATTAAAAAGAATAAATATTATAGAACAAAAATAAATTGCATTGGTTTTACTGGGATGGAAGAAGTTTAGTTTTTAGGTCTCCGGTCACTTCTGACCGGGTAGGCTCAGGGTGTGACTCCGAAAGGAAGACCGTCAGAGGGTTAAGTGGAATCAACGTTTTTTAATCAGTTTTATTTGGATAAACATGACAATATAACATTGGGACTACATGAAAAGAGTGCTTACTGTTATAAAAAAAAATATTTGTGAGCTGTAGAGGAACTAAAGGTGTTCGAATAAACACGAAACACACGTGATCGTTGTCATGCGGTGAATCCGCCAATCGTGGAACTGCAGTGTCGTCATCAGTGCTCGTGCAGCCCAGAGCAGCCACTCTTCAGAAGCTCCGCTGGCTCAGTTCTCCGGCTACTCTCGAATTGCTCTCGCGCTACTTTGATTGCATACGTCACAGTCACGTGGCGTCGGCGCTGTATCAAGTCGGACAAAATTTCTAACTGGCATGCACTGCTTCAAGTCAGCCGCCGATCGGTCTGCGCAGAGCTGCATGAAGTCGAACAAGCCTACTATGTCAGGTTTAATGTCAGTGACAATGACAAACCTGACATGATGTCAGGGTTTCGGGTAAGTGGAAGTAGCGAGGACTAAAGTGCAGAACAATGGGTTTTTATTAATAATAAAAATAAAAGAGAATACAAACAAAACTACCCCGTGGGGGGAAACAAAACACTTGACCTGGACTAGACTGGACTGGACTGGACTGGACTGGACTGGACTGGACTGGACTGGACTGGACTGGACTGGACTGGACTGGACTGGACTGGACTGGACTGGACTGGAGGCTCTATAGGCAGGACAGAAGAGGTACATTCGACAACGAACCAGCACAGGACTGCAAACACAGGGAGAATAAATATGGAGTGCAAACGAGGGAGGACAGGTGGGGCAAATTAATCAATTATCAGGTAACAAGATGGGAGGGGCTAAACTATCAATGGGAGGGGCTAGACTATCAACAGGAGAGCACATGGCACAAGAAACATACATGACAAGCCATGTGCTCACACCAAACAAAAACACAAGCACATGGCCAGTAAAATAAATCACAAATGTGCTAACCCAAAACGAGACATGAACACGCACGCAGCCAATGAGAACACTCACAAATCACGTGTTCACACAAAACATGACAACATGAAAGCACGCAGCCAGTGATAAACACAAGCTAGCATATAAGCTAATTCAGCATGTATAAAAGATGTGATACCCTAGAATGGCACTTACAATACAGATATTAAAATAAAGTATTTCAGAAAAAATCTCCACATGGCCTTTGATTTACCACATGGCCTCAAGACTGAGCTATTAAGTGATAACTTGCAGAAACATTTCTGCAACATTCTTTTTTACATATTTCATCAAGTCCTTTTATTCCTCACTCTGCAGTGGAAAGCTGAATGAATGCCCATCATTAAAATGTATGCATGCAATAAATATGTATGAAATGTCCTCTGGGACAAGGTAGGCCTATTCTTCCATTTTACCAACCTATATCAATCCGCACTCTAATTTATAGTGAAAAATGAGAAAAAAACATAGCAGTCAGTCAATAAATAAGTGTGCTCACTTTAAACTGCTGATGTGTGGCTACCTCCTCTTAAAAGGGATAAAAGACTGTATATAATGAAATTACAATTGCTGGAACTTATGTACGGTAACACTTTATTTTACGGTGTTGCATATGTTACTTACATGCATAATTACATGCAACTAACCCTAAACCTAATCCTAATCCTACCCTATCCCTATAGTAAGTAGGCTACATGTAGTTATTACTCTGTACTTAAATATATAATTACACTAACAAAGACACCTTAAAATAAAGTGTAACCTTATGTACACATGAATCTGTTCATGCTTGTGGGGGGCATGTTCAATATATGAATACATTTGTCTGCATGTATTTTAGAATGCATCCTAAATCCTTGTTTTATGTACCATCATGTAGCAATCCATAATGACATAAAGGATATGGGAGCGTAAATAACATTACTGTAATTCTAAATGTATCCGAGGAGTGTTAAAGCCGGGAAAATAACTTAATAGAGAGACCATTTACCTTTGGGATCGCATGGCTCCTTGAGGTGAGGTAAGATCTGATTAACTCCAGGAATTACTACACAATGAAAGCAATTCAATTGGCATTTGTGTAAATTATGACACTTTTTTTTTTTTTATTGCACACCACAGTACCAAGCTCTTTGAAAGCTTGAGGTCTTTTCCATGGCAAAGTAGTTCCTCAGCATGCACTCCAAAAAATTGTAAATGTCCTTCAAAAGCTGGAACACTTGAGAAATTCAGATTAGAATCCAGCACAGATGCAATATGATTCAAATGTGAGAATTATTGTGAAATGTGCATGCTATGTTTGTTGTGTAAAAAAGTCTTATTTTCTATTATCTCTCTAAAGTGCACTCCATGGCATCATTTCTCTCAGCTTTGGTCTGTTGAGGAAAACAGAGTATCACAGAAATTGATTTTGCATCGAGAAGTATAGTGATCTTGATCCCTGGAGTAAGTGCTGGTCAGCTTCATCCTGATCCTTAAGCTGTGGGAAACAATGTAGTTGATAAATGAGAATGTAAAGTGTAAGATGTCTCAATTGGTGTCTCGATTGGTTTTGCCATTTGACTCTCTCAGGAGTCATTTTGATACTGCTGAAAAAAAATGAAGACTAAGGTTAACGAATAAACGATTGAGTATGCATTATCTTTGTCTGGCAAAAAAGGTATTTGCAATTGTATATCTCCACATTGCAACATTTCATTTTTTTTCTCCATAGGCTCAATGATACGGAAACCATGCGTTGGGAATACCTGTTTTCCAATCAGTGACAGTAGTGCACAAATCACAGGTATTGTTTGAAAGGCGAATAAAGGACAAGTTCTAACTCTGTGTGCAGCAGAGCATTTATTATAGTTTATGTTGCCTGCATTATGAGTTGTAAATCTATACATTTTATCCCCTCTTTCCACTAAGATAAGAGATCCGTATAGTGTTTTGTAAACACATCATATATTTTCAGCTATACTGCAGTTTGGTCTGACCTCTGCAGAGGGGAAATATAGGCTGTGAATAACCACAGCAGAGAGCTAAGAATTAGAGTATAGTCTATTAAATCTATGTTTTATAAGGGCTTTAAATAACTGGCTGTGTTGGCCAGAATACTGCTCTAAAAGCATTTTCAGAATTGATTAGGTTGTGTGTTTATTGCTTTGCATAAGTGGTCTGTGTTCTTAAGTAGCAGTTAATAATAAATATTAGATTGCACTTAAAACAATATGATATGGGAAAACATAAAGCAGTATAAAAGGATACTAATGTTGCAGTTATTTACAGGACTTTAATCCAATTCACTTTCAAGCGTATATCTGTAAACCTGTCCAACATGGATCTGGGAAGTCACGTCTCATCATTCCTTTTTCTTATCGATCAAAGCAAGCGGACACACCTCCTCGCCATAATCAGTTCTACATCTATTTATTAAGCATCTGGATTGGCGGACCATATTCTCTTAATACCACTAAAACAATTTCACAAAAGTAATTTCTTCTTTTTCTAGACTTTAACTTGGGCAACAGTTTTTCGAACTGAACATAAACGCAACTAAAAATGAATGATTTTGTGATTTGATGGTTGAACACATGATTTGTCCATTTATCATGTGTGGTATAGGGGAGGCCAGGAGTAACATGTCATAAGCCTGACCTGTGGAGGTACTGTCTAAATGAGTGAAGACCCTATAACTCAGGCTGGACGGTTCTTTGCTCAGGCAAATTCCCAGCATGTTGCTGAGTCAAAGTCTATGAATAAGAGCTGCCATTGTTTGATGCTGTGGTGCAGCTTTTTGATTTATGACCTTGCACTGAAAGTGCTGCTTATGGCTTTCCCAGGATACAGAGTCTTGAGGAAAACCTATTAACTCATTTTAGAGTTATCTACAATAATTGTATCACTGAATCTTGCACATAGAGGGAGAGAGACAGAAATGCAACCCTCTGATCCACAAACTTATTATACACAAGTAAATTACTGTACACTTCCTTAGAGGGGTCATATTATGAAAAATTGGATTTCCCTTAATCTATCTTTTTAAAAGAATTTAATGGTTTAATGAACTGAAACTTTCTCAAAACCTCCTATAAGTGAGAATTCCCAGAAAACACTAATACTGACCAACTCAACGCAACTAAACAAAAATTTAATTAAATAAAATTATATAAATTTTAGGTTAGGTTTAAGTGTAAGGGAAAGGGAAAGGTCAACAGCTAGACGTAATTGGAAATAACATGCAGGTATTTTTTACAGAAAATATAAAAATATATATATAATTTGATTGTATATATATATTTACAAAGGCCTGGGATTTCACCCCAGACGACTGGGGTTTGATTTGACATTTAATTAATTCATTATCCCATTCATGAAACACAACATGAGTTTGTGAAAGACATCCTTGGATAACTGAGTGTTAAGACAATGACTAGAGGTTTGAAATTGCATCTCAGCAGGAAAAGAGGATAACATCCTATTAGGGCTTTCAAAGAGAGGTACTCTCAGATAGAGGTCAAAGTTCTGGCCCAATCTCTGCTTTGTGCTGCGCTGGGTGTTTTGGTCAGGCTATTTTCAGAAAACTTTGATGTTTTTCTTGCTTTTGCACACATATTATATCATAATACAGTATCAACATTTTATACGTTTATTGTCAGCCTGAGTCAGAAACACAGAAAGAAAAACAAAAAAACATACAAAATGTATAATGTTCAACAATTAATTATTAATATACTTTTTCAGATTATATATATAATCATATTCTTTTTAACACATGATGTAAGACACCTACTTCCAATGAAGTGAATTATAACTCAATTTTGGTCTTGTAAAAATGTCTCCTGATTTATGAACCTACCTTTTTGTTTTGTTTTTAGGGAACTCCATGTTCCAAGAAGCCCAATCTAGAAGTTTATGTTCTCTGACTGATTCATCTGAAAGTCAGTGTCACCTTGTACATGGGCAGACAATAGACCAGTGCCTGTCTAAAGACCTAAAAGAGGCTCCATTAATTCCCAACTAAACACATTTCAACAGGAGGGATCGAGGAATTGCTAAAACTGAACTCCATTCTCTGAACCAAATTCTCAATAGCCTAAACCAATTTGTTGAATAAATCACTATTTCTAAAAAAAGACCTTAAACAAGTTCAGGCAGAGTTAGACGTTGTTTGCAAATCTCTAAACACATTCTCACTCATTAAAACACACTGCACTGTGATACATTTGTGTCAGAAACACAACTACAACACAGTTGTCATCATTTATTCATACAACATTATTTCTAATGATGTGATCAAAGCAATTGTATGAAATATGAGGCAGTTCAGAATGCATAGGTGACACGGGTGCACTGAATTATGATACGAACAATTTATGGAAATAATCTGAGAGGATGAGGAGGAAGATGTGTAAGATGAGGAAGAGGATGAGGACAAGCAAGGACTGCTTTGTCAAGGCTGGATGTGTAAAATAGTTTTTTCCCTTTGTCTGGCAAGACACAACATTGCCTGTGATGTGGACAAAGTCCTCCAGCCAGAGCCAGCAGGAAGACATGATGTTGAATAACCTTTATTTTGCAGTTGCACAACTTACAGATTTGAGTTAACTTTTTGGCTTTTGCAGTTGGACGGTGTTGAATATACAGACATAGCCTACTATTCAATACTATACTTGCAGTGCATTATACAATATATTCACCTCACTCAGATGCAATTCCTAAACTTTTTTATACACTTTTTTTTTTTGTAACGTTCTGGTTGCTGTGTTCTCCAAGTTTTTAAGTAGCGTCTAAATAATGTTCTGTATAGTGCTTATTTTATTGACTCGTGTGTATGATCTGAAATAATTGTTTGATTGAGTACAGGTGAAATGGTTTTAAAGCAATTGTTTGACTTTGCCAGAAGAGTCAATGGTTGTGAGAAAATGGGTGAAGGTTTCAAGAAATGAAAAAACTTTAATAGAAACTACTTCCATTTACTAGCAAGTTACTACCATGAACTGAGAATATCAAAGTATGAATATATATATATATATATATATATATATATATATATATATATATATATATATATATATATATATATACACTCACCGGCCACTTTATTAGGTACACCTGTCCAACTGCTCGTTAACACTTAATTTCTAAGCAGCCAATCACATGGCGGCAACTCAGTGCATTTAGGCATGTAGACATGGTCAAGACAATCTCCTGCAGTTCAAACCGAGCATCAGTATGGGGAAGAAAGGTGATTTGAGTGACTTTGAACGTGGCATGATTGTTGGTGCCAGAAGGGCTGGTCTGAGTATTTCAGAAACTGCTAATCTACTGGGATTTTCACGCACAACCATCTCTAGGGTTTACAGAGAATGGTCCGAAAAAGAAAAAACATCCAGTGAGTGGCAGTTCTGTGGGCGGAAATGCCTTGTTGATGCCAGAGGTCAGAGGAGAATGGCCAGACTGGTTCGAGCTGATAGAAGGGCAACAGTGACTCAAATAACCACCCGTTACAACCAAGGTGGGCAGAAGAGCATCTCTGAACGCACAGTACGTCGAACTTTGAGGCAGATTGGCTACAGCAGCAGAAGACCACACCGGGTGCCACTCCTTTCAGCTAAGAACAGGAAACTGAGGCTACAATTTGCACAAGCTCATCGAAATTGGACAATAGAAGATTGGAAAAACTTTGCCTGGTCTGATGAGTCTCGATTTCTGCTGCGACATTCGGATGGTAGGGTCAGAATTTGGCGTCTACAACATGAAAGCATGGATCCATCCTGCCTTGTATCAACGGTTCAGGCTGGTGGTGGTGGTGTCATGGTGTGGGGAATATTTTCTTGGCACTCTTTGGGCCCCTTGGTACCAATTGAGCATCGTTGCAACGCCACAGCCTACCTGAGTATTGTTGCTGACCATGTCCATCCCTTTATGACCACAATGTACCCAACTTCTGATGGCTACTTTCAGCAGGATATTGCGCCATGTCATAAAGCTGGAATCATCTCAGACTGGTTTCTTGAACATGACAATGAGTTCGCTGTACTCAAATGGCCTCCACAGTCACCAGATCTCAATCCAATAGAGCATCTTTGGGATGTGGTGGAACGGGAGATTCGCATCATGGATGTGCAGCCGACAAATCTGCGGCAACTGTGTGATGCCATCATGTCAATATGGACCAAACTCCCTGAGGAATGCTTCCAGCACCTTGTTGAATCTATGCCACGAAGAATTGAGGCAGTTCTGAAGGCAAAAGGGGGTCCAACCCGTTACTAGCATGGGGTACCTAATAAAGTGGCCGGTGAGTGTATATATATATATATATTCATACTTTGATATATATATACACTCACCGGCCACTTTATTAGGTACCCCATACTAGTAACGGGTTGGACCCACTTTTGCCTTCAGAACTGCCTCAATTCTTCGTGGCATAGATTCAACAAGGTGCTGGAAGCATTCCTCAGGGAGTTTGGTCCATATTGACATGATGGCATCACACAGTTGCCGCAGATTTGTCGGCTGCACATCCATGATGCGAATCTCCCGTTCCACCACATCCCAAAGATGCTCTATTGGATTGAGATCTGGTGACTGTGGAGGCCATTTGAGTACAGCGAACTCATTGTCATGTTCAAGAAACCAGTCTGAGATGATTCCAGCTTTATGACATGGCGCATTATCCTGCTGAAAGTAGCCATCAGAAGTTGGGTACATTGTGGTCATAAAGGGATGGACATGGTCAGCAACAATACTCAGGTAGGCTGTGGCGTTGCAACGATGCTCAATTGGTACCAAGGGGCCCAAAGAGTGCCAAGAAAATATTCCCCACACCATGACACCACCACCACCAGCCTGAACCGTTGATACAAGGCAGGATGGATCCATGCTTTCATGTTGTAGACGCCAAATTCTGACCCTACCATCCGAATGTCGCAGCAGAAATCGAGACTCATCAGACCAGGCAACGTTTTTCCAATCTTCTATTGTCCAATTTCGATGAGCTTGTGCAAATTGTAGCCTCAGTTTCCTGTTCTTAGCTGAAAGGAGTGGCACCCGGTGTGGTCTTCTGCTGCTGTAGCCCATCTGCCTCAAAGTTCGACGTACTGTGCGTTCAGAGATGCTCTTCTGCCCACCTTGGTTGTAACGGGTGGTTATTTGAGTCACTGTTGCCCTTCTATCAGCTCGAACCAGTCTGGCCATTCTCCTCTGACCTCTGGCATCAACAAGGCATTTCCGCCCACAGAACTGCCACTCACTGGATGTTTTTTATTTTTCGGACCATTCTCTGTAAACCCTAGAGATGGTTGTGCGTGAAAATCCCAGTAGATTAGCAGTTTCTGAAATACTCAGACCAGCCCTTCTGGCACCAACAATCATGCCACGTTCAAAGTCACTCAAATCACCTTTCTTCCCCATACTGATGCTCGGTTTGAACTGCAGGAGATTGTCTTGACCATGTCTACATGCCTAAATGCACTGAGTTGCCACCATGTGATTGGCTGCTTAGAAATTAAGTGTTAACGAGCAGTTGGACAGGTGTACCTAATAAAGTGGCCGGTGAGTGTATATATATAGCTATAATAATTATTGTAAGACTTTGTCTGTCATGTAGAAATGTGATGTCATATTTTTGTTATTAATAATTCTGTAATAATACTTTAATACTTAAATACTTAAAATAGTATAATGCATCCCAGAAAGGAGGAAAATAACAAAATGCATCCTTTTCATCCCTGAAACTCAAAGCCTGAGTGTTATTACACTGACAAAGTTCAGCTTTTGGTGTACAGGAAAGTGTCTATCTCTGTGCAATGACGCATTTGACAATACCGTCCCTCACACAGGAAAATAAAGTAATTCAGCATTGTGTTCCACTGAATAACAAGTAATCTTCATTCTAGTGTGCGTCAGAGTAAAACACTAGGAGTGAACTGTCAGAAATGAATGTTATCCTGATGAATCTCCTGTCTCTGACTCAGAAGATGCTTCTGTA
Source organism: Semotilus atromaculatus (assembly GCA_031834385.1). NCBI lineage: Eukaryota > Metazoa > Chordata > Actinopteri > Cypriniformes > Leuciscidae > Semotilus > Semotilus atromaculatus. Next base: position 10,753,979 of record JAULUF010000007.1, on the reverse strand, counting down.
CCCTGCGATGCGTGCGACCGATTTCACTCATTACAGAGCTGAACCTGGAGCGCCAAAATTATTTTAGTATTTTAACAGACATAATTGAGAAAATAAAAAGAAAGGTAAGCACTGCAGCAGTTACACTGCCAGAGTTACACTTCAAGGTTACACTTCATGTCTCTTCATTGCAAGGAATAAAAAAGGTTTCCATGGTACTCTGTATGGTTTCGTAAGACATCAGATTGTAAGTAGAAATAACCCAGTTTGCATCCCTCATATTTAGAAGTATATGAACGAGCAGCAGAGGAATCATTTCCAATCAGCAAAGATTACAACCAAAAAAAAAACAAAAAAAAATTACCTTGATTGTCTTTCTGAAAGATTGATCCATGAAAGTCTATTATGTGCAGTGGCACCACATTAAACTGACGATGAGAGGTTCCATGTACACAACTGGACTTTATTGATTGTGAAGCCCTTAGATGTTTCTGTTTTGTCCATTGGAAATGTAGTTTAGCGTGATTGGTCAGACATGCTCTTGAACACTATTATGATTGGAGCACTAAAAGTTTGATTAAAGGAGAAAATATAAGCATTGACAAAGATGAAAACAGCACTTAAAAAAAAAAAAAACAACAAGCCCCTGGACTGTATGATTTCTTTTATGTTACAAATGGCTTTGGGTAAAGTCCAAGATAAAAACAGTTTTTTAAGAGGTGGTTATAATGAACAAAGCTGCACTGCGTAATGGATTACAAAGATAGGATCAGGGAAAGAGAATAATTACGTATACAGTGTGAAAATACGCAACAACAAACATGAACCTAATACAAACATTAACATAATACCTTTTGTCCTACATAACCATAATTACAATAACAATAATACATCCACTTTTTGAGGATGTCTAATCTCTAAACCCAACTGCTTTTTAAACCAAATGGATGGCTCAAAGTTTAACAGAGTAATTTTCCACTTGATCTATCTGAATGACCTTACATGGCTACATTGGCCAGAGCTCCATATGAACTGGCACATCTTCACAAAGACACTCTGAGGAACGAAATGTCTCATCATCCATTAATTACACCTATAATATTTCTGATGTGATGCATTATACTGGCCAAAGTCACTTTTCATTATTTTGTGCCTGCGCCTGTACGACAGAGATTGTTATTACCCATTTAAGTGAAATATGAAAAATATTGAAAAGGAACGTTGTAAATCAAAATATAAAAACGGCACAATGATGAAATAGCTATTCATTATCACAACATTTAGTCTGTCCTGTAATAGCGTGACTCATATAAAGTAAAGCCTTCATTTTATCAAATTGCTCAAAGGAAAGCTTTTAATCAGGTTTTTGGCTCTGAAAATTTCAGATTCCACTTTTTATACAGGTAGGCTACATTGCATATATAAAGCATCTGAATGTTTAAAAGTGTAAAATTGGGGTCACAGGAAAATAAAATAATGTGCAGTACCGATCTATTCATCCATATCATGAAAAATAAAAATGCAGGGTGGGGACTTTTTTCGATCAGATCAATTGGATGAAGGCAGATCTGATTGTGAGCTTATGGTTGATTGTAAGAAAGGTATTTTTTAAAATTACCAGGTCAAAAATTTAACATATGGATGATGGATGAATGGTTCACAAAATCAATAAGATGCATTTAGAAAATAGATGAAAATAGGGAGAATTTCTATTTCATGCCGACTTAAAGACAGTAGGTAGTTTACAATGGACTAAAACAAAATATATGACGCAGCATGTACATTTTTGAACTGGTTCATTTGTGTAAAATCAGAGACTATTTTGTCTTGTGGACTGAACTATATGTAAACATCTGTTCAGGACAGTATTAAATACAAACAAAATTTATTTATTTTATGATCTTTATGATAAACTTATGACCACAGACGATTGTTACTAGCATAGTGGCTAACAGTGGCAGCTAACACTGGTCCATTTAGACTAACAGTTAGTGTCAAAGACAATGTTGTCTGCATAAACAGTCTTGCTAGTCATAGTTCTGAAATAACATATATTAAACTGTGGGAATAGCTAATTATATAATCTCAGGTCAGGAGAAGAATTCGCTGTCGCCACCAACCTTCTGTGAAAATGTTGCAAAGTAGTTCCGAAATAGTTTAAAAATTGGTCGTGCAACCAATATTTAGCATTTTATGTTAATGGGAAAGTCCTGCTAAAATCATAATGACATTGTCAATGATCATCCATCATCTTTGAGATAGGCTTGTGTGTGCAAATCAATATCTTCTCTTTCTGCTATGTGAAAATTTTAAAGCAGAGCATGAAAGGAGCCTGGCAAGATCAAACATGAATCTTGACGAAGGAAAAAACATTAGGTCACACAAGAGGCACAACTTCAGCTTTTCTCATGTTACAATTTATTCTATTACTAGCCTGTAACACGTACACATACTGCTCCCAAACTGTACGAGCATTAAATATTAAACAGTATGAACATTAGACAGTACTTATTTATAAAAATAAACATTATAGAATGAACTTTACACCTCTGAGTCCTGACCCTTTAAAAGATTATGGATGACATTTTGCATGCGCTGTCTAGCTTAAATACAGTAATATGTAGAGTTTATGACTCTGAGCAAAACCTTTGTCACTGAATACCTGGGTTAATGGTGTTGTGCTTCCTGTATGTACATTTTGCTAAATGGACCTTTGAGTCAGTAAATAACATAATTGAAGTGCTTCTTTCATTTGATACAGAATACTGTATATGCCTTGTGGCAAGATGGTGGAAAACAGGCATTGAAATATAGTGACAAACAAAAAAGGCATTTAATACTTTCTGACAGTTTTATGCCTTAACTGACTCCCACTGAATGTCATTTATCAGTAAAACTGGGGATATAAAAATCTAAATTGGCTGTCAAGAATTGAAAAATATTTGCCATCCTGATTAAATATTTTTCACATAATATATTTTCTTCACTATTCAGTTTCTTTCAGCACCCAAAAAAAAAAAATACAAATCTTCAATTGCTCAGGAAATTAAGAGACAACAAATTTCAAAAGCCTTGTCAGGACTAGTAATGTAAGCATCACGTCATGCCCATCGTAGAAACAAATTTAAGCCTGATAAATACTGTAGAGAAATAATTACTTCTCAGTTCAAGCTGTCCTTGCAGCATTATGGATGTAATTGTTAGATCGGCTCATTAGATATGTCTTTTAATATTTATCTTCCAATTACATGTGTGGAGCTTGTTGACTTCAAAGTGATTGCTTGTGGTGTACAACAATCAAAGACGTTCAGGAACAAGACAAACAGACAGGGAGAGACTACAAATGGCTTTTAATGGGTCTGGCAGCACAGACAAAGATCAGAAGTGATCCCTTTAGGATTAAAAACACTTAGGCATCTAGTCAATATCTAGTATTTAAAATACTAAACTGATCAATGAAAGACATTATGAGGTGGCTTTGCATCTTTGATGCAGAAAATAAAGACTGATTGTGTGCTTGTGCATTACTTGAACTCAGAGGGTTTCTGTTTTGTTCAGCCCCACTACCTCATCAAACTATATAATTACAATAAGTAGAAAGACAAAAGCAGCAAATCTCCAGTACTTTGAATGAAAAGATAGCAATTAATGTTGTTCAAGCATAAAGTAATTGATCTCGTCTCATCCACATGTGGCATCACTGCTGTCCCTGATGGATCTTGATCAGACTCTTACTTTTTTGGATGCTGTATAAAAAATAAAAAAAGAGGTTGCATGACATTAGATTTATTGAACAAAAAAAATATCTAGGTTTTAACAAAAAATTTAAATTAGTATTTGGTTTAATACAGGGTTTATACATGTACTCTACTATTTAAAAGTTTAGTAGAAGTTTTTTGAAGAAGAAGAAGAAGTTTTTTTGAAGTTTTTGAAGAAGTCTCCAATGCTCAGCAATGCTGCATTTATTTGACCAAAAGTGCAGTAAAAACAATAGGCTAATATTGTGAAATATGTCAGAACTTGACCATTTAAAACAACTTGACTATTTTAATATTTTAAAATGTCTTTTATTCATTTGAAAGCAAAGCTAAAATATTATAGTCTTCAGTGTCACACGATCCTTCTGATATCATTCTAATATGCATAGGAAAAACATTTCTCTCATTACTATGTTGATTATTTGATTAAAGGTGCAATGTGTAAAAATTTTGAGTATCTATTAACAGAAATGCAATATGACATCCATAACTATGTGTTCAGTGGTGTATAAAGAACTTACTAAACCGTAATGTTTTTATTACCTTAGAATGAGGCATTTATATCTACATAACCGCGGGCACCCCCTTCTATGAAGGTCGACATATTGTGACGTCATATTTCTACCGTAGCCGACAGCGAACAAACAGCGTTACAGAGCGTGTTTCGTCACTACCTTGAAAGAGAAGCCGCAGAAAGCTAGAAGCTTGACATAAACACAGTGAGTAGTGACTTTTCCCTGGTCAGTGGTGTAAATATGTAGTTGGATTGTTTCATGTAACTTAATTCTTCTCCCTTGCTGTGTTATGGCTTTGCTATGTGGGGATAAATGTGCTGGTTACGTTCGTAAGACAGCTGATTAGTAAGTTAGACTACTCTTGTCATTGACCGTAAAACAGTTACAGGAATCACCAACCCGTCGATCTTGGAAGCATTTTAAGTCGATCGAGTTTCCAAAATCAGAGAAAAAAAAAACCTATTGTGTGTAGTAAATGGTGTCTAGGGGATGCAGAGGCGCGCGCGCTGTTATAATCATGTCATTTTTGCCAAACGCACCTTTGAGCTCATGCGGACGCGTTGAGGATAAACAAGGCTTTACGCTTTAACCAGCTCAGCCACAGTAACAGCTCATATTAACCAGCTAAACTTTTACTACCCTGTTAGACAAAATATATAGTTGCATAGTTTCATGTGGTTCTTCTCCCTCGCTGTATTATGGGTTTGCTATGTGGGGAGAAATGTGCTTGTTACGTTCGTGAGACAATCAGCTGATTACTATTATTATATTATGTATTAAAGGGGTCATGACATGGTTTTTTGTTTTGTTTTATTATGTTCCCTTAGGTGCAATTATAGTATTACTATAGTTTTTTTTACAAAAAACTTTAAAAATGTAGTGATTTATGACCTTTTCCCACCCTCTTTCTCCCCCTCTGATTCAAACAGTCTGTTTTGGGGGCGTTTCCCCTTTAAGACTTCAGTGTTAACACCCACTGTTATGATTGGCTAACGTCAGTGCTGCTTATGCATAAATTATTAACGATAATCATTTTGTATCACATGTAGACTACACAATGCTCCACCACGTGAAACTTCGGTCTTCCAATCTTTTACCAACGTGTCAATTCTCAATTGATTTTGATTCATATGCGCGAGGGAGAGGGAGAGGGAGAGTTTGAAGGCGCGCGCGCGGTCGGGGCTCGCTCGCTCGCTCTCTGCACGTTCTTTCAGTAACATTCCCTGTCACACTCATCTCACTCACCGTTCAAATAAGGCTTTGGCGCGCTGCATATGCTGCAAATAAACTGCATCCGACTGCTTTCCCTGACGTCTGGATCGTTCGGCAGCGTATTCAAACACTCAAACAGGAACAGCACATCTGCGTGGCATAGCAATCTTCTTGCAAACAGACCCACTTGCTCTACGTCGAGTCGTCGACTGAACACATGTGGGCACGAGCCGCACGACAACGATGCGAAATGAGGCGTACTTGTCCTGCGCTGGAGGCGGTCATATGCAAACGACTGGTACGTCACTTCGCACCGTGACGTCACTTCTAACCATGGATCCAGAACGAGCTGTATTGAGAGCTTGATTAAATAAATGCTTCGTTTATAATGGGGAGGACGTCTTAAGCTATGAAACTTGCAGGAAGTTTTAATAGTACATAGATCTCTTATATACCAAAAGATCAAGGCAAATTTGGTTTCTCATGTCATGACCCCTTTAAGACCCTTGATCCTCACCTGACTATGGCTTTGTCAACTTTATCCATGATGTGGTTTATAATGGACTGTGGTACAGAAACTTGGTTTACTCTGGCTATTCTCTGCTGTCTCAGACAACGATCTTTGTCCCGTTTTTGTCCCCAGGGAGGGGTGAGCAGTGGGCTGAGCCCTTAGTGCAAACTCGCAACCGGTTCAGAAGTAGCTCTTAAAAGTCCATCTCTCCCCTCCCTCTATGTGTGGTATTGAAGAGCTGGATGGCCCTGGGAACAAAGGACCTCCTCAGCCTCTCTGTAGAGCATGATAGTGACAGAAGTCTGCCAATGAACATGCTCCTCTGTTTAATGAACGTGCTGTGTAGAGGGTGGCGATCATTGTCCATGATCTCCAGCATCCTTCTCATAGTCCGTTTCTCTGCGGTAGTCGTGAGTGACTCCAGCTCAAGGCCGACAACAGAGCCAGCTTTCCTAACCAGTCTGTTCAGTCGCCCAGCATCTCTCTTCTTAGTGCTGCCGCCCCAGCATACCACAGCATAAAACAGGACACTGGCAATGACTGACTGGTAAAAAATCCTGAGTAGCTTACTGCTGATATTGAATGACCGCAGCCTCCTCAGAAAATAGAGCCGACTTTGCCCTTTGCGATACAGCGCATCCGAGTTGGCTGACCAGTCCAGTTTGTTGTCCAAATGTACCCCCAAATACTTGTATGTGCTGACCTCCTCCACATTGACCCCCTCAATGGAGACTGGTAGCACTTTTGGTGTTACTAACCTCTGTATACCAGGAACACCCCAAAGTCATACCGTTTTGGAAATGCTCTGATCCAGTTGTCCTGCCATCATTATTTGGCCCTTGTCAAAGTCACTAAGATCTTTTTGCTTGCCCATTTTTCCTACTTCCAACAAATAAAATTCAAGTACTGACTGTTCACTTTCTGACTAATAATGATATAATCCAGGAGTGCCCAATCCTGTTCCTGGAGATCTAACTAATAATTGCAGAGTCCAGATTCAACACAACTCTAAATTGTAATTATCAAGCGTTCCTGAAGATCTTAATTAGCTGGTTCAGATGTGTTTGATCAGGTTGGAGTTGAACTTTGCAGGAAGGTATAACTGATATAACCAATATTATTCACTTTACCTGTCAGTGTGGTTTTAATGTTGTGGCTGATCAGTGTATATATATTTTTTCTATATATGTTTTTTTATTTCACCCTATATCTGAAGTTTGATGTTTGTCCTGAATTCACTAGTTTGCTGATACGGACAGCCAAACAGTCTCTGCCAACTGGTTGAAACAGCACCAGGCCACAGAGGGAGCAATTTAAGGCTCCTCGCAGACAGTGGTTCAATAAATGCAGTGAATATTAGCATATTTAGTCTTTTTTTTTACCTCACAAAATGGCATCTAATTAACCTACAGTTTTCAGATAGAATGGAGGAGACTGAAGATCAATAACTCTGAGGAAAACTGTGTGCCAGGACCTAATGGAATTCATCTCCTCAGAACAATTCATCAAATCAAAACGCACCGCAAATCACAAAAGCTCCTATTGTATAAGCTCAGTCGAATTTTGGATATCAATTGGATACAAGTCATGATTTCATTTCCATTCTATTAAGATGTGCAGCAAAGCCCATCTAAAGGGATCAGATTATGGAACTACAGGGCTGGCATTGAATTTCTGAAAGAAGAAAAGACCTTCACAATAATGGGGTGCATGGTGTACCTGTGTACAAATCAACCTATACTGCTGCACCTTTGCTTTCTAATAAGCATCCGCTCACACATCTGCAACGCTGCAATATCACGCTTAAAGACTGCGTCCAACAGAGCGAACAGGCTTCCCTGGAGACTGCACAGAGCACAGCCACCGCACAACTCCTAGCTTTCTCCTCACAAATATATGTTTCTATGGGAATAATTCTCAGACTCTGACCTGAGGTGATTTGTCTTTATTTCCCAGAACCTTATTTGTGCACTTTAGAGAGAGGGGAAATGGCCTGTGCTCTCAGAGATGGCTCACTGAACTTTATAGGCTGAAATGATCTCGGTATTGACACACGCTTTAAAAAAAAAGCCATATTTCAGGGAATAAAATCAATTTACATAAGGGTGCACCATTAAACGCATTAAAGAACCTTTGGTCAGAAAATGAAGCTCTACAAATAGACATGCACATGATTACATATAATGCCTTTAATCAGTATCATCTACACATAATGCACTGGCCATCTGTAGATCTATTTGGGACCAGTAAGAGTCTAAGTGTTTGTTTAGAATGGGGTTTTTTTTCATACATTTTTCATTTACATTTTTTAAAAGAATTCTCCTATGCTCACCAAGGCTGCATTTATTTGATGAATAATACTGTAATTGATTGTACCATTTAAATTAACTGCTTTCTATTTAATATATTTTAATGTGTAATTTAGGACTGTGATGGTAAAGGTGAATTTTCAGCATCATTACTCCAGTCTTCAAATAATAGTCATTTTTTATTGCATAACATTTTGTGGATACTGTTTAATTATTATATATTGTATAAATATATACATGCATATGTGTGTATTTATGTATACAAAATAATTATACACACTACACACACATATGTTATGTGTGAACATGCTTTACGATCGCGATTAATCGTTGCCCAGCCCTAATATATAGATAAGTATGTGTACAAATGTGTTGTGAAACACTCACTGCAGCACAGAGGGCTTGGTCTAGGTCTGCAATAATATCTTCCTCATCCTCCAGGCCCACCGACAGACGAATGAGCGTATCACTGATTCCCAGCTCTTTCCTCTCACTCTCAGCAACTGAAGCATGAGTCATAATCGCTCTGGAAAAGAAAAGTGCACCATGGGAAATGGAGGTGAATGAAATGTCCAATCAAAACGAGTTTCTTTTTCTCTAGTATAAATCATAGGAACATTGGTGCAGGTGTGATATCAAATAAGATAACTATATTTCAGTGACATTATCACTTGCCTTCTAGTGAATTACTTGTGAGCCATAATAATCACTATTCCATCACACAATGAAGTTTCAAAAGCCACCTGGCAATTAACCTAAACTTTGTTTTTGTATTGAAGGCTGACTATAATAGCCTAAAGAAATATTCCATTAGTTCTTGCTGAATAATGTTCTACAATGACACAAAAGGCTCAGACAACAAAAGTGTTGTTTCTGCAATTTCCTGCAAGTACAACATTACAGTGCTTGCGCCTCCTTGTGGCCATCCAAAACCCAAAAGCCCACTAGAGCAATTTTTTTTAGGGCTTAAAGGGTTAGTTCAAGTGGGGGGACAAGTTTCAATCCCTTAGAAGCCTATGGAGGAGTGATCCAGCTCTCTGATTTAACCAAAAATATCTTAATTCGTGTTCCGAAGATGAACGAAAGTCTTAAAAAAGTGAATATACTCATTGATTTTGTTTTCCTATATGCTCTGGATTTAAATCAAATCTTCCCTCAGAACAGTCAGTGGATTTGGATAGTGTCCTCAGTACTTACGGGTGCTCTGCTAGACTCTCAAAACCACCAAGACTTTCAGCAAGCGCAAACAACTGAAATGCAAAATACATAAGATTCTTTAAAAATTTAGGATGGAAAAGATTTTCAAACAATATTTAGTTTCAACGTACTTTCAGATTGCTGAGGAAAGTTGAGGCGTGCTCCAGTTTTCCTTTAATGTAGAAAGTGATCATCCCAGGACAGCCTGTGCACTGTCTCTTTGTCAGCTCGTGCTGAGGGTGAGATGGAAGACCTGGAGTAAAAAAGATGACAGAGTCAATTAAATCTGACTGGAAACCCTCAATATCAGTTCATTTAAACAATAATTGGCCACAGGTATAATACCAATGAGTTCCCTACTACACTAATATTCAGTGTTTGTTTGAGATCAGTAAGATTTTTTTTTTAATTAAATACTTTTATTCAGCAAGGACACTTGCAGCCTTTGTGATCATAAGAGACTTCTTTCAAATACATTAAAACTTTTTAAAAATTAAAAAACTTTGGGTAGTGTATATAAATGTACAAGATCACACTCATGCAGTATTATTATCGACTCAAACATTTACCATTGCATTCATTTGAAATCTTATTTTCAGATGGGTTACTTGAGCAATCACCAACATGTGTCAAATTCCCCCAAGATGCACTTCTATGTAATGTGAGGATAATAACACAAACACCTGGAAAGAGGACTCTGTCCACTCTTGGGTCGGCCTCTAGAAACTGTGCCGCTGCCAGTCCGTTCTTAAAGTGCTGCTTCATTCTCAGGTGCAGTGTCTTCAGACCCCGGTTACACATATAACAGTCAAATGGAGAGGGAACGGCCCCAAGCTCTGAATTGAGGATAGGAGAACAGAGATGAAAATACACTTCTACTTCTGCTATGCAAATGACTATCATTTTCAGTGTTACAGTCAAGGACGAATATGCAAGGTGATAAGTGCTATAAGTGCCTTACAGAAAGCACAAGATTAAGCATCACATCAGGAGTGTAACAGTTGGGAGGTGAAGTTGATAAAATTACAGTTTGCTCAAATTATACATTCAGGGATAAGACAAGGAAGATTTTCCTGACACTTTCTCTGAGCTATGCACTTCGAAACAAAGAGGGAGTGCCAAGGACATTTGAATAAATTATATTTTACATTTACTGCTTAGCAATGAGACTACAGGTAATAACAAAAGATACTAAATCTGGTTATTACCTTCACCTGAAGACAAGTAACTTTCTTTTCAAGTGAATGAAAGGCATTTGTCTTATCACTTACAAAAGACCCCAAATAGGATAGAAAAAAGAACTTCATTCTTGTTAGAATTCCTTGTTCGCAGAATTAGATTTGAAGATTACACTCGGTGTCTCTCTCTAGCATATTAAAACACAACATCTTCTCTATGTTTATGTACATTATAACACTTAACTGAACCTTTAACAGTCTTTGGTTCCTTGGTTCTTTATTTTTATGACTCACTCCTATGATTCCTTTATTTCAAAGGGTAATAAACTTCTCTTATTAAAATAATATGCTATAAACTGCTTGTGAAATACACTAATACACAACAGCCATTTTGTTCTTGAGTCGCAAGGCCATGTCAACAAGAGAAGAACTGTGTGCTCAAAAAAAAAGGATGTTATCAGACTTTAAAAGTTCCAGTTTAAGTAGATTCTTACCACTCTGAAAAAACCTCAGGCGTTCATAGACGTCCGCACGGTTGAGAGAAATCAACCCCATGACAACATCAGTGTGTCCTGGAATTATATCGATAATTTTAACTTTGATCAAGCAAATTTACAATTGTATAAAAGGTTTATATCTAGTTTCTATTTGTTTTTACCATTCATGTATTTTGTTGCGGAGTACATGCAGATGTCTGCTCCAAGTGCAAGGGGGCGCTGTTCCAGTGATGAGAAAAATTTTGAAATATTCAAATAAATACCTAGTTTTTTTCTAATGGAAATCCTTGCACTGAATTTCTTTTTAAACAAGTATTATATGCTATCATATGCCTAATAAAATGTACTATTAACAGTTAACTGTTGTTACAGTTAGTACAGTTAACGCACTTTTTAAATTGTCTTTCATATCCCTAGTTATCTACTCAAGTAATTTAAAGACCATCAAAATAAATGTGTATACCTGGAAGTAAGCTGACATGAAAGTGTTGTCCACAACAACAATTGTGTCCTTGTTGTGTGCATGGATAATATCTGAACAGCCCCGAATGTCCACGACCTTCATAGTAGGGTTTGTGGGCGTTTCAATCCATAGCATCTGTTGAAACGGGAATATTTATTACCCAATTTTATTTCAAGTAGTAATTCCCAAAGCAAATTAAAGTTCAAGCAAAAATGAACATCCTGTAATTCATTTCTCACCCTCGTGTCGTTCCATTCACACCCGAAGACCTTTGTTCATCTTCAGAACACAAACGAAGATATTTTTGAGGAAATCTTTCAGTCCCTCCATTGGGAGCAAAGCAATTTACACAATCACAGGTAAAGTTAGTAAATACATCATTAAAGTAATCCATGTGACTCCAGTGGTTTAATTTTAATTTTATGAAGTGACGAAAGGGCTTTGTTACCACCAAAAAAACATAATTTACCTCTATATTTACAATATAACTGTTGAGTCAACACAACACACATGCATCATGGTGCTCCCCCTGCTGGATAGCGGGTCAATATTTTCGTAAATAAAGAGGTAAATTGTGAGTTTTTTTGTGCAAACCAAGCTCTTGCGTCACTTCATAAGGTTAAACCACTGGAGTCACATTGATTACTTTATGTCTTTCCTATCGTTCTGGACCTTGAATGTGTTAATTGCATTGCTCCCAATGGAGAGACCATTATTAAAAATATCCTTATTTGTGTTCCGAAGATGAACAAAGGTCGGGTGTAGAACGATATGAGGGGGAGTAATTAATTACAGGGTGAACTAATCCTTTAACATACTGTATGCTGTCAGGTTTAATCCTGTGAGCAAATATTTCTCCATCCACACTTACTCACGGTAATTTTGGCAGAGCTATTTACAGCCAAAAAACAAAAGGAATATCTCATAAACTGATTACATAAAATAAAAAAAACTGCTTTCTCTGCCATGTGTACCTTTGTATTCGGTTTTAAAGATGCTTTTAGCTCGTCTAGCTTCGTGAGGTCAACAAAAGTGACATCAATGCCATATTCCGCAGCTATTTTTCTGAAATATTGGTTAGTTCCTGGTGGGGAAAAACATGACAGTTTCAGTGTCTCTCTTAGCTATATCTCAGTATTTTACTCTCTTTTCTATCAAGTGTAATAGTGTAAATTGTTTTATGCATTATTAGGAGCAGTAACTCACCTCCATAAACATCATTCATGCATATAATTCCATCTCCGGCCTTAAAAAGATGCGTAATGGTAAAAGTCGCAGCAGATCCAGAGGCAAGAGCGAGACCTATTATGAAAGTCAGAGCTTTAGGTTTATGACAATGTCATTTGTAGATAATATTAAATGATTTTGTGTTGGTGATACACTCACAGTATTGTGCACCATCCAAAGCAGCAACTGCTTTCTCAAGACAGTTTCTTGTGGGATTTCTACACCTGCTGTACTCAAAACCCTGGCAGATAAAACATCAGAGAAAAAAAAAAAGTGTTGAATTCAAAATACTATAGAAAAGGGATTTGAATTGTGTGAGCAATAAAGAAAATTTTTTTTTTAAATACACAAAACCTGTCAAAGGTATTGTTGGTACTGTTAGTTTGTGGTGTCTTTATGAAGAAAGAGTTCATAAGCTCTTTGCAGCAGATTTCCTGATGTAATTATCTAACATTCTGAAAAAGTATCCTAACTATTCTCTGTTGACTGGTCCTAGAGAAATTTGAAAATTTGAAAAATTTAGAGGAGCGTTTGAACATAATAATGAGGTATTTGACCTCAACCTATTATGTTGTTTAATGTCAAGTGTTAACAATGTTAATTTAACTATCCAGTTTTTACACAAATAGACCTGGCTTAAGGTTATGATCTTCCAACAATGTAAAGCCGACAAGTTATATATCTTTAGTTTAGCCCTGCTGAAAACAAAAACTTAAGCTGGCTTAAGTCTTCGCGTCAAGCTGAAACGTACCCAAGGCCCCTCTACACCAGACCATCTAAAACCAGGCTAAACCAGGATTTTCATTAGATTAACCCCTTTAAACCAAAATCTGAGTTATTAATGTAGTTAATGTGGCATTAGTTTATTTACACAAAATTAATTATTTAACAAAAAAACAACAACAAAAAAAAAAAAAAATCACAATAAAAGTGCTGCCATTGTTCATTTCACATCACATCCATGTACACTACCGGTCAAAAGTTTAAGATCGGTAAGATTTTTTATGTTTTTAAAAGAAGTCTCTTCTGCTCACCAAGGCTGCAATTATTTGATAAAAAAAAATAAAAAAAACAGTGATATTGTGAAATATTACAATTTAAAACAGCGGTTTTCTATGTGAAAATATAGTGTAAAAAAGTGTAATTTATTCGTGTGATCAAAGCTGAATTTACAGCATCATTACTCCAGTCTTCAATGTCACATTTTTTTTATTATTATAATATGAAATTATTATAATATGATGCTCAAGAAACATTTATGATTATTATCCATGTTGAAAACAGTTTTTTACATTTTTATTTCAGGATTCTTTGATGAATAGAAAGTTCAAAAGAACAGCATTTATTTAAAATATAATCTTTTCTAACATTATAAATGTCTTTACTGTATAACTTTTGATCAATTTAACTCATCCTTGATGAATAAAAGTATTTTCTAATTTCTTTCCCCCAAAAATAAAAAATAAATTTTTACTGACCCCAAACTTTTGAATGGTAGTATTTAATGTTACAAAAACTTTCCATTTCAGATCAATGCTGTTCTTTTGAACATGGATAATAATCATAAATGTTTCTTGAGCATCATATTATAATAATTTCATATTATAATAATTTTAAAAATGTGACACTAAAGACTGGAGTAATGATGCTGTAAATTCAGCTTTGATCACACGAATAAATTACACTTTACTATTCACATAGAAAACCGCTGTTTTAAATTGTAATAATATTTCACAATATTACTGGGGTTTTTTTGGTATTTTTTATCAAATAATTGCAGCCTTGGTGAGCAGAAGAGACTTCTTTTAAAAACATAAAAAATCTTACCGATCTTAAACTTTTGACCGGTAGTGTATGGAAACAACAGCTCTAATCACAGAACCGCTCACTCGATCAGTAGCACTAACCGACTGCGCTCACACAACACAACTCAAATCTCGGACAATACGAAAAACAAACCTAGGCTCATATATTCAGTGTCAACCCCTAACAATTTACCGCATGTTTCCCCGGACCGTGCTGTTTAAAGGTGGTAGACAGTGAAATGGGAGGCACTACGGCCATAGAGTTCCACTGCTCCGGCTCTGAACCAACGTGGATCGCATCTGTGGCGAACGATTTAAAGACCGGCTGGAAGCCGGCTGAGGCTGAGCTGCTGTCGTTCTGCATGTGTGAAGCCATGTGCACTCCGGATATGGCTGACGATGAGGTGTGAGATACCCTGAGACCACAGAAGAGTGAACTGCGCTCTCTCTTGGTGAAGCCTAAATGGTTTAAGTGTTTCCGCAACAAAAGTGTGTGTAAGGGCAGGCAGTGGATTGGCGATTTATAAGGGGCGTGCTGGGTCACGTTATTCACTGAGGTTATGTAATAAGTTCTGTTATATAATTTTGTTTTTATTCATTCAATACTATAAATTATTCAACCGATGTTTTATTAACAGATAATATTTAGAAGCGTTAAAGATTGTGTCTTTACCGTGGGTTAAATTAATATTTAGCTCAACAATCTACAAATAACACTTAGCTAATTCATGAACTGTCGTGCTAGTAAAAAAATGAAAAGGAAAAAAAGCCATAGATTTTGAGCTGAACTGTTAACTGTCGCTTTTAAACCGTTTACAAGATCTCAAGAGTCTGAATTGGATGTTGGTCAACAAAAAGACATCAGGAAATAATATATAGTCTACATGCTTCTATTGTGCATGGATTTAAAGACATAAGCTTTATTTCCAAGCATTATTGTCGCTCCGAGCAGATGATGCATGGTAAACCTTTGATTTTAATACAATGCAGTGCAATATAATAGGGGCTTGATAACATAAAAAATCTTACTTATTCCAAACTTTTGACCACCAGTGTGTAACCTATATTTAAAAAATATGAATAATATATACAAAGGCCTGCCATTTCAAGATGACTGGAGCTTGAATTCTCATTCAATTCATGAATTGTCCTATTCATTAAACACCACGAGTTTTTTAAAGACATCCTCTGATAACTGAGTGTTAAGATAATGAGTGGAGTTGGTTTGCAATTACATCACAGCAGGAGAGGATAATATCCTATTAGGGCTTTCAAAGAGAGGCTTCTCTCTCCAGATGGGAGCTCAAAGTTCATTCCATCCAAATTGAGTTGAACTGAACTCTGCTTTGTACTTTATATAGTTCTGTTTCATTCCTACTGACCGCCAGAGGCAGTGCAAAGCACTAGTGGATAATCGCTGCGCTAGCTAGATAGATCGAGAAGAATATAACAACAAAGTCACGTCATGACGCAGACCGAGACGCGAGGATATAAACCACAGCGACTCGGTGCCCAGCCTCTTTCGCTTTCTCGCTTTTGATAGGTCGTTGTTTTTCACGCTGTCCCGTGCAGCTTACCTGAGTTGCGAGGATTCGCCCTCCCAAGCTGTGACAGCGCGCTCTACACTATCATCAGGACAGGACGGATATCTTGGATATTTTCTCTTCATTACATGAGTGTATACGTTTGTGGTTGTGTCGGCGATACTCTGTGCTTCACGGTACTATCCGGTGGCTGGTTTCGACCGCGCTTAGGTTGCGTTCACAGCAGACCTATAACATTATATCTGTCTATGTGATCATATCTTAGATTCATTGTATATTCGCCATTGTGCTAGTCATTGAATGCCTCGTGGTTCTATCCGAAGGCAGACGTGACTTTTACGTTACTTGTGAGAGCGTTTCGTTATAGAATTTTCGGCTCTATCCGAAGATTTTTCAAACTGCTCAGTGGGTGTTATTACAGTTTTAAGTGCCTACGGTGCTAACCGAGGACGTGTTATTGACGGAGTCATGGAACATAGCTCTCTCATCTCCGTTTCAAGTTGCAAGTTGTGTCCGAATACGCTTCTTCCCGACGACGGACACGATCGATGCCCATCATGTTTAGGCGCTCAACATCTGAAGGAGGCCCTGACTGATCCGTGTTTGCAATGTAGTATGCTACCGATGTCAGAGAGACAGCTTCGCCTTGCTGAGTTAGACATTGACTCGCCGGTTAGCCTCCCACAACAGCCGCGACGCGCTCAAAAGCGTTGCGCGTCATCAGCTGCCGGCGCTCCGCAGAGCAAGAAGAAATCTGTAATACAGAAAGACACTTCAGAACACTTGTTATCGAAGACTGTAGCTTCTCTCTCTTCAGAAATTATGGAGATGAAACGTCTTCTTCAGTCTCTACAACCCCCAGTGTCGGCACCAGTGGATGAGAGTGATTTCCAACCCCCACATGCTATAGAATTTGACGCTCTCTCCATGAGCGCGTCTAATTCACATTTTCTTGATGGAGAATCGGTGGAACCTGACGTACAACCCACCCTCCCAAACGATGTTTTTTCTAACCTATATGCTACAGGTGGTTCGAGCGGTGGGTCTGTACATTCATCGGGCGCAGGCCCATCTGCTCCAGATGATGTGTTATCTGTTCTGCAGATGGCAGTGGCTCGTTTGGGTCTTGACAAATCACCTGTCCAACCCATTCAAACCAATGTGTTTTTCAGACAAGCTGCTGATAGTAATGTGTTCACAATGCCACCATGTAAGGATTTTGTGACGGAATTCTCCAGTGCACTTACCAGTCCCAATGTGCCTAGGAGGAGATCAAAGACAGCCCGCACTCTTGCCGCAATGGCTGAGGCTGACTCCATTGGGGTAGGACGGGCGCCGGAAATTGAACAGCCGGTTGCAGCTTTGGTGGTATCACCAGATGAGGCTCTAAGAGGCAATGTACGCTGCCCGAGTGCACAATGTGGATGTACTGACACTTTCTTAAAGAAGGCATACGAGTCGGTAGCCTATATAACTCGAGCTGAGAATACTATCTGCCAGCTGCTACTTGCCTGCAATAACACATTAGAGTCAGCGAACGTTGACACTTTTACATCTCAGTTCTTACAGACGGCTCTGTTGACTATGGGTCATGTGACTCGGGAACTTGGGACACTTTCAGCGACCCTTCTAACAGCCCGGCGCCAGGTATGGCTTGCTCAGGCAAGGTTACCTGAAGATTGTAAGAAGACATTGAGAGAACTGCCAATTGTACCAGGACATCTTTTTGGCCCCAATGTTTCTGAGGTATTGGAGAAGAGAATGAAGTTGTCAGAAGCCACACGACAACTGACTCAGGTTCCACGAGCACCACCTTTTAGAATGCCTCTGACTCCTGCTCGCCCACGCTATCCGGGCTCAGAGCATCGAGTGCGACAGCAGGACATTTCTCAGCTGCAGGCTCCACAGCAGCATAGAGGGGCTGAGGAGGCCCAAGGACGTCGCCCGTTTCACCGTCACCAGCAGGGGAGACCACGTCAGCGCCCCCTCACGGGTCCTAAAGGCAGAGGCCAAAAACCCTGAAGCTATGGGGCCGGCAGTCGGTCGTTTCACTGTGCAGCATCTACATTACTGGGAAAATTCAGTGTCCGACCCCTGGGTTCTGGCGACTTTGAGCAGGGGATACACTTTGCAATTCCGACGCCGGCCTCCCAAGTTTTCAGGAATCTTTCCGACAGTTGTCAAAGATGTAACCAGTTCAATGGCCCTTTCCTTATAAATTCATTCACTGTTACTGAAAGGAGCCATAGAAAAAGTTCTTCCCCTCAGTCAGAGGGACAGGTTTTACTCCACGTACTTCCTTGTTCCAAAGAAAGATGGAGGTGTTCGTCCAGTTCTGGACCTGAGACGCCTAAACGTGTTCTTGAAGTCTCTTCCTTTCCGAATGTTACGCACAGTCGACGTTCTTCGATCTGTGACGAAAGGAGACTGGTTCATGAGTGTGGACTTGAAGGACGCTTACTTCCATGTCCCCATTGCTCCCCACCACAGGAAGTTCCTAAGATTCAGCTTTCTCAAGCCTATCAGTTCAGAGTTCTACCATTCGGTCGATCTCTGGCTCCTTGTGTTTTCACAAGATGCATGAGTGCAGCCCTGTCTCCTCTTTGGTCCAAGGGCATGAGGATTCTGCCCTATTTAGACGATTGGCTGCTCTGTGCCCCAACAAGACGACATGCGTTACACAACACCAGGATTGTGCAGGAGCATATCCGGAGGTTGGGCCTTACTGTGAACGACACAAAGAGTCATCTGGTCCCAGTACAGTCCATAACAATTCATAGGAATAACACTCGATTCAATCACGATGTCTGCCACATTGTCTCACGCACGAACAGACAATATTTGTCAGTTACTGACTCGTTTCGGTCAGGGGACAAAACTTCCTTCTGGGGGGTCTCCTTCTGCAACTAATGGGGATGTTAGCAGCCGCCGCATCCGTGATCCCTTTGGGCTTGCTTCACCTCAGGCCTCTTCAGAGGTGGAGCAACAGCTTAGGGCTAGATCCAGCGAGACATCACCATTGCATGATTGTCGTTTCGCCTGCCTGTGTCCGTGCATTGAAACCCTGGAAAAAGGTAACATTTCTGAAAGCCGGTGTGCCTCAAGGGGTGGTATCCTCCCGTCGGGAAGTGATCACGACCGATGCTTCACTAACAGGATGGGGGGCAACGTGGAACCAGAGGGGAATTGGTGGTCACTGGTCACCCAGGGAGGCCTTAGAACATATCAACGTCCTGGAGTTGAAGGCAGTGTACTTAGCTCTACAACACTTCTTACCAAACCTGATGGGTCGTCATGTGCTTGTCCGGTCCGACAACACATCAACGGTCTTTCATTTGAATCATCAGGGCGGCACCAGGTCTCTTGCATCTTTACTGCTAACTCGCAAGATCCTCAAATGGTCTCAGGGCCGGCTGGCCTCATTAAGGGCAGTTCATCTTCCGGGATTGGACAACCAAGTGGCGGATGCTCTGTCCAGGGATCTGGTGCTCCCGGGGGAATGGAGACTTCACCCGGATGTAGTGCAGTTGATTTGGCAATGGTTTGGCAAGGCAGAGGTCGACCTGTTTGCATCGGAAATGACCACTCATTGGCGCTGGTGGTTCGCGAGAACCGAGACGTCCAGCCCATTGGGACAGGATGCATTAGCCCACAAATGGCCGAATTGCCTGTTGTATGCGTTCCCTCCATTTCCACTTCTGTGGGAAACATTACATCGTATATTCCTATACAAGCACAGGGTGCTTTTAGTGGCACCTCGATGGCCATCCAGGCTATGGTTTCCTCTCCTTCTGAGTCTGTTACAAGGCGAACCATGGCAGCTTCCCACCAGACGGGACCTTCTCTCTCAGATGCACAGCCGTGTTTGGCACCCAGATCCAACTCGTCTTCAGCTCTGGGTTTGGCCCTTGGGTCCAGATCACAGTTAATGGATTGTGAACCAGCAGTAGTTAACACTATCGGCAACACTAGGGCTCCTTCGACACGACAGCTTTATGCTGCTCGTTGGAGGATATTTTCGTCTTGGTGTGGGGATCAAGGAATTGACCCAGTTCACTGTTCTGTGCCGACAGTTTTGAGTTTCTTGCAACATCTATTTGATGACAACAGGGCGGCCTCCACCTTAAAAGTTTATGTTGCTGCCATATCGGCTTATCATGACCCGGTTGCTGGTGCTTCCCTTGGGTCTCATAACCTTGTTTGTAGTTTTCTGAAGGGAGCGAGGCGTTTAAAGCCTGTTCGTTCTACTCCCTTTCCTGTGTGGGACTTACAGCTTGTTCTAGAGTCCCTTTGTACATCACCATTTGAGCCGTTAGCTGTTGCAGATATTAAGTGGTTGTCCTTAAAAGTGTCTTTTTTGTTGGCCGTTGCTTCCACTAAACGCGTTGGTGAACTTCATGCCTTGTCAGTGAGCGAATTGTGTTTACGCTGGTTACCAGAGGATTCTGGGGTCATTCTTCGGCCTAATCCAGCCTTTCTCCCTAAAGTTTTGTTACCACAATTTGTGATTCAGTCTATTCATCTGGCTGCTTTTCAGCCGCCTTTCAATCACTCAGATACAGATGGGGGGTCTCATCTTCTGTGTCCTGTACGAGCTTTAAAGTGCTATGTTAAGTCTACCGCTTCTTTCAGACAGACTGATCAGTTACGCAAGGGTGCACCTTTGTCCAAACAGAGATTATCACGCTGGATTGTCGAGACGATAAAGTTGGCGTATAATAAATCTCATCAGCCCTTACCAACGGGTATTACTTGTCACTCCACTAGGGCCGTGTCTTCGTCCTGGGCCACTTTACGGGGAGTTTCCTTGGCAGATGTCTGCAAAGCTGCTACCTGGTCTTCTCCATGTACCTTCGCACGGTTCTACAAGGTTAACGTGGCTGCTTCCCATGATGTGAGCTCTGCAGTCCTTCTGGAGCAATCCTGATGTTTCAGGTGGGTGGCATTCCTCATGACTGTGTTGATATGCGTCATCCACTAGTGCTTTGCACTGCCTCTGGCGGTCAGTAGGAATGAAACAGAACGCTAGTTACGTATGTAACTGTGGTTCTGTGAATTCCGGATGATCGCCAGAGTCCCTCGTCACTCGGAATGCGCAAGAAAGCATTCTGAGGCTGGGCACCGAGTCGCTGTGGTTTATATCCTCACGTCTCGGTCTGCGTCATGACGTGACTTTGTTGTTATATTCTTCTCGATCTATCTAGCTAGCGCAGCGATTATCCACTAGTGCTTTGCACTGCCTCTGGCGGTCATCCGGAATTCACAGAACCACAGTTACATACATAACTAGCGTTTAATAGCGGCAGACATGCTCTTCAACACTATTGCTAGAAGTTAATGAATGTAGAAAAGATAACGTTGACCAGGCAAAACAGCACTCAGCCCCTGGTTTGTATGATTTCTTTTATGTTATGATAACAAAGGTTTTGGGTAAAGTCCAAGATAAAACCTGTATTTTTAAGAGGTGGTTAGAATGAACAAAGCTGCACTGCGTAATGGATTGCAAAGGATTAAGGGAAAGATAATAATAACTCATAGTGTGTGTAAATAAGCAACAACAAACATTAACAAATCATACTTTTTGTCATAACCATAATCTTTGGCCATAAAACTTTTTGAGGATGTCTAATCTCTAAGGCCAACTGCTTTTTAAACCAAATGGATGGCTCAAAGTTTAACAGAGTAATTTTCCACTTGATATCTGAATGACCCTACATGGCTATGAACTGGCACATCTTCACAAAGACACTCCGAGGAACGAAATGTGTCATCATCATACATGCCAACCCTCCCGATTTTTCCGGGAGACTCCCGAATTTCAAAGCCCCTCCCGAAAATCTCCCGGACCGACCTTTCTCCCGAATTTCTCCCGATTTCCACCCGGAGAACAATATTGCTACACCATCCGTCACTGGGCGCCGTTTCAGACCGAACAATAATAAAAGTTACACCTCGAAGTCAAGCGCGGCGATAGCCCAGTCCCAAATCGCACACTTCATGAGCACTTTCGGTCTTGTGGACTTACAATGGCTGCTGCGTGCGCGTGTCCGTTAAGTCCGTGAGACCGCAGTGTGTCTCATTTGTCATTTTTAGATCTCAGAAGGGTGCTCGCGAGCGCCCCCAAGTGGTCGATTTGCGCCCTTGATGCGCACTTTTGCCGAGCCCGCACTTTACTTACCTACCTACCCCCCCCACCCCCCCCCACACCCCCCACACCCCCCACACGTCACCGTCGGCCGGAGTGAATGCGGTCACGCCCACAAGTGGCAAAAAGACTGAGCGGCAGCATTTGTTTTCAGCGTGAATGCCGTGAAAAACACACAAAACACATCTAAAACGGGAAAGAGCTTTGCGATTGACTGTACAACTAGATTTGACCAGAAATCTGAGGTACTGTATATTTTTTACAGACCGCAAAAAGCTACAGAACAGACTATATTCTGCATAATTGGATGTTTTTAAATAAACACTGACAAAAAACTATACAAGTTTTAGGGCTGGACGATATGATGATATACAGTCAGTATAACATTAATGTAAGTGATCACTCTAGACCTATCTATATTGTATTTATAAAACGTTTACAGGCAGATTTTCTTAATTTATTTCCCCGGCGTCGAAATCTATTAACTCCAGCCACGCAGCAGCTCTTTTGCTACTCAGTCCGGCTGAGGGGGGCGTGTTCCGGCGGGAAAGTGACGTTAATGCATTCCCTCTATCCACTACGATTCTTCGGTGGTGGTGGTGGAGCCCAGAGAGGCAGAGGGCGAAGTCATCTAAAAAATATCAAGTCCCCTTACCTGGGTGAAGATAAGTACAAAACTTCTACTGGCCGTATTTCATGCGATTTATACCCCAAGATATTATATATGAGGAGAAGTGATATAGAAAAAGGAGTCCAGACACCTGAATGAGAAGACAGCTGTTGTGACCATAGACAGTAAAAGAAATGGACACAGCGACCCCGTTGATTTCAACGGAGAGAGTTGAAGCCCAACATGGGCACTCACTTCCTGATAGCCAAGCGTTCTGCGCAGGCTCAAACTGAGCTGGATGACGGAGATGTGACGTGAGCAACCTGACTGACAGTTGTAAATCTTCTAGTAGCTGTGCCAAGACAAATCTGAATCACCTAATCTTGCAGAGACGGCGAAGCGTGACCTGGAGCAACAACCAACTATAACACAATACTTGTCTTGAATGATGATCAGAAGTTTCCAAGGTCGAAGTATGTGCTGACTTTAGACAGTAAAAGATTGCTACGAGCTTCTCCTTCTGTCTATACGGTAACTTCTTGACTGTGCGACAGAGAGTCCCGTGGTTATGACGCAATCATTGGCCTATTTTTACAAAAACGGCTTCTACGGGGCCATAACATAAGATACAAAGTAATGGAGCCTTTTATACATTGTCCTGTTTCTTTAGAAATAAATAATGGACAAATGGAGTCTTTGGACGCCTCAGATGTAAAGTTATTCGCTGTCAAAGTGACGCCAAAATGAATGGGAGTCAATGGGATGCTAACAGGGGGTGATAGCCAGCTACAATGGCGGCCCCCGGAGGCAGCTGATGGATTACCCCCTTGCTTTTATTGGATAGTCGCGTCGCGTTCAACGGAATTCATTTGCATAAAGATGGGCATCGGCCAGCAATTCTCAAAATGAAACGCCGCCTTCCTGAGATGCATTGCGGGCGCGTTAAAGTCGCGTGACGTCACCCATAGGAATAACGGTGCAGATCCACTTGTCCGTGCGGCACTTCTGTTGCGCCGCGCTCCGCTTTAT